>CM055275.1:28715008-29171028 GCA_029237695.1 Conchocele bisecta | reverse complement strand
GCTACGTGTAAAAAGGAATTTAAACAAGCCATTTATGAAACCGCCACACCATACACATTATATACAAGATAGGTTTTACAGATATGGCACGCATAGCTTTAAGAACCCATGGGGCCACTGATCTAATGATTCACGCATAATTGGTTAGTAAATGTGATGGGATATATGCATAACATACATGTGAACATTCTCTATTTACTATATCCTACACAGTGCATGGAGTTGCCATGTCGGCCATCTTTGTGTGTACAAGCCATCGCCAAGTTTTACCTCTTATTGCGTTTGACACATACCACCAATAATATGACAAATATATGAATACAAGTTGGTGAAATATGATGGGGAGACATCTGACTACAAAAATATATGCATTGTTTTCATCAAATGTATATACACCGTTTGATATATAACAGGTTTGTTAACAGTGAGAACAATACACAGTGGTGTATATATACATGTATTACCATAAATACTGTATCGAATCCAGTGACTTGTAAGCAGTTATCTGAGTGTATTGTCACGACTGTCTACGTGCATGCTATTCGAGTAAATACGGTTTTGCCTGTATCAGATGTACTTCTAATAATAAGCAGTGCATCAGTTTGATATTTTACACATTGGAAACGTGTCCATTCTATATTTTGTGAGTGATGGTAGAAAAGCTCAGATATCTAGCTTTTTGTGTAGTCTGCTGAAATAATATTTATTATAGGAATGAATGGCCTTTTTGTGTGGATCGGGGTATAAACTTGGAAAAGTCGCGGGAATACTGGACGAAGGCCGGAAGGCCTCGTCCAGTATTCCCGCGACTTTTCCAAGTTTATATCCCCGATAAATTCCTCAAAAAGGCCATTCATTCCTTATAATTCAAGCATTTGAAATAAATTCATCAAGAAAATGTGTTTATTTTCCGTTTTCTTAAGAATTATTTTAACTGCGCCTCACGGTTACGGAAAGTAGTTCAGCGTGGGAGTTTACTGGGATATAAATTTTGGACAGAGACTTGCTACGAGCCAATCAAATGTTAGGGAATTGTGTAAATATTTTTGTGCTGGAATTATAAGGCGGTGTCATCCTATATATGTGGGACGTATTGCACCAACTGTTAGTATATGTGCTGCCATATTATTTGCTGTATGTGTCAAACCCTCCATGGCGGAGATGGCAACTCAATGCTCTGTATAATATACTCTAAGAAGAACAGGGTAAGATATACTCTATTTAGATATTTAGCCACATGTATGATTTCACTACATTTGAAACATAAGGTCATATTCTATATAGTCAGTCATTAAATGTCTAAACTATTGACTATTTGACAGGGACAGGACTCTTGTGAGTATATGAATATTGTAAACAACTTGAAACATGTTAATTGCGGTCACATTCATTAATTTAATCACTAAATAAACAGCATGTTGGACATCTTATTCTACATGGATGGCGATGCCTTTTTGTTCTGATGATATTCGGCACATACGCTGAAGGAAAACTCAGCTGTGGTATATTTTTCTGCTCTGTGCTTTTAATGTCTTTGTGTCGCCTAATTAACGAGCATATTGAATTACGGATATTTCTCATTCCGTTCTGTTGTAGCTCCTTCCAGTACATGGAGTTCAGCACGTGCATACTGGGCAGTAGTTGTCATCGAAAGTGGCGCACTCCGCCTTGCAGTCCAACGGGAAGTCAGGACAAACACCTGCAATAAACGCATTCCGTAAGAACGGTTACATGCAGCTGCTACATGTAGTCAGTTCTTAGAGCACTACAACCAGTAATGGGAATATCATCAATGTTTACGCCTTTTGTAACTATCCTTATTCTAACAAATATGCGGCCACGGTGGCTGGAGGAGGAGTGACCCAACATGCAATGTACACCGAGTGCAATCCCACTGTCCGCTACATAGAGAATAGTAGGTTAGTGCCGTGAATGGGAAAAATATCTGGCAAGGCTCAGGAAACGGGATGGGCGAGGCTCTGCCGAGCACATCCCGTTTCCGTGCCGCGCCAGATATTTTTTCCATTCACGGCACTAACCTACTATTCTATTCATCCCGTCAACACCTACAAATGGCTGTAAAATGCAAAAATAGTATTGACTGGATATCAAAAATGTTTCACGGCACCGTGTTTCACGGCACATACGCACTATGTTGACGGGATAAAACTAGGTATCATTGTCGTCATATTTACTTGTATCGCTTTTCAGTGTTTTAGTTTAGCCATTCCTATGACACTATGCCATAGCAAGGGGTGGGCCATAGTGCATGCTCTTGATGTTCCGTACTTCCGCCCGTACTTCCGTCGGTACGTCCGTTCGAAGAGTGGAACATTTGTAAATGTTTCTTCATCATCTACAATATTGCTTGAAGGATTTTTCTTTAGTATTTGACAATTTATTCACCTGTACATGTGTGACGCGGTCGCACCACCAATGCCATGACCTTGACGTTCGTGACCTTCGAAATGGTGTTGAAACACTTAGCTATTTTGTTACGTCGAAAAAGTTTGTAGAAGTTTCTCTATCATGTAACATCTTCAATATTACTTGAAGGATTGTTGTAATATATGGACACTTTATTCACCTGAACATGTGTGACACAGTCACACCACCAATTCCATGACATTGACGTTTGTGACCTTTGAAATGGTGCTGAAACACATAGCCATTTTGTTACGTCGAAAAGTTTGTAGTTCGAGTTAAAATAAATGTGTCATAAGTTAATGACACTTGCTGTCATCTCCCTGTTTCGATTACTCCATTCAATGATGTTCTCTACATGGCTGTCATTCATATTTAAATTCCGTATTTCTCTATGATCGTAAGTCGGTGTTCTCTGCTACAAAGGTAGTACATGTAGTATGTATTTTAAGTAATGAATACATGAGAAGCCTTAGCGGTTAGAATCTCGGATTTAGATATATGCTGCCACCTTCGGACATAAACTTACCGTTCCACGGTGTAGACGGGGCAATATGCGCTGCCGGTGTTGTTGTTCTGACATGTCCTCCCACCGGCACCTTCACCGTTGTCGGCGGTGTGAGGCCGGCCTGTGTGCTCCCAAACAACTTGGCGGCCGTCGGCGCCGTAAGCCCAGCCTGTTTGGTCGTCAACTTAGCGGCCGTCGGTGCTGTCAGCCCAGCTTGAGTGGTCGTCAGTTTAGCGGCCGTCGGTGCCGTGATACGTCCTCTATGAGTGGTAGTTTTCGCCGGCGTTGGAGGGGTGACCGTTCGTGGAGATGTGATCGTGGTGGTCTTTGCTGGTGTTGGTGGCGTCATTGTGCCAGCTGTGCTCGTTGGTTTCAATGTAACAGTTGTTTGTTTGTGAGTTATTGGTCTATGCGTTGTTGGTTTGTGAGTTGTTGGTTTACGTGTTGTCGCAGGTTTGTGTGTAGGTCTGTGTGTTCTTGCTATATGTGTTGCTGTTGGATTGTGCATCGTTGTTTTATGTGTTGTTGCCGGTCTGTGTGTTGGTTTGTGTGTTCTTGCTCTATGTGTTGTTGGATTGCGTGTTGTTGGTTTAATGGTTGTTGTATGTTTGTGTGTTATTGGTTTGTGTGTTGTTGGCTTACGCGTTGTTATTTTGTGAGTTATTGACCTGTGAGTAGTTACTTTTGTAGTTGCTGGCTTTGTAGGTTTTATTGGCTTATGTGTTGGTATGTATGTGGTAGACAGAGCGTTGTGGCTGTAACCACTGCTGTTGTTTGTTGCGCTATTACTTTTGTTAGTTGTACTGCTGTTATTGGTACTTGTAATAGTAATGGCCGTCTGGCTGCCATTTGCAGTCGATGAACTACTGGTGCTGCTTGTAGTGATGCTCGTCTTATTGCCGTTAGCCGCCGAGCCCGCGTGGTTGTCGGCGGTTGTCGTCGACGTGTTCGAGCTGCTGCTTGAGCTGGAAGTGCTGTGTGTCGCCGTGCCGCCGGAGTTGCCGGAGTGACCATCATGCCCGGTATGTTGATGTCCGACGGCGGTGCTGCTATTTGAGTTAGTCTGTGTTGATGTGTGCGTCACCGTGGTGTTACTGTTGTTGCTGTTTCCGGACGTGTGCGTTGATCCTCCTCCATGTCCCTGATTGCCACTGGTGCTAGTGTTACCGCCACTCGTCGTCGTTGTCTGCGCTGCACTTGAACTAGTATTAGTGTTTGTACTAGCCTGACCTCCATTGCTGGTATTGTTCCCTGAGGTTTGCGCCCCACCGATGCCATGGTGTCCACTGGTAACGTTATTGATGGTGTTACCGGTTGAACCAGCCGTGCTTGTTGAACTAGTTTGACTCATAGCTGTGATGTTATTTGTGCTGACATGACTGTTGTGACCGTTACCTGCTCCATGTGTACCAGAGTTACCATGTGACCCAGTTGTAGAGCTGCTGTTGTTGTTGGACGAGGTTGCCGTACTAGTGTACGTGCTGGTGGAAGACGTGCTGGAGTTGGTAAACGTCGTGCTGCCCGTGCTACTACTGTTGCCACCGCTGGCATGACCCGCGCCTCCATTGTCGCCATTGCCACCGGCCGTACCGGAGCCTGTCTGGCTGGAACTGGAGCTGGTGTGTGTCGAGCTGGACGCGCTGGTCGACGAGCCGGAGCTGGCCGACTGGTGTCCAGGACCACCTCCGTGTCCGTGCTGCTGTGTTACTGTAGAGCTCGATGTACTGTTGTGATCGTTTGTGCTTGTATTGCTCGTGTTCCCGCCGTTGTAATGTGTGTCAGGTGCTGTGTGTGTATGTATGGCAGCAGATGTTGTAGGTGTGTTTGTCGTAGATGCCGAGGTTGTTGGAATAGCGGTAGTGGTTACGGTTGTAGTGGAACTACCACCTTGGTTCGCAGATAGCGACGTTGATGGATCAGTGTGTCCTATAATAATAATAATAATACACTAGTATCTTATATGGGAACTATACATTGGATACAGACCACTTGCTACAATGACCGCTGTAAATTCAAATACTTTCGTAAGTTTGTCTTATTCTCGATACTCATATATTTTCTTCTAAACACTGACTTTAGTAAGACACATACGGGTAGTACATTCAATGTGTTTCATCGTAGTCTATCCATGTTGAATCATTTATAGAATGTGCTTCCCTAAAGCAATGGAATGATAACCCAGCATTTAGCTGGTCGTTATATATATATTGTAAGTAGCATCTGGCGGATGCAGCGAATATGTCTCAATCTCATATCAACTCATAAGGTTGATACATGTCCATCTAAATTTATCCTGTCAACGCAGTACGATGTCATGAAACACATTTGGTATCCTGTCAATACAATATAATCACAATCACGGGGTTTCAAAGAATCCACCAAACACAGTGTTGACCAGCGACTGAATGCAAATGGGTTTTTTCACAGTACAGGATATAAAGTTGTCAAATACATATACAAGCGATATAGGTTAAAAATAAGTGCATGCACTTTTCTGGATGCGAACTCTGGATGCATTCAGTCCTTCATTGCAATTGTGTTTGCGCTCTACACGTGTTGCATTATAATGAGCGTAACGCAATTCGACTCTAAGGTATCTCGCATTCGAAGGTGCAATTAACTAAATTTAGTTGATTTAAATGCTGTTTTAACGTTTTGACGGAATATACATAAAATTAATAGTAGGTTAGTGGCGTGCATGGAACAAAAATCTGTCTCGGAACGGAAACATGATGTGCACGACAAGACCCACCCATCCCGTTGTCTAAGCATGTCTAGATAGTGTTTCCAATTCACTAATCTACTGTTCATTATTTAATTTTTTCTCACCGCCGATCGTTGAACCTTTCTCACTAGCTAACGAACGTCAACAAGACACCATATAAACGGCATAAACCCTTACCATGATGGTTGCAGTCACAGCCGCACGTTGGTTTACAGTCACTACATTCGCCACAGCCGCGGCACGAATGACAGCCGTGGCAGGGTCGCTCATCATTGGAAGTGAGGAGCAACAACAACAACACGTCCTGGCGGGAAATACCGAGGGTGTCCAATGCCGTTGTAGCGCAGCCTTCACACGTTGTTCCTGAAACCACAACGGATGTGTTACGTTGGCATCTTGGTTGGGCAGTATAACAAATTGAGTGAAAACACAACAATTTGCCACGTTACGCCACCAATTATGGCATACAGTTAAGTGCCGCAATTTTAAGTTTCCGCGTTTATGTTCGCTTCGCAGTCCATATGAATAAATAAAAGGCTACAACCAGAAACTGCAGCGCACAAGGCGGCTTTGATTTAACAATGCTCTATCGCTTCAATGAAACTGCAATACTCCTACTTTTCCTTTTACCAACCATTTAGTTATGTTCAATGTTAAGACTGCGGTGCATGCACTTAAATATTATAATATGAAATTAATTTCATCATACCTACACGTTGGCTTCAATTACGTCATCATTTTCATCATTTTCATCATTACGTGTTCGTATTTAAGTCCGTTTGTTTGGACATCATCTGCTAGTGTTGTACAGTAGCGCTTTTCTGCTCCTTACCTATTTGTATATACTAATATCGTAATCGTATATTATTGGTATATTTAATGAGCATATCGTATGATCATATAATATTGGTATGTTTGTACCGTATCATCATATAGTACAAACGTACTATACGAATATTATACAAAAATACGATATCCGTTCGTATATACGATATATCCGTACGTATATGGTATGAATATACCATACCCGAAGTGTGGCTTTTCATTCTACTGAAAACACCTCTCATTTTAAAGAAATTCTCAACTCCAAAGAGGGCCAAATATTAGGGGCGGACCAAATATTAGGGCAAATAGTACACGGCAACACCGTTAATATATCGTATACATTTACGGTATTCTTGTACATGTATACCGTACACACATCTGGTATGTTTGTACGATACAAACGTATCGGAATTATAAACATGTATAAAAATCGTATAAACGTACGATTTGAATGGTATATCTATACGATATTGGTTGGTATGTACGGTACAAACATACCGTACGTTTATATTATATGCATATCGCATAGAAAACATATCGTATTGGTATAGTACGTAGTAGTTGACCTGCAGAAAAGCGCTACTGTATATCCAAATGTGAGCTGTAAATATCAAGTTTTATATGCATTTCGGAAAACCCTGCCTCGATTGCTTTGCCTCGTTTTGTTATTTTATTCAAAAGCGAGTCGAGAAGAAGCACAGGCATGGATGGACATACACCACGTTGTGAAATAGTCCGATCGTATCACCGATGTACAGTTTCACGCCAATGCTGTTCTATAAGGATGTGGTACATTTAGTCACTGTAATACCAGTACTGTTAGTGAGCAGTAACGTCAGCGTCAACTTACCATTGGTGACCGCCGTGTGCTTTAACAGTTCTGCCAACAGAGGAGACCCGTCTGCAACACAATATGTATAGAGAATCCGCCATGAATGGTGTTTGATACGATATTTATTAAAGTCGTTGACTGATTTCATAATAACCTCATTTCATAGCAAACGAGGATATGCCGAGTATATTATAAATTCATCCAACGCGTTCAATAAATGTCACCGATATAGTCCGGCCGAACTACCACAGAACCCGAACTTGGTGTATATACGTACAATGGGTTTTTGGTAATTTTGCATCTTCCGGACCTATATTATTGGAATCCGACGGATGACACAGTGTCACCTTTGATAGCTGTCTACCATCCAAGATGGCGTCCAAGATGGCTGCCAAAGAAATCAACAAAACCAGGTGTTTGATTAGTAATAGTCAGAAATCAATAGATATGTCTGTAAATTATTATATTATGGATTAATGTGTCTAAAATAGACATTAGTCGTATGTTTTATAATGCAAAATGTCATCCAAGATGGCCACTAATACCTTACCTTATTATGCCGAATTGCTTATGTAACAAGTAACAAGTTTAATGTATATCATTTTAGACGAAACACTGAGGTTCATAAGCAAACCAGGGAACTGTCCTGATAACCTAGCATGCATATTCTCATTTACATAATGTATTAAACTATTGTACTGCCATTTTACTACATTATGTGATTAATCTGCATATTAAGCCAATCACGTGAAATGTAGCGTATAATTACAATATGAAGTTAAATATCATTGATTACAATTACACATGTGAAACAGAAGGCGTTGGAGGTATTTACATCTCATCAACCATTTCAACTGTGCAACATAAAATACAGAGGACTAATACAATACAAGCTAATGTACAATTGCCATTCCATAAGAATTACAAGAGACCACTGATTTTAAATTAGCACCATATTATTTAAAATAGATGTTTACACATTTCTCAAATTAAAGTCAACACAGTTACTAAAGATATAAGAAATGTATCCTATGATGAACACAATATTGGTTACATAAAGAAGAGCTCACGCATACATGCTCTGTGCTATAGTATACACAAGTACATGCATATATACCTGTGTATAAACCAAGTCACCCCATGGTGTCACACAAATGTTGCGCCCCAATCAAGGAAGTTTACAGGATCGGCATTAACTGCGATGCCATGCTACACTTCAGCCTCTGACACGGGTATCTTATGACTATATAAATGAGCCTCCTAGTCGCATGAACTGAATATAGTTTGCTAGTTTCCTTAACATTTGTAAAAAAATAAACACATGAGCATACACGCAATAAGCCATCGCAGCTACCATTGTCGCTGGGATTATTCTGGTTAAAACATTCGTCCGTCCGTTTGTCCGTCCGTAAGATTTGCGTTAATGTTTTTATTTTTCAGTCGAGCCTCTGCTCACTTGCTCTAGTTGTTTTTGTCGAGCCCGCTTGCGGAAAGCGCGATACCTGTACATATATCCGTACGTACGTGCGTCCGGGTTAAAGTTTTTGGTTAAACATTTTCGGTATACTAGTTAAAGCCTCGGCATATTGTTATTCTACGCCCCACCCGTGCGGCACTTGTGCCCAATGTAAAATTGCTTTGAAATTTACCTTAAAGTTTAGTTTCTTTTGCATTTAAGTTAATTTTTTTAAGAACTATATATCTCTGAAACCGCTTCGCCAATTCACTCGCAACTTCACATGTGTCTTTATCATCATCCATATTGTCATTCTATGACCAACCCGAGCGACCCCTTTGCCCAATGTCAAGATCAAATTACTTGGAAATTTACCTTTAAGTTTTGTGTCGCATTTAGGTTAAAGTTTTTAATACTATTTCACTGAAACCGCTTTGTCAATTCACTCGAAACTTTACATGAGTCTTTATCATCATGCATATTTTCATTCTGTGCCCAACACGTGCGGCCTATGTGCCCAATGTCAAATTCAAATTACTTTGAAATTTGCTTTAAATATTTTTGCCGCGCCCGCTTGCGGACAGAGAGATATTGTCGGCACATTGGCGTACATACGTGCGTCCGTGTTAAAGTCTTTGATTAAAGTTCGGTATACTATCAAAGCCTCGGAGCACGCGACATACGGGCCGCGGCCTTTAGTTTATATCACAGGTCTGGTTCATTGCTGATTCAATATGATATTTATTAAACTCGATGCCTGATTTCAGTTAATATTAAGAAACAACTCGTTTAATAAATACGATATGAAATCATAATAAAATATCTTAACGTGTATGTATGTAGTAACATAGTAACAATATATTAACATAGTAACAGAGCCACGTATTTTACTTCTAATCACAAGTTTATGATGAGAGGAGAACGTTATGTATTCGTAGAAATGGCGCCAGTTTCCCGGAGACATTTACCCGAGTAATATTTACCGGCTGTCAGAGAACAGCAGATTGCAAACACAAACAACACTGCGCCGGTCGTCATCTCAACTGCCGTGAAATGTATATGTCCTTGTGTAGAATAACAGTAACCAACAGTCTATCCACGTCTGCTACAAAATGGTTTGGCAGTCGGTGTATAAATAGTGATGTTATATCTGCAGATGTGTTTTATATCTGCCTAGTCTAGATAAGCGGACGCCGGTCGTTCAGGACATGTGTGCGTATATCGTAATTGGGCCACGACGTAAAACCCCGAGTAACAGACACTGCACGATTTACAGGTTTCCTATCGGTTCACAAATAACGATTATCATACATATATGTAAATTACCTTAAAGGAATGTTCAATGTGTCAATTGGGTGTGTACGTACACTTGTATAGTTGCTAAGGTGCATGTATGTTTGCTAAATACAAATAGTGTCATAAGTGTATGCGTATCCATAAAGTAGTAAAATAATACAAGTTCGTGTGGCTTATATGAATTCGTCTCCATGAGTTAAACATCCGTACATGGCAATGTGGCAAAATGCATATCATATAAATAAGACGATGTCGACATTTAGTTGCTTAGTTGTTTCATATTTAAAATCCAAAAACTTATTTAATGCAATCCCAAGTATGCCCTCCAAACCATTATCATTGTTCGAAAAAAATGTGGTATTCATGTAGGATTTTTACACATATACTGTACATCTATTGGCAATATCAACTCTCAATCAAACAATTATTGACTTATTTTTTTCACTAATTCATGGTAAGTTATTGTTGTCTATCAGTTTGCTGAATACAGGTCACAAATAAAAAACAGCTTTTCAAAGTTGTCATTACAAGATATGCTCGGTCATATATATTGTGCACTTCCATCAGATAATCACCATACACACCTTAAGTTAGTACCTTAGCACGGTATGTACATACATAACATAACGCAAAAGTAACTGAATTTACCAAGGTTAGAACGGAATTCAATTTCTGATATTCTATAGTCGATAACATATTAGGCAGCGGCGACAACATGTGACTACTAATAGTGGGCGCAAATATGAGTGCTATACTAGTATTTCGCAAGTCTATTTCTATTGTTTTCAATAATAAACAGTTTTATACCGTACCCTTTGTTCCATGTAGCATAATAAAGGGGGTTGATAAAAGCTGTTTATATCTGAAGTAGCCTAATATACATGCAGTTCCGTATTTAGCTCTCCTGCACGAAGTGCAGAAGAGCTTATGGCATACCCCAGGCGTCGTCGGCGTCCACAAACTTAACGTTGGGGTAAATGTCTTATAACTTCTGTTTCCTTTCATGGATCACCTTGTTATTTCATACATGCATTCCTCAGATGATCCTCTATCATGCTGTAGCAAATGCATGACCCACCACCCAACCCTTACCCCAAGGCCAAGGTCAAAATCTTAGCACATTCATAAACTTAACGTTGGGTAAATTTATTATACCATCTGTTTCCTTCCATGGAACGCCTTGATATTTCATACATGCATTCCTCAGATGACCCTCTATCATGCTGTAGCAAATCAATGACCCAACACTCAACACGTACCCCAAGGTCAAGGTCACAAACTTAGCACATTTATAAACTTAATTTTGGGTAAATAATCTTTAACTTAACTTTTCCTTTGTTTTCCTTTTTTGGATCACCTTGTTATTTCATACATGCATTCCTCAGATGACCCTCTATCATGCTGTAGCAAATCCATGACACACAACCCAACCTTACCCGAAAGGTCAAGGTCACAAACTTAGCACATTCATAAACTTAACGTTGGGGTAACTTTCTTGTAACATCTGTTTCCTTTCATGGAACGCCTTGATATTTCATACATGCATTCCTCAAATGACCTTCTATCATGCTGTAGCAAATCCACGACCCACCACCAAACCCTTACCTCAAGGTCAAGGTCACAAACCTAGCATGTTCATAAACTTAACGTTGGGGGTAAATGTTGTGTAACTTCTATTTATTTACAGCGAATACCTTCCTATTTCATACATGCATTCATCTGATGATACTATATCATTATATAGCAAATACATGACCCATCCTTACCACAGGGTCAAGGTCACAAACTTAGCACATTCATAAACTGCTTAACGTTGGGGTAAATGTCTTATAACATCTGTTTCCTTTCATGGAATGCCTTATTAATATTTCATACATGCATTCCTCAGATGACCCTCTATCATGCTGTAGCAAATCCACAACCCACCACCCAACCCTTACACCAAGGTCAATGTGATAAACTCAGCATGTTAATAAACTTAACGTTTGGGTAAATGTTGTGTAACGTCTGTTTCGTTACAGGGAACGCTTTGATATTTCATACATGCATTCATGTGATCCTCTATTGTGATACAGCAAATCCATGACCCACCCCCCCCCCCCCATCCCCCACCCATTTCCCCAAGATCAACATCATAAACTTAACGTTGGAGTAAATGTCTTTTTATAACTTCTGTTTCTTTACAGGGAACGCCTTGATAATTCATACATGCATTCATCTGATGATACTCTATCATGCTATAGCAAATCCATGATCCACCCCCACCCCTTTCCCGAAGGTCAATGTCACAAACTTAGCACATTCATAAACTTAACGTTGGGGTAAATGTCTTATAACATATGTTTCCTTTCATGGAACGCCTTGATATTTGATACATGCATTCATCTGATGCTACTCTATCATGCTATAGCGAATACATGACCCACCGCCCACCCCTTACCCCAAGGTCAAGGTCACAAGCTTAGCACATTCATAAACTTAACGTTGGGGTAAATGTCTTATAACATATGTTTCCTTTGGTGGAACGCCTTGATAATTAATACATGCATTCCTCAGATGACCCTCTATCGTGATGTAGCAAATCCACAACCCACCACCCAACCATTACCCCAAGTTCAAGGTCACAAACTTAGCATGTTCATAAACTTAACGTTGGGGTAAATGTTGTCTAACTTTTGTTTCTTTACAGGGAACGCTTTAATATTTCATACATGCATTCATCTGATGATCCTCTATTGTGCTACAGCAAATCCATGACCAACCCCTTTTCTCAAGGTCAAGGTCACAAACTTAGCACATTCATACATGCATTCCTCATGTGAATAGCTATCATGCTGTAGAACATCACCAACTTAGTGCATTCATAAACTTAACGTTGGGTTAAATTTTGTTTTACTTCTGTTTTCAGGGCGCGCATTGATATTTCATACATGCATTCATCTTAATATGCTATATTATGATATAGCAAACCCACGACCCACCTTGCACCACTGACCCCAATGTCAAGGTCCACCGCACACCCCTTAACCCAAGGTCAGGTTATATAATATTCATGTTTTTTTATGCAACTGTGCCATGTTTGAGTGAAGGCTGCCAACAGGCGAGCTTCGTTGTCTTCTGAAAACTCTTGTTGTCTTTATTGTTTTACCTTTGAGTCCAAATCGGGGCATCTGATTGGTCAGGCGTAACAGCAATTTCAAGATCTTTCCGATTTGAAAATGTAAATTGTTGTTGATTCAGCTGAATTCTGTTAATTTTGTACAGCATAATTATGTGAAGTAACAAACGACAAAGACATGTCCATAATGGTGTTCATGTTATTATAACAACTGCGAGGGCTAAAGCCAGCTAGTATTGAAGTACATCGTAAATAAATCGGAAATCTAATCAGACACAAAACCGATTCGACCTCACGTGGACGTTGCAATATTCTATTGAATGACGTCGCTAGATCTGTGACACTGGACTCGCCACGCACGTTCAGGTAATTAGTTCAAGATGCGGTATACACTAAACACAATGGTTAATGCCGTCATTTACCACACACATGTGCACAAGTGTAGGACTAAAAAAGTGACTAACTCAAAATATTACCACACCTGCTTACCGCACCCACTTGCCCTCACACTTGTCCCACTTTGAATGATACATCATGCCAAGTTGGGTAAGAGGCTCATGAAATGCGCGAGATCCAAGCTCGCTCAAACACCATATACCATGTATTGTATATTGCGATTGTTTCCTGTATTATATCTATCTTTGACAAATAATGCCCGATATATTCAACTATATTTTGCTTCAATACTGTAACATTGTTTTTACCATCTATGTAGTTACGCGCACATCAGGCACCAATGTGAAGTTGAAATATCTGTATACGAAACCGGACTCAGAAAATGGGTTCGTTCTAAACATTACCCCACCCACCCACTTTGAATGATACATAGTACCAAGGCGGGCAACAGGTGTAAAATCCAGACACATACTACATGTACTACGTCACTGTGTTATATCCTGCCGCATCCAATATTTGGACAAGTAGATCTGTACAACTGCTTGACATTGTGACATTTGTTGATATTGGAACGCACCTGCATGTGTGCGGTTGATTACTGTATCTGTGACACACGGAGATAGTAGCGCAGTTTAGATTAACCACGTATGTCGCCACACTCGTCACTATGACAGTGTAAAGCGCCCCCCGTATGTAATGTACTTTAAGCCATTTCACAACGATACTGCTCGATGCTAAGTTGCGGCCTATTCGTTCAATTAATTCAGAGAGAGAGAGAGAGAGAGAGAGAGAGAGAGAGAGAGAGAGAGAGAGAGAGAGATATGTGGGGTAATTGATAGATTGGGTAGACAGATTCAGAGATGGTTGGGGCGGGGAGAGGGAGAGAAGTTAGACAGGTTTTTTTTTTTTTTTTTTTTCAGGTTTGAAAATATTTATTTTCCCCGTAATAGGTTTGTGGTGGGTCGGGGCCATCCCACACAAACCGTACATAATATACATGTAATAGTCAGATACAAATACAAAATATACAATTACAGATATTCACCCTCTTTTGCTCTTGCAGTACTGGGTAGAAATCACTGTTCTATTAAGACTTCATGGTTGAGTGGTACATTAGAATCGTCATTAATGAGAGACCGGAATTTTCAATAAAAAACTTGCACGTGTTATTAAAAAAAGACAGAAATACTTATAATAAACCCGCATATGACAATGTCACTCTCCAGCGCTGCAAGAGTCAAAGTTTGATTTAGCATATGTAATACATGTAATTGATTATATGTTATCATTCATATTAACCATGATCTGATGATCCAACTGAACCAACCCCTCTGTAAAAAGTGAAGTTCAATCCTACTGTACATCTACATGTTTAAATCGTGTATTAACCCTTTCAACAATACAGCCGTTTATACTACAGTTGTTTTTAAACAGTGTAGATCCAGACGAGCCGGCTCATCAGGATCTGCACTCTTTGCAAGTAATTTTCATATTTGTTAAAAAAGAATAAAAATTATAAATCGATTATTTGAAAAGTATTTTGTGTTGAATGGAATTGACCGAAAATTAACATATTATATATAATCCATTCCAGTTATTTAGGGCTGAAAGGGTTGAATGTTAAAGTTGTTGGTAACATTATGTATTGACAAGCCAATGTATAATCTGTTCCGATCCCCTCACTGGTTAATAAAACAAAACGCGGCTGGTTCCGTCAGATCATGGTCTTTGCTTGAACCTGTATTACTCTGTGTACATTATATTCTTCTAATAGATTCATATTTATAATGTCTTTATTTCCCAAACCTATAATATGAGGTGGAATGAGGGGTGGTGAGGGGGTGGTGAAGGGGCTAAAACAAAGAAAGGAAGAAAAAAAACGCACAAAAGCAGAGATTTATTATAGCACCCGCAACTAGCTCAGCTGAAGATGAAATCTTATTTTGGTATTTTTGTTACATAAATTAAACTTTTGAAATGATAAAGTCTTTCCAAATTTTTGTAATGTTTTCAAGTTTGTTAGCCATTATTGCTGCCTTCCTGGATGTTTCATACAATAGTTGAATTCGATGCTTCAGTATGCTGAGACTTGGAACTACTTTAGAACACCGGCAATAATAGAGATAGTATTTAGTTTCTAATAGTATTAATTGTTTGAAGATACTTATTGTTTTTTCGTAAATCCCAAAGATGAATGATTTTTCGTTAATTGTAATAGTTATATTTTTGGTCGCTAACCATTCTTGAAGTTCCCTAAATATGTTTTTTTTTTGTAACCTTACAATCCCAAAACAAATGTTTTATTGTTTCCGAAAACTTCTTACAGAATGTATATAATGGACTACTGACAATTTTAATCTTATTTAGGAAATCATTTGTGGCCAGAATATTGTAGTTTATTCGGTACTGGAACCATTTTCGAGTTGTGTCTTTTGTTATGATATGCGGCCATAAATGTATTTTCTTCTATGTTTCATTGTTAAAATTATAGCTGGAGTTTCAGAATTGGAGTTTAATGCGAGGTACATGTCTTTTGTCCCGGTTTTGTTTTTTAGGTATATTTTTAGTTTGTATGGAGTAAATGGCATTTGTAACATTTCTTCGATATTGATAAGTTTCAAACTTTTACCCCAATCTTTTATTGCTTTGACAAGGCCATAATATTGAAGAAAGTTTATATTTATGTTGAAATTGTTTTTAAGTTCATTTTGAGAGGCAAAAGTTCCATCAATTTTGATAATGTCATTTATAAAACATATTCCCTTATCAAACCATGCCTTATTGAAGAAGGTTGTCCCACATTTTATGTCCTTATTCAAAAATAATGGGCTAGAAAGAAATGCATCCATGTTTATCGGCTTAAGCTTATTTTGTAATTTTAGATGAGCTTTTAAAACAAAAAGGTTTGAAATTTTTCCTATTTTTTGTTCGATGTACATATCTCCCAATTTAAAAATATTATCTGTATCAATTTCTGTATTGAAAATGTTTATAAATTTGTATTTGTTGCACACTATTTGTATTTTGTAGACGCTATTCTTGAATGCACACAATCCTATATCTTTAACCATAGAAGTATAACTAGCGGGCTAAGCCACACATTCTTACTGCTTACATCGCATGGCGCTATTCCAGATTTTAACAGCCGTTTTACAGTATGATGAAATGGATTCCAAATATACTCAGTAACACGTCATGGACCAGCAACATAGATGGTGTTATACTAGCGACTTCGCATCGCCGTTAAGCAAGTTTATTGACCACTCGTTTTTATTAATATACGCCGTAAATGTCAATATTACAATGTGCAAGGTGCATGATCACGTGGTTACAACAACAACACCAATTATTGAAACTGTCAGAAGCGCCTCCGATTCAAGGTACGTATTCTTTTATATTGTCCTTATTCTGTAACGAATTTTGGTGAAATATGGCACATCAAACGAGTCATGCATTTGGTGGTCTCGGTACTGTGACCCAAACTTCTGTCGATTTCCATGTTGACTGTAATACTGAGACGGAAATCGATTCTTCGCAAAAACTTATACAAATCACATGTCTTAGGTTATGTTTCTCCCTACAGTATATTACAAATGCATCATTAAATGTATCATGAAATATTATTCAGCTGTTTTACGTTTCTGAAGGTGCCCACTGGGCCTTAACAACTGAATCACAAAAATATTTCCAAACATGAGGCTTATAACCGGGATGAATGCGTGGATTCATTATGAAACAATACGGCCTCTCGTTCATGTTTCCATTGTAAGCATCCACGTTCTCATTGGTTCTGTGCGTGATGTACGGCTACCGAGACTTGTGATGGGAGATCTGTCGTCACAAATGTGTACATTATGTATACTCAACAAAACTAGAAACGTCCCTGTTTTATAGCCGGTGTAGCTCTGTCTATGTATGTACCACATGTTCAAAGTACATGTATTTTAAACCGTGGCGATGTTCAGAATACGATCGTGTAGAGCTTAGCCGATACACACGGTTTACATAGCGGCCAGTGACCGGAACGTTGATTTCCACTTTTTGCACGTGCACGCAATACTTGTCATCGATAAGGTGATTCAGTTCATGTCGTACCATTCATGCGAGAGGGGCTATTCGGAAAATTAAAAAACTTTTTTAATTTTTCACTGTTTTCGATATGCCACGGCTTTCCGAAAACGAGCGAAATCAGGCAATTGGGATGCTTGCGGGTGGGATGGCCGCCAGGGCGGTCGCGCCTCGGTTTGGTTGCTGTCGGAAGACGATTGATCGTCTTGCAGCCCGGTACCAGCAGACTGGGGCTGTTCACGACCGGCAGCGACCTGGTAGGCCTCGTGTAACGATGGCTAGAGCCGATCGTTACATTACGTTGACGCACTTACGTCAACGTCGATTGGCAGCCACAGTCACTGCTAGGCGATACGGTGTCTCAGGGCAGACCATTCGCAACCGGTTACGTCGTAACGCCCAACCAATCCGGGCACGCCGCCCGTACACTGGTCAGATAATGACCCAACGTCACCGTGCTGCCAGACTGTTATGGGCGCGACGTCATCTGAACTGGAGAAGGGCTGACTGCAACCGAATTTTGTTCACCGATGAATCTCGGTTCACAGTTAGTCATGCTGACGGAAGATTACGGGTATACAGGCGTAAAAATGAAAGATTCACCGATTGTTGCATTGTTGAGAAGAACAGGTTTGGGGGAGGGAGGGTAATGGTCTGGGTGGGATCATGGGAAACCGGAAGACAGATTTGGTTGTTGTACAGGGCAACATCAATGCACAACGTTATGTTGCAGATGTGCTAAATGCACATGCCTTACCATTTATCCTTCAGCATGGTCCTGGTGTGACAATGATGCACGACAATGCCCGCCCTCACGTAGCCAGGGTCACCACTCAATACTTACAGCAAAACAACGTCGACGTCATGCCTTTGCCCGCGGTCTCCCCGGATCTCAATCCCATTGAGCACATATGGGATGAGCTGGGTCGCAAAGCACGAGCTAACCATCAGATTGACAATGTTCGCGATCTTACACGGGCGTTACAACGGGAATGGAGGAATTTGCCCAACGCACTGGTATTGCGTTACGTCACGTCGATGCGGCGTAGGATCATTGCATGCATTCATGCAAAAGGTGGCCACACTCGGTACTAACGAGATTTACTGAATTTGCCACATTACTTATTGAAATTCCATCTCTAAACATTAAGTAACACATTTCTGAGTTTTTGTGATTTTTGATTTTGACCCCTACCGCCCTTGGCCGGTTATCTCTCGAATATTTAACAAGATATCCAAATGCAATTTATTGGCTTTGATACGGAAATGAATGAACTTGTTTTTCCATTTTAATTTTTAAAAGTAACCCTTTTGGTTTTTGATGAATCTTTCCTTAAACATGGAGGGACGTTTCTAGTTTTGCTCAGTATATGTTTACTAAACCGGTCACCGGCACTTCTCATGGAGGTATTATGGCTAATTTCTACTTTTGGTCACTTATTATGGCTCAATTTGTATTGTTTCGCTACTGTTTAACGACTCTTGGACTTAGTATAGATGAAACGGGTTTGTTAACACAGTTTATATATTTTATTGTACATGTGACTGTAAATGATAAATAACAGTCAAGAAACACAAAGTTGTCGGCATGTAATCCAACTAAATTTTAAAGTTACAACACAGTCGGGAAATCCGAACGATACAAATATTACAATAATGAACTAGAGACGGTAACTCCGTAAACGCATGGAAAAGTCCAGCAACTCTACATAACACGTAGTCCTTCACTGAGATCTACACATATATCCTCTATGTCATAAAAGCGTGCAACCAATGATGGCAGAGGAAACGTAATTAATTTGCATCAACAGAATGTGTCAAACATACAACAGTTTGGCCATCAGATAAAATCCTGCATAAACACATAACTGATGAAATGTAACCCATAAACAATTGTTTGTGTTAACAGACACATTATATGGAGGAAACGCAATGACAGACAATGACCATTTTGCCCTTATTAGATTTAATAAGATTACGCAAGTATATGATGTTTGACATCTAAATGCTTTTATCATGTTGCCTTTAAGCAGACGACTGGCATATCTTTTGTACCAATCTGATACAATCAGGCAGGTTTCACAATCAATTAATGACAGCTGAAATGGTTGACAAATAACGATGTGAAATGTGCATATTACTACCATAATAGAGGTTCGCGGAATCGTTCGCCACTCAGATTGTTCGTGCCAAAGACTGACCGACCAGGGACAGCTCTTGTGAATGGCATGTTCAATCAAAATACGACACAGCGTAACTTCTGTTTATTTACAGGGAACGCCTTCATATTTCATACATGGATTCATCTGATGATTCTCTATCGTGCCATAGCAAATCCATGAACCACCGCCCATCTCTTACTCCAAGGTTAAGGTCACAAACATAGCACATTCATAAACTTAACGTTGGGGTAGATGTCTTATAACATCTGTTTTCGTTCATGGAACGCCTTGATATTTCATTCATGCATTCCTCAGATGACCCGCTATAACAAAACCACGACTCACCACCCAACTCTTACCCCAAGGTCAAGGTCACAAACCTAGCACATTCATAAACTTAACCTTGGGGTAAATGTTGTGTAACTTCTATTTGTTTACAGGGAATACCTTCATATTTCATACATGCATTCATCTGATCATACGCTATCGTACTATTCATGACCTACCTCCCACCCCTTTCCAAAAGGTCAATGTCACAAACATAGAACATTCATAAACTTCACGTTGGGGTAAATGTCTTATAACATCTGTTTCCTTTATTGAAATGCTTTGATATTTCATACATGCATTCCTCAGATGACCCTCTATCGTGCTGTAGCAAATCCACAACCCACCACCGAACCCTTACACCAAGGCCAAGGTCACAAACTTAGCATGTTCATAAACTTAACGTTGGGGTAAATGTTGTGTAACTTCTGTTTCTTTGCAGGGAACGCTTTGATATTTCATACATGCATTCATCTGATGATCCTCTATTGTGCGACAGCAAATCAATGACCCCCCACCCCTTTCCCCAAGATCAACATCATAAACTTAATGTTGGAGTAAATGTATTTGTATAACTTCTGTTTCTTTACAGGGAACGCCTTGATATTTCATACATTCATTCATCTGATGATACTCTATCGTGCTATAGCAAATCAATCACACACCCCACCCCTTTTCCCAAGGTGAAGGAGGTCACAAACATAGCACATTCATAAACTTAACGTTGGGGTAAATGTCTTATAACATCTGTTTCCTTTCATGAAACGCCTTGATATTTCATACATGCATTCATCTGATGATACTCTATCGTGCTTTTGCAAATCCATGACCCACCGTCCACCCCTTACCCCAGGGTCAAGGTCACAATCTTAGCACATTCATAAACTTAACGTTGGGGTTTCCTTTCATGGAACGCCTTCAAGTTGATATTTTATACTTGCATTCCTTAGATGAGCCTCTATCATGCTGTAGCAAATCCACAACCCTCCACCCAACCATTACACAAACGTCAAGGTCACAAACTTAGCATGTTCATAAACTTAACGTTGGGGTAAATGTTGTGTAACTTCTGTTTCGTTACAGGGAATGCTTTGATATTTCATACATGCATTCATCTGATGATCCGCTATTGTGCTACAGCAAATCCATGACCCACCCGCCACCCCTTTCCCCAAGATCAACATCATAAACTTAACGTTGGAGTAAATGTCTTTTTATAACTTCTGTTTCTTTACAGGGAACGCCTTGATATTTCATACATGCATTCATCTGATGATACTCTATCGTGCTATAGCAAATCTATGACCCACCGCCCACCCCTTACCCCAGGGTCAAGGTCACAAACTTAGCACATTCATAAACTTAACGTTGGGGTAAATGTTGTGTAACTTCTGTTTCTTTACAGGGAACGCTGATGATTCTCTATTGTGATACAGCAAATCCATGACCCCCACCCATTTTCCCAAGGTCAAGGTCACAAACTTAGCACATTCATACATGCATTCCGCATGTGAATAGCTATCATGCTGTAAAAAATCACCAACTTGGTGCGTTCATAAACTTAAAGTTGGGTTAAATTTTGTTTTACTTCTGTTTTCTGGGAGCGCATTGATATTTCATACATGCATTCATCTTAATATGCTATATTATGCTATAGCAAACCCTTGACCCACCTTGCACTACTGACCCCAATGTCAAGGTCCACCGCACGCCCCTTAACCCAAGGTCAAGTTATATAATATTCATGTTTTTTATGCAACTGTGCCAAGTTTGAGTGAAGGCTGCCATGCCAACAGGCGAGCTTCTTTGTCTTCTGACAACTCTAAAGACTTGTTATTTTCTAAATTACATCATTTCCAACCTACCTCGCCAGATTTCAGAGTCAATGTACACATTATTTTTCACTTTCAGACTCTCCTCCTCCCTCCCTAGCTCGTTTTTGCTCCATGTTAATTTCCCATATTTGATGGAAACTCATCAAATAAATTCAATATGAGGAGGGTTACGGTTTTTGTTTTGATGAAAAAATACTTACTTTTAATATGTTTTAGATTTAATCTGTTTAATATAATAACTAAAAGTTCGTCGGCAGCAAAGTGTGGAACAGGCAGTAGGTAATGCGCTCAAGTCAAGTCCCATTTTTATTCGAGCGCAAGTGAAGTAATATACAACCAACATCCACATTTGATATTTTCCAGCTTTTATGCAAATTAGCATACGCTATGATGGGGTGCGTCCGGCCAAGGTCAAGGTCACTAGTGCTAAAAAAGAAATTGACCAATTTCACATTGTCATGATTGTACTGCATACTTTGTGTAATGAAGGCATCCTTAGCGGAATCGATAGGTCGTGATTTTAAGCCGAATTGTGCATTTTGTGATACAAGCATGAAATTTGGTACAGTTGTAGGTCAAACCATATTAAAGGATTTTAGCTATAGGGACATTCCAGATTCGTCACGTGACTGAAATTGCGGCCATTTTTAAAGATGGCTGCCGATAATAGTACATGCCTGTAAGTGCATGGAATTAATTTGCTTGACTAATAATAATAAGTATTTTTTTCTCTCACAATATATAATATGTTATATAATTGAATAACTGTACTATCAATACGAGATACATGTTTAAAAAATGGCTACCATTTTAAAATGGCCTCACAAATAGCTCTAAAAATCATATATTTTAGTAGGTTTTCAAATATTTGATGCACGTGACACGAGCTATAAAAATATAAGTGTTTCTTTTCTCTCACAACATTTAACATGTTTTATAATTGAATAACTGTACTATCAATACGAGTTACGTGTTTTAATAATTGCCGCTAAAATAGCTCTAAAAATCATATATTTCAGTCGGTTTTCAAATAGTTGATGCACGTGACACGGAGCTATAATAAAATAAGTATTTTTGTTCTCTCACAACATTTAACATGTTCTATAATTGAATAATTATACTATCAATACGAGTTACATGTTTAAAAAATGGCTACCATTTTAAAATGGCCGCCAAAATAACTCCAACAATCATATATTTTAGAAGGTTTTCAAATATTTTATGCGCGTGACATTGAACTATCGTCTCCTAATCTGCTAATAGTTATGTTATTATTGGATGGGATTTGAAATGATAAATCATAATTCAGTACTACTGTGAATCGTTCAAGTACTGTTGTAATGAAGAAAACGTAATATTACCTTACCCACTGAAAGCCCATATTACAATGTAGCTTATAATCGGAATTTGATTTTGTCTATTCTGGTGGAAACTAGCAATATTCTGGACATTGTGTATGCTTCCAAATGCATGGTTTGCCGTGTACCACATATTGCCAAACACAATTACTCATTAGTAGCTGATAGCATAATTATGGTCAGCTATGGAAATATTTGTTAGTCTGCAATTGTCCAGTAGCCAATGTCACGGTAGTATAACAATATATATGTAATTAACAAAGAAAACACATTGTTCCATAGCTGGTTCCATTATTTTTGTCTTAAATATTATTCCCATTCACACCTTTCCGTATGGAAACGATAAACTATGCAAATGTAATATACAGGGCCTAGAAATGGGTATTTTGCATATCAAGAGGTACGTATAATAGATATATAACTTAATTGGACATTACCGACGCCGGAATGTGACTGATGATGATAACAAAACTAATACACTATACTAATTTGTTGCAATAGGTCATTATATTATTGTTTTGTGAATGATAGTGGCATTATATTATAGATTTTTCGGGAAAAAAAACATTCGGTCTCGTCCAATTTATTCTACGGAAACACATTCGGGACATAACTTTGTACTATTTTGACTTTACTTTAGACAGCATAATCTTGTTTATATGTAGCTGATTATAACATATTTTGCAACATTGAATAACCATAAATAAATAGTATAGTGATGTGTCAAATACGAATGAACAAGCATTACAATTAGCTTTATACATTCTGACTTCAGATGATATTCCCGTTGTGCGCTGATAAAAATGGACAGACTTCATAAAATGTTGGACCCTCGTCAACCAGGGACACCAACTACACACTTGTCTACTGATCGGAAAAAATGTGCTCTGTGTTAGGAGGATACTTCTGAAATATTACACCGTCCAGCGGATTCTAAACGTGCAACGCATGGAGAAGGTTATACCTCGATAGCTGATAATGTTGCCGGTTAATGTATCATATTTGAGAGACGATAACAGCACTGAAATAATATTCAATCGCAAGAAAGCTCATGTAGACTGAGTATGAACAAAGCACAACTCTATAGGGCGAAAAAAAGGAAATCAACTGTTAAGGACAATGCACACCTGTCAAACAAGTACACAATGAAATACCGTTGACCACGTGCTGGCTGAAGATGTAACATGCTTCTTTTGTGAAAGGAAATTAGTGAACAAGTAAACAAAGTGTGCTGTCGAACTGCAAGAGAGTCGTTCGGGACGTTGACTCACTGACGAAACTAGTAGAGGAGATGGGGAATCCTTTCACTGATAGTAGCAAAAACCTATTGGAACTAGCCGCCAGCTGAATCAATGTAGAACATTACACAGTGTCACGTCTTCTACACATATATTGAACATGTGCACCATGATCGTGGTTTTATGAGAACAAAAACACCGCCTTTTCAACTTAGCCATTTTGTTCTACACTTTTGGGTACATGTACTATCCTGTATAAGGTATAGAGTTTGTGTAATCAACTCCTCTGACAGCTATATATCAATCAATCTGAAACTTCTTCACGTCTTCTACATATATCGAACATGTGCAACATCGCTTTTCTATGACAATGTTTTTTCACAAACATACATTTACCACATGTGCACAATGCGGCTGTTATGTTTAGGGTATAGACTGTAATCAACTCCTCCAACATACTTGTGTAAACCACTCCCTCGACGGGCATATTTTGTGACTGACAG
This sequence comes from Conchocele bisecta, assembly GCA_029237695.1. Classification (NCBI taxonomy): domain Eukaryota; kingdom Metazoa; phylum Mollusca; class Bivalvia; order Lucinida; family Thyasiridae; genus Conchocele; species Conchocele bisecta. The sequence continues at coordinate 29,145,957 of CM055275.1, read as the reverse complement.
CACTCTTGTTATACTTGGTATACCCCCCGCAACGAGTATACTGGAGTCAGGCTGTCCGTCCGTCCGTCCATCCGTCACTAAACTTAACATCAGATAAATATGTTATAACTTCCATTTCCTTCATCTAAAATGCTAAATATTCCACACATGCATTCACGTAAGGCTCTACTACCACGCTGTGCCAAATCCACGGCCGTCCAACCCCCGCAGATCCCAAGGTCAAGATCAAATTCTTTACACAACTTAACATCAATGAAATATGTTATAACGTCTATTTCCTTCATCTAAAATGCTTAATATTTCACACATGCATTCCTGTAAGGCTCTACTACCATGCTGCGCCAAATCCACGACCGTCCAACCACCCTTGATCCCAAGGTCAAGGTCAAATACTTGGTCTCTTTACAAAACTTAACATCAGATAAATAAGTTATATAACTTCTACTTCCTTCATTGACAATTCTTAATATTTCACTCGTGCATTCCTCTAAGGTTGTACTATCATGCTGTGACAAATCCACGACCGTCCATCCCCCGCTGATCCCAATGTCAAGGTCCCATACTTACTCTCTTCACAAAAATTAACATCAGAGACATAACATGTTATAACTTCTATTTGCTTGCTTGTATCTGCTTCACATTTCACACACATATTGCTCCAATGGACCTCTACCATCCTGTGACAAATTCATGTTCATGCCTCGGCGAAGCCCAGAGTCAAGGTCACAAGCCCACACACTTGGATTTTTTTTTACATATTTAGGGGTACATGGGCCCACGCGGGGAGTATTCCGTAAGCCTCGCTTACTGACCAATCTAGTTATAATTTGTGTCAAGTGAACAATATTATCGAGCCACAAACGCATTCAACGTGCACTGACCACCCGTTATAAATAAACATATCTCAAGTTCAACTCATCTGTTCGCAAAAGCGGGCATATATTGAAAATAGTGTAGTAGTATCACTAAAATGATTGATTAGCTTATTGTCAGCACAACGGTTACATATACCGTATATGTAATAGATTAACTTAAAAGTTGACAATTGACAAATCACACGGCCGCACCATCAATCTACAACAGTAACTACGATCTTCATAATAAACTATTCAAAAAGAAATACCTCCCCATATTTTGCATAAGAAATGAATGAAGTAAAGTATGGTAACGAAGCAAATGCAGGAAAATCATCACAGTTTTGCATAATAACGACAAACATGTCACAATCCGATTGCATATATGAATGTAGTATTGCAAGTGTTTATTTGTGGCTCCGACTTGAGAAACGGGGCTTATGTAATTTGTGACCAGTATAGCTCTGATCAAATAGCACACTCATGTAGCCTAATAACGATATTTTCATACCACAGATACATTTCTCGCGTTTGGATTGGTCAGCTTGACGGGTAATATGTATAGGTTATTTGATTTGTATGTGGATATATGCACGAGTTCCGCAGCGTGCGATATTGCACGACTTTAGGAGTGATCATACTTTGTGGATGCACAGGATGATCTAGATATTAAGCAATTGTGGCTGTGATAATGTAATAAATTCAGTATAATAATTCTGCATACTTTTAATCATCAAACATATGCAGTCGTTAGTTCTATATGAAATAATGCATTTCGGGAAAAATAAATGATTACTCACTCAAAGTATACTTTGCAATTTTGATGAAATCGGATATCATTTGATTCATAGATACATGTAATGGCTTCGTAAATGTGATGGAATATATGTATAACATATATGTGAACACGGCCTCGTTACTGTATCCTATACGGCACATGGAGTGGACAACTCGGCCATCTTTGTGCGTTCTAGTCATCAGCCAGTTTCACCTCTTCTGGCGTTTGACAAGAAACTGACAAGGTGAAGTAGAACATATGACACAATGTAGCTAATCACACGTAGAAAAGTCAGGACAATGGGCTCCTATCAATTATACTACACTAAACTGCAAACTATGTCAGTTTTATGTACATGTTTGTGTCTGCTTTTTTTAACAACTTGAATAACCATTGTAAATAGTCTCATATCATATACAGAACTTCGCACAGTGTGTTACTTTTTACCTGACCATCCACACAAAACATTCCATATATACCCACTATTGTACTCTGTTATGGGTTATACAATCCAGTGACATGTAATCAGTTACCAGAGTATATTGTGGCTGGTGTCCACTCGCCTACTATGCGAGTAAATATGGCTTTACCTATGGGTAACGTGTACACTAACAATAGGCTGTGCATCAGATTGAAAAGTTTACACGTTGCAATTTATTTTCAGATTGATGGGGACAATTCTCAGATATCTCGTATTTTGTATAGTTTGTTGGCATACTATTTATAACACACTGTTATCCTATCTGTCTTTGATGTATTGCACCAACCTTTATTTGGCTTACTGCCAAATCATTTTCTTTATGTGTCAAACGCTCGAAGTGGTGAAATTGTACGATGAATTCAAATATCACATCACTCTTATGAAGCAAGTATCATTGAAGCCATGTGCATTTTTCTATGACCTAATTCCTTAATGCACTGCATTGAATACATGAATCGAGGCAACCGCAGCGTTTCTACCCACCATGGACTTTGTATGAGGTTGCATAATAACACTTAATGTGTTGTTCTGTAAGTATTTCTAGAACAGAGGAAATAGTTTTCACTTGATGTTTGATCATAATATCATAACAATACAGTTTGTAATTATACATGTATTGATCTGATTTCAGCGTTGTGGCCGCTGTGCTTCTTGAAGGAATCGAAATATATGCTGAATGCATTATCAGCAGTGACCAAGCCATGAATGTTTCAGTAACCATGTTATTGCAGTTATTAGACCAGTCGGGTTATATGTTATTGCACCTGTAATGTGGTGGCTCTTTGCTTATTTTACAGAGTATATGATTGTATCGTACAATGGAAATCCGGACCCAACAAGACTACAGACCATCATACTATTTACAACAACGTGTGCGTGATGCTGCGTATTGTGTCTATACTATGCTGGATGGTAGTGGTTGCTCTGCTGTTGACGGCACAAACAGGTATGAATTACATAGATGGAGGATCTCAAACGAGTTCCAAGCATAATACGAATACGTAATTAAGGTGATGCGGCTATCCAATCAAATTCCCTGCAGGTGTTATTACATGTGTCATAACACATTTATGAAATGGGTTAAAATTCGGCATAGCAAGGATTTTATGTGATAACTACATTTATCACATGCAAACATTGTTATGACGTGCTGTAATTACACATGCAGCGAATATTTGATTGGTTCGCCGCATCACCATAATTACGTATTCGTATTAGGCGCAAACAATGAAGACGTTCCAAATGACACCCCTAATGGCGCGACAAAGCTGCAATGTTGTTTTGACGTTGACGTCATCCTGTTTCAAACGTCATTTGAAGCGTCCGTATTTAAGTAAGTTTACTGCAGTTGTCGGAATGGGCTCCCGTATACGTATACGAAGTGCTTACAAAGAATGTTAAATTATAATATAACTTAATACATGACACAAATGACGCCCCTTTGTATACTCAGTATTACAGCCTATATTCGCCATGGCATGTACACATGTCATGAGAAGCTCATGCACACGTTAATATCAGGTAGCTGAGTGAGTGATTACACATATAATTACATGAAGAAGCATGCTGCACGCACGACCGCTGTGTAGTTTGACATGAGCACGTGCTTACTATTTCGGTTTTGAAACCAGCTTTGTCAGCTGTGTGTGTACTGTGACCCTGAATATTAGTTGCATATTCAATCACTGTTCTGGAATTTAAAACAAAACTCCTTGGATGTTTAATATGTATGTTTTAAATTCGTAATCGACAAGCATGTAATGTACATTATTCCGAAGAAAAAAAAGACTAACCATTTGTGGAAAGTACGAGAAAGAGATACAGACAGATTACATCTGCCTTTAAGAAGATTACATCTGCCTTTAAGAAGATTGATTACATCTGCCTTTAAGAAGATTACATCTGCCTTTAAGAAGATTACATCTGCCTTTAAGAAGATATCAGGTTAGACAGGCACCAGACTGACAAGAGACCACACGACCCTTACAAAATACGCAGTCCCAGGTCAGCATGTGCTGTTTGTTAGGAATATTTTAAATTAAATCGACTGTAAAAAATACGTCACAGATTATGTCCGTTGGAGAATGTGGTTCGGAGACGTTCGGAATCTACGTGGATCCCATGCCCTTGTATTCGCTATTTCTAGCATCCTGACTCATGTAAAGATTTGGCACGTTTAGCTGCGAAATCACGTGTTTTACTGGGCACGATTTGCTGAGATGCACGTGTAAATTGCCCGTGTGCGAGAGTATCAAGTGTTTTGTGAATACCTGTCCAATATTGAAATACTGGACAGTATTTATAAGTTATTGGATTTGTACGGAAATATATTTCGGCGTACGAGTTCGTTCGGTTGGACCGACAAGTGAAGCGAGTCGGTCCGCCGAACGAACGAGTACACCGAAATATATTTCCGTACAAATCCAATAACCTATTTATTATAATTTATACTCTGTAATGAGATAAGCAAGAAACATAGACGAGGTGTCGTTGCCCAATAAGTATAACATGCCAAAACTACTGGTATGGTTAATTTTTAGTTTGGACCTTTAAATCCAAGATGACCACCGTCCACCGTCGTGTGTGGCAAGTGGGAGCATGCGATGGGTAATGTAACGATCAGGGTTCATCCTTACCGGAATTCGGACTGGAGACCTGGTTTGGCCCTCACATACGTCTTTGGCAGTTTGCATGCGACAGTTGAATCTGGTCATACCCCTTATGTGAGTATTACGATTATTCGTAATCCTATTTTAGGGGAAGAGGCCAAGTGACATGGCACCAGGTCAGGTTATTCTTATTTCAGGGCTGAATATATTTTTTCTCGATGTAAATATTTCTGTTCTGATTTTGGGACCCCCGCCCCCAATGCAGCAGGATAAAACTGGATCGAACCCGTTTACCCGGCATTACATGACATTAGCTGTTGATAGGCCGTTAAACACCAATAAACAAACAAACAAACAAACACGTAGCCATGCCGTTAGTTCTTAGATAGCATTATTAGATTTGACTGAATATATGGCCGCCATATTTTACTGTTTTGCATTTGCATACTGGTATTAAATAATAACATAATACATGCCTAAAAGCGTAAACTATTTTGCTATGTAATTGTGTTTATATCTGATTATGTGTATGAATTAAAATGGACTAAAACAAGATGGCTGTAAACTTTACTATTTTGAATTTTCGAAAATTATATTGTGAGATGAATCCTGACTTGCATGCACAAATGCTTAAATGCATTAACAGGGTAAAGTAAATATCCATAAGTCTCCGTCAGTATATTCAATATACAGTGTAAGTAACACAATCTGGCTGAACATAGATTGACATATTATTATATTATTATATGCAATTGCTTTGTGATGATCTTGCATCAGATTCTACGGATCCTATATTACGGGAATCAGATGGATGAAACTAGGTCATTGGATGATACTGGGTAATCCTGGAGCATTTTCCAAAATTCAAGATGGCATCCAAGGTGTCTGCAACAACAGCACCAGACATTTGCCTGATAGTCTGAAACAGAACGTTTCCGTTTTAGTATACATATATTATGCGTTGTTGTAAACAGCATTATTTATAAGTTATTAGTATATCCAAACTGACGTCCAAGATGGCCGCCAATTGTGAAACTAATTCTCGCAATCGCTTGCAAATATCAAATCTGCTTTGGAAATTCATTGCGTTCATCACAGTCAATTTTCACTTTAAAGGTACATGCCCACGCAGTAGGCACAAACTGTTCTTTATATCAGAGATATCATCTTAGACATTTTCTGGCAAAATAAACATTCATTCACCATTACACCACGTATTAATTGGCATTATTAAACATTTTATATCAGACGTAAATTTCCACACTGATATCAGGGGCGATAACCGTGTCTCCTTAAAATGTTAACGGACATTACTATTTATTCTCTGACTTTATTTATTTTTTGATGTGTAATGATCATACTTTATAATCTGTCGAAAATATAATTTGTTCAGGTGTCGCATTTAATTAGTATAAATAATTAAAAACTATTATGCCTCATTTGCATATGAAAATAGCCTGATACCACCGCGCATCACTATCAGTAAAATTAATATTACTAAATGATTATATCTGTATAGCGGGCACTCATAATGTTTAGAACTGGTAGAATAGTGACACAATTATACACTTATTTAATTAATATAAAGAATAGCTGTGCCTACTCATTGGACATGTACCTTTAATGTTGGCTGTGACTGGCTGTGACTGGAGAAATGGGGCTTATGGAATGTTTGAGCTCTGTAGCTACTCATAATATCACACTCATAATCATAATATAACACTCATAATATCACACTCATGTGTCGTGTAGTCTGATAACGATCTATATTACTTAGGCCTAAAAGAAATGTATTGTGGTGCGGGGAACAGTAGGTCTATACTAGGCGGGGAACGTCCAGAAAAATCTAGGTCGGGAGGGTAGGAACATCTTTTATTTTATTTTATTTTTTTTAAATATTAGCGCTCAAAAAGTACGCAAAAGACTGTCATAACGCCCGATTTTAAGCATTATAAGGAACGAAAATGATTTATTTTAAAACGGCCAAAAAAGTATAGGGTCGGGGGTGTTTTGCTAGGTAGGGTCGGGTTCCCCGCACCACATTACTTTTATTTTAGGCCTTATTAGAAGCATGACGGGTGTTTCATTGATGGAATGGCGAGCAGTGCATATCCAGATCAGACTGTGCGGATTCACAGGCTGATCCGGATCTACTGGTCGCATTTTTCCAGTCAAAGCCACGTATTATACGTGTATACGTTGCAATATTAATGCAGATTACATTTAATCAATATCCTAACATGACGAATATATTGTACACAACCGCCTGCGTTAATCTTGCCCACATTTCAACGTTTCCGAACATCTATAGGCAATCTCAACTCGAAATCAAGCAGTTTGATTGGCTTAACCTGAGCTGTAGCACAACTCAGCCTCAGCCAATCAATAATCAAGTACATTTAAATAAATAAGACAACTGTTTGCAATATTAGCACAGGCGATGGTGTATGATCATGTGAATAAGGATGCTTATTACTTAGATATCAATGTTTGCCTAGAAATTGCCTGTATTTGCCTACAGCAATACCATACACAGTCCAGGCTGATACGGCGTGTTTTCCAGCCATTTCTAGTCTGATACCATAGTTACTAGTCTGATACCGCCGTGTCCAGTCCGATACCATGTCTCGCGCGCGTATTAAACCAGTTCCTTTGGGCATGCGTATTGCGTATGTTTACTTTATCGGCTGCGTAAATTTTGACAGATGCCGGGAATTTAAATGTGTAGGCTCTGTATTTCATCATTCAATCATGATAACGGTATAGATTTTAATATAGGATTATCACAACTGCTGGATGATTGATATTGAAATTGATATCTAAGTAATCTAAGTAATAAAGACGTTAATACGTTTCTTGTTTGATATCGGCCTAGGTATCGTCCCTCGGTAACGTGGTATCAGCCTTCGACCTTCGGTCTCAGGCTGATACCAAGTTACCTCGGGCCGATACCTAGGCCGATATCAAACAAGCCACGTATTAACCTCTAAGTATCAAATGTATACTATACTGAGCAAAACTAGAAACGTCCCTCCATGTTTAAGGAAAGATTCATCAAAAACCAAAAGGGTTACTTTTAAAAATCAAAATGGAAAAACAAGTTCATTCATTTCTGTATCAAAGCCAATAAATTGCATTTGGATATCTTGTTAAATATTCGAGAGATAACCGGCCAAGGGCGGTAGGGGTCAAAATCAAAAATCACAAAAACTCAGAAATGTGTTACTTAATGTTTAGAGATGGAATTTCAATAAGTAATGTGGCAAATTCAGTAAATCTCGTTAGTACCGAGTGTGGCCACCATTTGCATGAATGCATGCAATGATCCTACGCCGCATCGACGTGACGTAACGCAATACCAGTGCGTTGGGCAAATTCCTCCATTCCCGTTGTAACGCCCGTGTAAGATCGCGAACATTGTCAATCTGATGGTTAGCTCGTGCTTTGCGGCCCAGCTCATCCCATATGTGCTCAATGGGATTGAGATCCGGGGAGACCGCGGGCCATGGCATGACGTCGACGTTGTTTTGCTGTAAGTATTGAGTGGTGACCCTGGCTACGTGAGGGCGGGCATTGTCGTGCATCAATGTCACACCAGGACCATGCTGACGGATAAATGGTAAGGCATGTGCATTTAGCACATCTGCAACATAACGTTGTGCATTGATGTTGCCCTGTACAACAACCAAATCTGTCTTCCGGTTTCCCATGATCCCACCCCAGACCATTACGCTCCCTCCCCCAAACCTGTTCTTCTCAACAATGCAACAATCGGTGAATCTTTCATTTTTACGCCTGTATACCCGTAATCTTCCGTCAGCATGACTAACTGTGAACCGAGATTCATCGGTGAACAAAACTCGGTTCCAGTCAGCCCTTCTCCAGTTCAGATGACGTCGCGCCCATAACAGTCTGGCAGCACGGTGACGTTGGGTCATTATCTGACCAGTGTACGGGCGGCGTGCCCGGATTGGTTGGGCGTTACGACGTAACCGGTTGCGAATGGTCTGCCCTGAGACACCGTATCGCCTAGCAGTGACTGTGGCTGCCAATCGACGTTGACGTAAGTGCGTCAACGTAATGTAACGATCGGCTCTAGCCGTCGTTACACGAGGCCTACCAGGTCGCTACCGGTCGTGAACAGCCCCAGTCTGCTGGTACCGGGCTGCAAGACGATCAATCGTCTTCCGACAGCAACCAAACCGAGGCGCGACCGCCCTGGCGGCCATCCCACCCGCAAGCATCCCAATTGCCTGATTTCGCTCGTTTTCGGAAAGCCGTGGCATATCGAAAACAGTGAAAAATTAAAAAAGTTTTTTAATTTTCCGAATAGCCCCTATCGCATAAATGGTACGACATGAACTGAATCACCTTATCGATGACAAGTATAGCGTGCACGTGCAAAAAGTGGAAATCAACGTTCCGGTCACTGGCCGCTATGTAAACCGTGTGTATCGGCTAAACTCTACACGATCGTATTCTGAACATCGCCACGGTTTAAAATACATGTACTTTGAACATGTGGTACATACATAGACAGAGCTACACCGGCTATAAAACAGGGACGTTTCTAGTTTTGTTGAGTATACTTGTGCATGCATCAGTAAGGTTATTTTTGTCAGCACGTATCACGTTAGTTTGTCCTCGTTCATGTATTGCAGATCCCACGTCAAACTAATGAATACGTTGCAGAGAACTGACCCAGCAGGGATAGATGAGTTTGGAACTGAAATAACGCTGAAGAACAGAACAAATCTGTATTTCATAATACGATGTATTCAATAATTGAGTGTTAGTGATCTAAATCTCGCCATCTAGTATCCGTATCCAGCAATGTACGACAAACGTTTGTTACGATCATACTGGTCCAACTGGTCTTTGAACCAGTGTAGCTCCTGATCATCAGAAAACACACTCCATACCCCAGACTGAATGTTTTATAACATGGCGTACATGCTGCATTGGCTATACTACCGAACAGTGGATACCTTGATCACACCGTACGGACGGCAAAACTTGGTATTTTTGTGTCCCGGTTTGTGACAATTACTGCCAAGTATATCGATCATCATCGCTCAACTGGTAACGCAGTGTGACCAAATATCCCCTCACTTATAACAATAGTTATACATACTGTATGTATTAAATGAAAAAAACAAACAAAACCAATCTGCATGACCGAATAGAAATGGATCATGCGCACTAACGACACCTTGTTTGTTCGGACAGGAAGCTGGAAAACGTACCTTGCTACGTTTGAGGCCAGCGTAGCTATATATCATGCTACGTTTCCGCGCAGGCTGATCAGAGTATACACTATTCATCATTTATTCACGGATGCAGTCTATTAATTAGTGTCCTCAGCAAATCGATTGTAATTTATTCCATTGGTGTTGATGTGCATATTTGTCATGGTTTCCAAACTTTGAAAATGCCCTACATGTAAAGTAGCTTTCCAACATTCGCCCATTTACATACATACTCATTTGAGACACGTCATTCGCTGGGTGATCCTGAATATTCTATCGGCTTCGGCGGCGCCGAATGAAGAGTTACTTGCAATAACGATCAATGAAATGAAAATGAAGGTTAGAACTCCTCAAATAGTGCTACTGTATACTTTAACCGAATCTCATTCAATAAGATCAGTCTCCCCTACTTTCACTATTCGTATGGATGCTGCGAGACCTACTTCTACATGACATACAGTATATCTGCACTGTATTTAGAACAAACAATTGGTTCACTTACTCCTAAGAAAAAAAGAGTCAACCTCGCCATGTGCCCTAATATTGTTTACGTTATTTGGACACGGAAACTTTGTTTACATCACGTGACCAACATGCTCAGTGTTTTCGTTCAAAGTTACAAATATGCTAACAATTGGTGTTCAAAACATCCCAACATATTCCTCATATTTTTCAGAAAATGACCAAAATGTCATTAGTAATAATATATCAAAACTCGCCAAAATGACAAAAATCATAATTAGAGCAAAATACACTAAACCAATCGGGAAAAAATGTTCCGAAACATACTAAATTATACTAACGAATTGTAATAATCAAACTTGTGAAATGTAATACAATCATAATGGCGTCCAAGATGGCCGCCAACATCTCTTAACACTGTAAACTGAGCAAACATTCAAAATGGCCTCCAAATTGCGAGAAATGTCGCAAAATGACATAAATTTGTATACAAAATATATTCCCTACTTACATTTGAACTACGCAGCACATTTAATGCATATTTTGATTTATTATATTATGCAAATGATATTCAAGTTGGCCACCAACTTTTGAGAAATATCGAAAAATAGCTTACATCTATATACGGCAAATCAGCACAGGGAAATGAAAAAAACAACATCAACATTATCCAGCACAATTACGTTTGTAACTGCATAACTAATTGGAATAACCTGCTAAATTAGCGAACGTATAAGTAACTTTTAAACAAATCAGCAGTGACATTATCGTCATGAACCACCACATTGAAATGATCGATCATATGTACCTTTGATTTATACCGGTAGTTTAACTAACAAATGATGATACCTAAAAATATAATACATTGTAAGTATACATAATTTATTTTAAGGCGATGTGTTTATGGAAGATAAAGCGCTCATACGTGGGGTGATATAATATTATCAGTTGGTAGTTCCATTCGCGCGGATAACATGATTGATCTATCGAGTTTGAAATATCCATTTATTTTACAATACTGCACTAATTATGACCATATTTACCAACTCAACAATACTTATTTAACGTATATATACATGCAATATTCACATTGTTATTTGTTTGTCATTACACCTTTTGACATCTGCAGGAACTGTTACATGTATAACATATGCACACCGCCACCATATTAGTTCCATGCATACTATTCATGTAACCATATAAAATGATCGATATGTGTATCCCTTGTCTAGAGCGATGATTGAATCGATTCGATTCATACTGTTTTTTTGTTTACATTTTTGCAATATACTATACTGCTAGATAGATATATTGATTAATTGTGGTTACCGGACTGTCAGGAGCTATGGTCATTTTAGGCACTGATCAACTGGAGTATATCCCGTATTTCATCTGTAAAGAGGAATCAGAACTGAATATTCGTATCAAGACTCCATGCCTCGTGTAGGATGTAGTAGAACGAAAATGTTCACATGTATGTCATGCTTGTATCACATCACATTTCCGAAGTAATTATGCATGAATCAGTGGATGATCAGGGGCCCCACGTGTTGTCCTTAATTGTCGAACAAAAAGCCAATATCAATGAAAAAAGCTGAAAATACACTATAATGACGGTTTTGGTGTATATTACTGCTACATTCCAAGTCCACTCGCCCACAGGTAATTCACAATTATGATATTTGACAAATAAAGCAGAGAAATCAAGATGTTACAAGATTTTGAAGGCGTCATTGTCCGTCTGCGATATGAACATAACTAAATTTGTTGTATGGCGGACTTCGCTCGCTTAATCGTGTCGCAGTAACTTTACATTATTTCACGGAGACAGAGCTACAAGAAACATAAACTCTAATTTCAAATTCTACAGAAAACCATATCGCACATAGTGTCCGTGACCTCAAAACAACCGGATTTCTTTTTAATCATTTGATGCTGGCAGACATTCTAAAATAAGCTGTTGGTTCAGGCGTTCACATGTCGTACCGTACAGTAATGTTGTATTGTTCGTCACTGATTATATGCGTATAGATGCTGTCATTGTACTGTAGCCGCTATTGTGCGTCACTGATTACATGTGTATAGATGCTATCATAGTACTGTAGCCGCTATTGTGCGTCACTGACTACATGTGTATATATGTTGTCATAGTGCTGTAGCCGCTATTGTGCGTCACTGATTACATGTGTATAGATGCTGTCATAGTACTGTAGCCGCTATTGTGCGTCACTGACTACATGTGTATATATGTGTTTCATAGTACTGTAGCCGCTATTGTGCGTCACTGATTACATGTGTATAGATGTTGTCATAGTACTAGTAGCGCTATTGTGCGTCACTGAATTACATGTTGTATAGAAGCTGTCCATAGTACTGTAGCCGCTATTGTGCGTCACAAGATTACCGGTGCATAGAATGATGTCATAGTACTGTAGCCGCTATTGGTAGACACTGACTTACATGTGTATATATGATGTCATAGTACTGTAGCCCTACGTACTTGTACGTGACTGATTACTTGTCTATAGATGCTGTCATAGTACTGTAGCCGCTATTGTACGTCTCTGATTACATGTGTATAGATGCTGTCATAGTACTGTAGCCGCTATTGTACGTCACTGATTAAATGTGTATAGATGCTGTCATAGTACTGTAGCCGCTATTGTACGTCACTGATCACGTGTGTATTGATGCTGTCATAGTAGTGTAGCCGCTATTGTACGTCACTGGTTACATGTGTAGATATACTGTCATAGAACTGTAGCCGTTATTGTATGTCACTGATTACATGTGGATATATGCTGTCATAGTACTGTAGCCGCTAGTGTACGTCACTGATTACATGTGTATATATGATGTCATAGTACTGTAGCCGCTATTGTACGTCACTGATTACATGTATATAGATGCTGTCATAGTATTGTAGCCGTATTGTACGTCACTGATTACATGTTTGTAGATGCTGTCATAGTACTGTAGCCGCTATTGTACGTCACTGATTACATGTGTATTGATGCTGCCATAGTACTGTAGCCGTTATTGTACGTCACTATTACATGTGTATTGATGCCGTCATTGTACTGTAGCTGCTATTGTACGTCACTGATTACATGTGTATTGATGCTGCCATAGTACTGTAGCCGCTATTGTACGTCACTGATTACATGTTTGTAGATGCTGTCATAGTACTGTAGCCGCTATTGTACGTCTCTGATTATATGCGTATAGATGCTGTCATTGTACTGTAGCCGCTATTGTGCGTCACTGATTACATGTGTATAGATGCTATCATAGTACTGTAGCCGCTATTGTGCGTCACTGACTACATGTGTATATATGTTGTCATAGTGCTGTAGCCGCTATTGTGCGTCACTGATTACATGTGTATAGATGCTGTCATAGTACTGTAGCCGCTATTGTGCGTCACTGACTACATGTGTATATATGTTGTCATAGTACTGTAGCCGCTATTGTGCGTCACTGATTACATGTGTATAGATGTTGTCATAGTACTGTAGCCGCTATTGTGCGTCACTGATTACATGTGTATAGAAGCTGTCATAGTACTGTAGCCGCTATTGTGCGTCACTGATTACCGGTGCATAGATGATGTCATAGTACTGTAGCCGCTATTGGTAGACACTGATTACATGTGTATATATGCTGTCATAGTACTGTAGCCGCTACTGTACGTGACTGATTACTTGTCTATAGATGCTGTCATAGTACTGTAGCCGCTATTGTACGTCTCTGATTACATGTGTATAGATGCTGTCATAGTACTGTAGCCGCTATTGTACGTCACTGATTAAATGTGTATAGATGCTGTCATAGTACTGTAGCCGCTATTGTACGTCACTGATTACGTGTGTATTGATGCTGTCATAGTAGTGTAGCCGCTATTGTACGTCACTGGTTACATGTGTAGATATACTGTCATAGAACTGTAGCCGTTATTGTATGTCACTGATTACATGTGGATATATGCTGTCATAGTACTGTAGCCGCTAGTGTACGTCACTGATTACATGTTTATATATGCTGTCATAGTACTGTAGCCGCTATTGTACGTCACTGATTACGTGTGTATTGATGCTGTCATAGTAGTGTAGCCGCTATTGTACGTCACTGGTTACATGTGTAGATATACTGTCATAGAACTGTAGCCGTTATTGTATGTCACTGATTACATGTGGACATATATGCTTGTCATAGTACGTGTAGCCGCTAGTAATGTACGTCACTGATTACATCAGTGTTATATATGCGTCATAGTACTAGTAGTCCCGCTATTGTACGTCACTGATTACATATATAGATGCTGACATAGTATTGTAGCCGTATTGTATGTCACTGATTACATTTTGTAGATGCTGTCATAGTACTGTAGCCGCTATTGTACGTCACTGATTACAGTGTATTGAGCTGCCATAGTACTGTAGCCGTTATGTACGTCACTATTACATGTGTATTGATGCCGTCATTGTACTGTAGCTGCTATTGTACGTCACTGATTACATGTATTGATGCTGCCATAGTACTGATAGCCGCTATTGTACGTCACTGATTACATGTTTGTAGATGCTGTCATAGTACTGTAGCCGCTATTGTTCGTCACTGATTACATGTGTATATATGCTGTCATAGTTCTGTAGCCGTATTGTACGTCACTGATTACATGTTTGTAGATGCTGACATTGTACTGTAGCCGCTATTTTACGTCACTGATTACATGTTTATTGATGCTGCCATGGTACTGTAGCCGATATTGTAAGTCACTGATTACATGTGTATTGATGCAGTCATAGTAATGTAGCCGCTATTGTAAGACACTGGTTACATGTGTATAGATGCTGTCATAGTACTGTAGCCGCTATTGTGCGTCACTGATTACATGTGTATAGATGCTGTCATAGTACTGTAGCCGCTATTGTGCGTCACTGATTACCGGTGCATAGATGCTGTCATAGTACTGTAGCCGCTATTGGTAGACACTGATTACATGTGTATATATGCTGTCATAGTACAGTAGCCGCTACTGTACGTGACTGATTACTTATGTATAGATGCTGTCATAGTACTGTAGCCGCTATTGTACGTCTCTGATTACATGTGTATAGATGCTGTCATAGTACTGTAGCCGCTATTGTACGTCACTGATTAAATGTGTATAGATGCTGTCATAGTACGGTAGCTGCTATTGTACTTCACAGATTACATGTGGATATATGCTGTCATAGTACTGTAGCCGCTATTGTACGTCACTCATTACATGTTTATTGATGCTGCCATAGTACTGTAGCCGCTACTGTACGTCACTGGTTACATGTGTATATATGCTGTCATATTATTGTAGCCGCTATTGTACGTCACTGGTTACATGTGTATATATGCTGTCATAGTACTGTAGCCGCTATTGTATGTCACTGATTACATGTGGATATATGCTGTCATTGTACTGTAACCGCTAGTGTACGTCACTGATTACATGTGCATAGATGCTGTCATAGTACTGTAGCCGTATTGTACGTCACTGATTACATGTGTATTGATGCTGTCATAGTACTGTAGCCGTATTGTACGTCACTGATTACATGTTTGTAGATGCTGTCATAGTACTGTAGCCGCTATTGTTCGTCACTGATTACATGTTTATTGATGCTGCCATAGTACTGTAGCCGCTATTGTACGTCACTGATTACATGTGTATTGATGCTGGCATAGTACTGTAGCCGCTATTGTACGTCACTGATTACATGTTTATTTATGCTGCCATTGTACTGTAGCCGTTATTGTACGTCACTGTTACATGTGTATTGATGCCGTCATATTATTGTAGCCGCTATTGTACGTCACTGATTACATGTGTATTGATGCTGTCATAGTACTGTAGCCGTATTGTACGTCACTGATTACATATTTGTAGATGCTGCCATAGTACTGTAGCCGCTATTGTACGTCACTGATTACATTTTTGTAGATGCTGTCATAGTACTGTAGCCGCTATTGTACGTCACTGATTACATGTGTATATATGCTGTCATAGTACTGTAGCCGTATTGTACGTCACTGATTACATGTTTGTATATGATGTCATAGTACTGTAGCCGCTATTGTAAATCACTGATTACATGTGGATATATGCTGTCATAGTACTGTAGCCGCTATTGTACGTCACTCATTACATATGTATATATGCTGTCATGGTACTGTAGCCGCTATTGGTAGACACTGTTTATATGGTGACGTGCTACATGTACGTGACTGATTACTTGTCTATAGATGCTGTCATAGTACTGTAGCCGCTATTGTACGTCTCTGATTACATGTGTATAGATGCTGTCATAGTACTGTAGCCGCTATTGTACGTCACTGATTAAATGTGTATAGATGCTGTCATAGTACTGTAGCCGCTATTGTACGTCACTGATTACGTGTGTATTGATGCTGTCATAGTAGTGTAGCCGCTATTGTACGTCACTGGTTACATGTGTAGATATACTGTCATTGAACTGTAGCCGTTATTGTATGTCACTGATTACATGTGGATATATGCTGTCATAGTACTGTAGCCGCTAGTGTACGTCACTGATTACATGTGTATATATGCTGTCATAATACTGTAGCCGCTATTGTACGTCACTGATTACATGTATATAGATGCTGTCATAGTATTGTAGCCGTATTGTACGTCACTGATTACATGTTTGTAGATGCTGTCATAGTACTGTAGCCGCTATTGTACGTCACGGATTACATGTGTATTGATGCTGCCATAGTACTGTAGCCGTTATTGTACGTCACTATTACATGTGTATTGATGCCGTCATTGTACTGTAGCTGCTATTGTACGTCACTGATTACATGTGTATTGATGCTGCCATAGTACTGTAGCCGCTATTGTACGTCACTGATTACATGTTTGTAGATGCTGTCATAGTACTGTAGCCGCTATTGTTCGTCACTGATTACATGTGTATATATGCTGTCATAGTTCTGTAGCCGTATTGTACGTCACTGATTACATGTTTGTAGATGCTGACATTGTACTGTAGCCGCTATTTTACGTCACTGATTACATGTTTATTGATGCTGCCATGGTACTGTAGCCGATATTGTACGTCACTGATTACATGTGTATTGATGCTGTCATAGTAATGTAGCCGCTATTGTAAGACACTGGTTACATGTGTATAGATGCTGTCATAGTACTGTAGCCGCTATCGTAAGACACTGATTACATGTGTATATATGTTGTCATAGTACTGTAGCCGCTATTGTACGTGACTGATTACTTGTGCATAGATGCTGTCATAGTACTGTAGCCGCTATTGTATGTCACTGATTACATGTGGATATATGCTGTCATAGTACTGTAGCCGCTAGTGTACGTCACTGATTAATGTGAATAGATGCTGTCATAGTACTGTAGCCGCTATTGTACGTCACTGATTACATGTGTATAGATGCTGTCATAGTACTGTAGCCGCTATTGTATGTCACTGATTACATGTGGATATATGCTGTCATAGTACTGTAGCCGCTAGTGTACGTCACTGATTACATGTGAATAGATGCTGTTCATAGTACTGCTGTCTTAGGTATGCTGTCTTTACAGTAGCGCTAGTGTACGTCACTTATTACATGTGTATTGATGCTGCCATAGTACTGTAGACCTTAGTGTACGTCACTGTTACATGTGTAGTGATGCTGTCATAGTACTGTAGCCGCTATTGTACGTCACTGATTACATGAGTATTGATGCTGCCATAGTACTATAGCCGTTATTGTACGTGACTGTTACATGTGTATTGATGCTGCCATAGTACTATAGCCGCCATTGTACGTCACTGATTACATGTGTATATATGCTGTCATAGTACTGTAGCCGTATTGTACGTCACTGATTACATGTTTATATATGCTGTCATAGTACTGTAGCCGCTATTGTACGTCACTGATTACATGTTTGTAGATGCTGTCATACATGTAGTACTGTAGCCGCTATTGTACGTCACTGATTACATGTTTGTAGATGCTGTCAAACATGTAGTACTGTAGCCGCTATTGTACGTCACTGATTACATGTTTGTAGATGCTGTCATACATGTAGTACTGTAGCCGCTATTGTACGTCACTGATTACATGTTTATTTATGCTGTCATAGTACTGTAACCGCTATTGTACGTCACTGATTACATATTTGTAGATGCTGTCATAGTACTGTAGCCGCTATTGTACGTCACTGATTACATGTGTATATATGCTGTCATAGTTCTGTAGCCGTATTGTACGTCACTGATTACATGTTTGTAGATGCTGTCATAGTACTTTAGCCGCTATTGTACGTCACTGATTACATGTTTATTGATGCTGCCATAGTACTGTAGCCGCTATTGTACGTCACTGATTACATGTGTATTGATGTTGTCATAGTACTGTAGCCGCTATTGTGCGTCACTGATTACATGTGCATAGATGCTGTTATAGTACTGTAGCCGCTATTGTACGTCACTGATTACATGTGTATATATGCTGTCATAGTACTGTAGCCGCTATTGTACGTCACTGATTACATGTGCATAGATGCTGTCATAGTACTGTAGCCGCTATTGTACGTCACTGATTACATGTGTATTGATGCTGCCATAGTACTGTAGCCGCTATTGTACGTCACTCATTACATGTGTATAGATACTGTCATAATACTGTAGCTGTTATTGTACGTCACTGATTACATTTGGATAGATGATGTCATAGTACTGTAGCCTCTAGTGTACGTCACTGATTACATGTGTATATATGCTGTCATAGTACTGTAGTCGCTACTGTACGTCACTGATTACTTGTGTATAGATGCTGTCATAGTACTGTAGCCGCTGTTGTACGTCACTGATTACATGTGTATATATGCTGTCATAGTACTGTAGCCGCTATTGTACGTCACTGATTACATGTGTATATATGCTGTCATAGTACTGTAGCCGCTATTGTACGTCACTGATTACATGTGTATTGATGCTGCCATAGTACTGTAGCCGCTATTGTACGTCACTCATTACATGTGTATAGATACTGTCATAATACTGTAGCCGCTATTGTAAGTCACTGATTACATTTGGATAGATGATGTCATAGTACTGTAGCCTCTAGTGTACGTCACTGATTACATGTGTATATATGCTGTCATAGTACAGTAGTCGCTACTGTACGTCACTGATTAAATGTGTATTGATGCTGTCATAGTACTGTAGCCGCTATTGTACGTCACTGATTACATGTTTGTAGATGCTGTCATAGTACTGTAGCCGCTATTGTACGTCACTGATTACATGTGTATTGATGCTGCCATAGTACTGTAGCCGCTATTGTACGTCACTGATTACATGTGTATTGATGCTGCCATAGTACTGTAGCCGCTATTGTACGTCACTCGTTACATGTGTATAGATACTGTCATAATACTGTAGCCGCTATTGTAAGTCACTGATTACATTTGGATAGATGATGTCATAGTACTGTAGCCTCTAGTGTACGTCACTGATTACATGTGTATATATGCTGTCATAGTACAGTAGTCGCTACTGTACGTCACTGATTAAATGTGTATTGATGCTGTCATAGTACTGTAGCCGCTATTGTACGTCACTGATTACATGTTTGTAGATGCTGTCATAGTACTGTAGCCGCTATTGTACTTCACTGATTAAATGTGGATACATGCTGTCATAGTACTGTAGCCGCTATTGTACGTCACTGATTACATGTGTATAGATGCTGTCATAGTACTGTAGCCGCTATTGTACGTCACTCATTACATGTGTATAGATGCTGTCATAGTACTGTAGCCGCTATTGTACGTCACTCATTACATGTGTATAGATGCTGTCATAGTACTGTAGCCTCTATTGTAAGACACTGATTACATGTGGATATATGCTGTCATAGTACTGTAGCCGCTACTGTACGTAACTGATTACTTGTGTATATATTCTATCTTAGTACTGTAGCTGCTATTGTACGTCACTGATTACATGTGCATATATGCTGTCATAGTATTGTAGCAGCTATTGCACGTCACTGGTTACATGTGTATATATGTTGTCATAGTACTGTAGCCGCTACTGTACGTGACTGATTACTTGTGTATAGATGATGTCATAGTACTGTAGCCGCTATTGTACGTCACTGATTACATGTGTATAGATGCTGTCATAGTACTGTAGCCGCTATTGTACGTCACTTATTACATGTGTATTGATGCTGCCATAGTACTGTAGCCCTTAGTGTACGTCACTGTTACATGTGTATTGATGCTGTCATAGTACTGTAGCCGCTATTGTACGTCACTGATTACATGTGTATTGATGCTGCCATAGTACTGTAGCCGCTATTATACGTCACTGATTACATGTGTATATATGCTGTCATAGTACTGTAGCCGCTACTGTACGTCACTGATTACATGTGCATAGATGCTGTCATAGTACTGTAGCCGCTATTGTGCGTCACTGATTACATGTGTATTGATGCTGTCATAGTACTGTAGCCGCTATTGTAAGTCACTGATTACATGTTTACATGTGTATTGATGCTGTCATAGTACTGTAGCCGCTATTGTAAGTCACTGATTACATGTGTATTGATGCTGTCATAGTACTGTAGCCGCTATTGTAAGTCACTGATTACATGTGTATTGATGCTGTCATAGTACTGTAGCCGCTATTGTAAGTCACTGATTACATGTGTATTGATGCTGTCATAGTACTTTAGCCGCTATTGTAAGTCACTGATTACATGTGGATAGATGCTGTCATAGTACTGTAGCCGCGATTACGTAATCGGCCGTTGAAACAGCCCTGTGTTAACAATCAATCATTCGAGTCGTGTCGATAGATACAACCAATACATTGGCGGTCACGTGAAGCTATTTGGTGGATACAGGTATTCGACCGCATAGTAGAGTGCATGTATCTTAGCGGAGTTGGTGAAGTCCGAGTTTGGGCGGGACCTGCTGGATTAAAGGCCCTCGGTCTCCCAGTCAGGCGGCCGTTTCACTAAACTTCGTAGGATTAAAATGTTTGTAAGTGCAAAATTATGATAGGCTGTAAATTTCACATTAACAATGTTTTCTTGTAAACATTGATTGGATTTACATTTATTGAGCATATGCTGGTTAATAAATGTAAATTCATCAATATAAATTTCCAGACGATCCTAACTTTGCGCGTACGAGCATTTGAGTCAGTTATTGATGAAACGTGTACACAGCAGTTTGAAACAGAGCAATTACATGTAACTGCAAAGTTTTCCGAGCATATATATGGCACTGTATATCATCTCTGTAACGCTGGTCACCATGGTGAAGGTCAAGGTCACCCGAGTGACTCTGGATGGATATCCATCGATGTGAGGAAGCTATTGAGGTTTGTTAGGGATCCGACTAACGGTTGAACAGTGTAGAAGTACATACATGATAGTTGGTCCCATAAAGCCATGGACAGACAGTAGCTGCACGTAAAATGCCATTGGCTCATCCTCTGATGCGAGATGAGCTTAACACGATATGTGTTCGGCCAGTGTACATGTACTTGGTGTACTTAGATGTAACATGTTATATACATAACTGCCCTTGTTCAGGAGAATGTATTGTCATATATCCCTCTAATATTGTCCGCTACGTTGTGAAGTGGGGGAAACGGTAGAATATTGCTATCACGTGATATAAAATTAACCAATGCATTGTCTAGAGTAGTGGTATAATAATACATAACACATATACTAAATAATAATACTACATGTATATAACTTTTAACGTGTTAACGTGTTTATTGTTTTGTTTATTTGAAACATAAAGATAATATTGAAAAACACATGGGCAGATATGTCTGGTAAGGTTTAGTGTGCGGAGGAAGTAGTGTGTCTGGCGTCCTCTGTGTCTGTGACGTCACATGTACGGCTGTAGGGCGGTGGTTGGTCCGGGTACGGTGGTGTCTGTGTATCTGCAACAGGAATAATGGATGCATTACGTCTTCATTGGCCATGATATCACTATTTGCCTATCACTATTTGCCGTGTACCAATGTCATATTTCTACAGCTATGATGATTATATAAAAGTGTGAAATGCTGAAAATATCTTGTAATAACGAATTGAGGAGTTTCAAGCGGTGTGTCTTTGTGTCTTATCTTTCAACAAAACGGCAGTCAGTGGTAGGAATAGTGAAAGGAATTACGTCACTACCAGCGTTTTTTTTCAGGTATAGTGAAGTTAACTTTAACATCGATTTGCTGTTTAGGACATCGAAAGCGGACATGCAAATGCGATAATTAGCCGACAAACATATGCTGCTAGTGATAAATTACAACTTGCGACTGTATTCATATAATATGCATTGATGTAATGCAACATTTTTTTTTGGAAATTCAGTGTTCTTCGGAGGTACCAACTGAGAAACTTTCACTTTAAAGCCCAATTGAATGTCAAAAGCCGGGTAATGTCACTGAAAGTACTGAAATATGTTATCTCCACAAAAACTGATCACTTACGGAACTAGAGACTGAACGTTGCATATTTTCTCAATCATCATCCAGAGGCAAATGTACTGTGATGGTGCAAACCCATTACCACCCATACGTTTTCTCTAGAATAAATTACTGTTTGAAACTCCCTAGGCTATTAATGTACTATACAGGTATCCTCCAGATTATCGGACAAACATGGCAGTGTTTTTATAATATTTTCCTTAACATAGCAGTTACGGGCATCAACTTTTTACAGAACAATCCTCTGTTCTTGCTTTCTCAGCTCATGTAAACTATTTAGAAACTGTGCCATCTTTCTCAGTTAAAATTGGGTCAGCTCATCAGTCGTAAGATTGCCTCAAAATTAACATTGACAATCAGTTATCCGGACAAACGTATAATACTCTTATAACTTCTATTCTCACATTGAAATCATAAGTTTATCGCCTGTAAACCAGTGTAAACAGCATTGTGTAGTTCTGCAGAAAAATCAGTCACCCTTCGCTTCACCAGTCACACCATATTTATAGAATGTATTGTATTTATAGAACAACTCGGCAATGACGTAATGGGCGCACTCGATTGCAAAAGTAAGGAATTACCATGAGAACATAATTCAGTTTATTGCAAAAGTCTACTAAATTTCCTCTTTTCCAGATGCATATTCTCAGTTATTTATGGCGTTGATTTCATTTGCTGGCAACATTGGAAAAGGCTAAAACTCAAACTATTGAGTTATAATTCCAGCACAAAAATATTTACACAATTCCCTAACATTTCATTGGTCCGTAGCAAGTCTCTGTCCAGATTTATATCCCAGTAAACTCCATGCCGAACTACTTTCCGTAACTGTCAGGCGCAGTTAAAATAATTCTTAAGAAAACGGAAAATAAACACATTTTCTTGATGAATTTATTTCAAATGCTGGAATTATAAGGAATGAATGGCCTTTTTGTGGAATTTATCGGGGATATAAACTTGGAAAAGTCGCGGGAATACTGGACGAGGCCTTCCGGCCTTCGTCCAGTATTCCCGCGACTTTTCCAAGTTTATACCCCGATAAATTCCACAAAAAGGCCATTCATTCCAATATTATCTTTTTCCGAGTGTGTGTGAAAACGTAGGAAAGAGGCACAAGCAGATACAGATATACAGATATGCACCTGTACAAGAGGAAACTTAGTAAACTTTCCTCTTCAGCAATACACCGAAGTACATATACATGTTAGTCACTGTGTGCCATGCCAGCCATACATTGACATGGTGTTGCTGTTCCTTGTGGGTGACAAGCAATAGTGAAACAGGCGATGTTGCGTACATGCCAGACTTCATCTACAAACATACATGTATATGTGTCACTGAAGTAGTGCCACTTACATATTAACGTGATATATAAGTCTAGTCTAGCTCCATGGCTAGTCCTAGTGCTGCTGCATGATGAGGAGTTGATACACGTATATATAGGACTAGTAAACCTGACTGCAGCAATTCAGTACCAGTACCGGGGCTCGTTTCACTAAACTTCGTACGACTAAAATGTTCGTAAGTGTAAAATTATGATAGTCTGTGAATTTTACATTAACATTATTATTGGATTTATATTGATTGAACATAGGCGGCATATGCAGCCAGCCTATGTTCAATACATGTAAATGTAAATCCATCAATTGAAATTTCCAGACGATCCTAAATTTGCAATTACGAACATTCTAGTCGTACGATGTTTAGTGAAACTGGCCCTTGCTCCGCGAGCGTATTCTATCATAGCTACACAGATCATATTTGTCAGAAGCACAATGTGCGTCTCACTGACGGAATGGTGATCATATTGTTGGCTCGCTGACGAAATCAGCTTATTGTCAGTGGCTACCGGATACCCGTACGCGTGCAGACTGAGATGTGACTGTGCGCATGAGCAGACCGATTACGGCAGTTGCACTGATGAAAAGCTTGATTTCACCAGTCAGCCACAAATTAAATGAGACAGGTCATGTAATTTTGTACCTAAGAAGATGAGCGATTTTTCATGAAAAGCAGTTACAGAAACTATGATATTTTCTTTAAATGACGTCGAAAATTCACAACATTTTCCTACCAATTGTGGCATTCTGTTCCGCATTTGCTCTGAACATGTTGTCAACTTTCGACGTCCTTTACGGAAACATATCATAAATTTTGTAAATGTGTGTCATGAGCTATCACACGTTTCCTTCCGGATTACAGCCACATGACTCACATGTGTACCTGCGTACGGGTAACCGGTAGCCACTGACAATAAGCTGATTTCGTCAGCGAGCCAACAATATGGCTATGACGGGCGAAATGGGGCTAATGGGATTTGGGACCAGTGTAGTTCCTCATCAAATAGAACACTGAAGGAATGGCGAACAGTGCAGATCCTGATCAAACTGTGTGGATGAACAGGCTGATATGTGTACCTGTGCCCGTCTGGTACCCGGCGGCCGGCAGGTACTGCACCACCTGACTGGGCTGTTGCTGCGGGAAGGTCGGGTTGGCGTAGGCGGCGGTCGGCGGGGGCGGCGGGGCACCGGCGGGGTTTGCCATCACCACTCCTGGACACACAGGGTATATAGACAATTCCAGGCGAGAGTATGTTGATACATGTACCAAGGTTTATCAGGCACCTGATAAACTTGGTATCAACAGACACAATAATGCCCGAAGTGTGGTAACCGTAGCGTCTTTTTGGTATTGTGCAGAGTAACCATTCATCAAGGGAAGTAATTATATGTATTCGGTAATTTGCTATATAAACTATACAAATTCTCTACAAATCATTTGTTGATATATCTAAGAAAGTATATACTAAAACAAATGTCTCGGGTTGCGACAGTATTTCTGAGATACTTTGTATTTCCTGCGCTACTAGTCCTTTCGGATGGGGACTTTAAACGGCGGTCCCGTGTATCAGACTTGAAGGAGAGTCTGGGCACGTTAAAGAACCAGAGGGGACTATTCTAATACGAGCTAGGACCCCTGGGCCGGTTTCCTACGTATCTACCTCATTCCTTTCTCCCCTTCTTGGGAGACGACATGCAATGTCATCGAACCAGTGCAGTCGTTACATCCAAGCATTTACATTTACATTTACGTGTGTGCGAAAAATTGCTATATAATATTTACTGAATATTAAGTGTAAATTACTTGTATTTTCCTTTCAAAGTGAATACACGATCACCAAAAAAAACGCTACCCTGAAGTGTCACTAAACTGTTGACGGTTAATGGTAAAATGGCGCTTACGGGTTTCCCGACCAGTGTAGATCCAGATTAACATGTGCATCCTCATAATCTGATCAGGATCTGCACTGTTCGCTATTCCATCAATGAAACACCGCCATGCTTCTAATAAGTCATATAGATCGGTAATCAGGCTACAATGCTATTTCATCAAGAGCTGCACTGACTGGTCATACATCCCATACGCCCCATTTCTCCAGTCACAGCCATATATTGTTCAGTTACTCCTGTCGTCCTCATATTACGTGATACCTTCTCACGCACCGAGCTGCGGACTGACCGACGACATGGTGACCGGTAACACACACTGTACCATGCAGTCACGAAGATACAAAGTGTCACACTCAATCCGGAATGGACAACTGCTTTCACCGACGTGCCATTGGTCAACTGATGTCACATGACGTTGTCGAATGGCGTTAGGGTAATGTGGCAACGTAAACTAGTACTGTTACATCTACATGTATATGCTTTCCTTTCAACGAAAACAAAGAGAGTACAATACGCATTTAACCATACAATTGTCAACTAAAGATAAAATATACGTTTTTGTCTTTTCATATAAAGTTTATCATGTGTGGTTCGGAAACGGTAGGTATTCGAACTTAGGAATTCATACCGTGTCCCAGCCTTGCCTGATAAACAAACCTGACATCACAGCCACATGTCTGGTGGTCTATGTGTACACCACATCCTGCGTTCATCTTGCCATGATGTCAACGTGTCTGAACATCTATTGGCAATATAAACTCGCTATCAAGCAGTTTGATTGGCTGTGCCTGAGCTGTAGCACAGCTCATGCTCACAATATTCAAGTACATGTATTTTAAAATAAAGAGATTGACAAATAATGGCAAGATTGCGGCAGGCGGTAGTATATCAAAGCCACTGGTCCGGTATTCTCCGTGTACACATACCTGGCTGTGGCGGGGTTTGGTGTGCCAGCAGTGCCCGCCGCTCCCCCAGCCGTCGGTTGGCCGCCGTCACCAGCCAGTACATCCGCACCCCGTCCACCAGCCACCCGAGCCCGAACAGCCCGAAAGTCAGGACGTAGATCACGCCCCAGATATAGCGCTCCAGGTAGAAGTGGTGCAGGCCCAGCCAGCCCAGCGGGAACCACAGCACGTAGGCCTGGTCCAGGTGCTTCGTATCATCCAGGTGCCCGGCTAGTCGATTGTTCTCACGTTTAACCAATATAGGAATACGGAACCAGTCGACAATCCACCCGATGCCGAATAATCCGAATGTGAAAAGGTAAAGGAATCCGAATATCGGACGATTAAGGTAGATGTGATGGGCGCCAAATATTCCTAGGGGCGACAGGGCGAACACGTAGGCCGTACCGACACGCTTCTGTAACGACATCGTAGATATACATATATATGTTAACCATGGATTTCAACAACATCTTCAGTCGTATTATTGCAAAACCACCGACTGCGTTAATCTTGCCAAGATGGCAACGTTTCTAAACATATATTGTAAATATCAGCTCGCAATCGAGCAGTATGATTGACTTTAGCACAGCTCAGACTCAGTCAATCAAGCTGCTTGCTGTCAAGAACACTATTCAAGCATTTTGTATTAAACACATCGAGAAATATTGGCAAGACTAGCCCGGGCGGTGGTACATGCAGGTACGTGTATACCTTACTATAGTTATACTAATGGTAAATGCCGATATGATTCGGAGAATACGATCTTGGAACTGCTCCCGTACCGGGGAATCAGTGGTGTTAGTATTGGCTGAATGTGACGGTGTGACGTCACGTTACTTACTTCAAACTAAGCGACGTGACGCCAAACCAATAAACTTCCCTACTTATTGGTATAGATATTGTCAGGATTGTAATATTGACAAATGCAATTGAATACTATGTGTATGGATTCGCCCCCACCGATAAATTCAATAACCATCGAATGCCTGCCCACACCGATACATTCAATATGCAATATGAATGCGTGTGTTTGATGTCTTCAAGAAATCTAGATCTTACCCGTTGCAGCCCGTCCTTCGGTTCGTTGGCCTGGTTGACGAGGAAGGGTATGCGGACGAGGTCGATGAGCCAGCCGATGCCGAAGACGCCGGCGGTGACGAGGTAGAGGGCGCCCTGGCCCGTGTTGCCTAGGTAGAAGTGGTGCCAGCCTGCAGACACGCACATACACATGTACAGTATAGATACAGTCTTCCACTCATGCAATCAGGGGAGAAATGTGTAACCTAACAACAGTAGGTTTTCTCGTAGACGCAATAATATGTACATAACTATAAGTGTATTACATAACAACAGTATTTGGTCACATTATAACATACAAAATAGCTTCATGGTTAGTGCCGGAGAATATAAAATATATTACGTTGATCCTTACACAGCTTTATAGGGATGGGATTTAGCGAGCCCCTACATAGATATCGAGGCAAAACTGAACAAGTTTTATACTGTAATACACTAACCATGTATTTAGTCCATATCGCAAATTAGACTTAACCCTTTCAACCCTAAGGAACTGGAATGGACTGTGATATGCTAATGTTCCGACCAATCCAATGGTCACAAAATGATTTTCAGATTCATCCATTTATGAAAAGGGGGTGTTTTTTCTCTAAGAAATATGAAAATCACTTGCAAAAAGTGCAGATCCTGATGAGACGGCTCGTTACGAGCCGGCTCATCTGGATCTGCACTGTTTGCATAAACCGCTATAGCGGGCTTTCGGTTTCAAAGGGTTATGAACCTGTTCTATACATGATCATCGTTTGATTCAAAGGTGATTGCTTCGTAAATGTGAAATATACAGAATAGGATACAATAATGAAGAACTTAAAATGCGACGTATGATATAATGTAGTTAATCCCATGTAAAAGGCAGGAGTTCAATGTTACCAACATGTTCAATGCAGTAAGATAATACAATATTCATGTGCATATGTTTTATGTGTGTCGCTTCGTTTTTATTGTAACTAATGAACAGACTTCAGATTAATCCACGGCAATCTTCCGTCCGCATTTCGATTTTCAGGCTGACCAATCTGATGCCTCGGGCGAAAGGTGATAAAAAGGCCACACCGGCCAAAAGGCCAAACGTTTATGATACTACTTCCGGTTAATATTATGCAACTTAACATATCAATATTATTTAATACAACATTAAATCCGCATTTATCATTCTGCAAATAGCACTGGGTGCGGCATAATATTGTTTTATTGATCAGATATGTCAAATGAAATATGTCATGGGATTTCGTACCTAAGAACATATCTCATATCTCATGAAAAATGCATGTATTTTCCAAAATATAATATATTTCCATAAATAATGTCGAAAGTTGACGGAATAGAAATCCGCATTTGCTATGAAAATTAAGTTAACTTTCAACGCCATTTACAGAAAATATCACAGTTTCTGTAAATGTAATACCATCAAAATACGCACATGTCCGTAGGTACAAAATCACATGGCGTGTCTCAAATAGTAAGCACCGTACTAAATATCTCACCGAAAAATCCAAACGGAAACCAAAGCGTGTAGGCGTCGCTCGTGTCCTTCTTGCGGCACAGTTCCGGGTCAGCGAGCCGCTTGTTGGCCTCGCTCACGAGATACGGCATGCGGAACAGGTCGACCAGGTAGCCGCACCCCGCCAGCCCGAACGTACAGAAATACACGAGGCCAAAGCCGGGACGCTTCAAGTAGAAATGATGAGCGCCCAGGAAACCCAGCACGATCCAGAGCAGGTAGGCTTCTATCAGAGACTTGTTCCGGTAACTCTGTGGTAGCCCAGCCGCTGTAATAATTGAGACTCCATGTGATTTTTGCACCTCAGAACATCAATGACATCGACAAGAAAGTGAAAGTGAATGTGTTTAACGTCCCAGCGACAGCTAAGATCATATAGAGACGGGACCACAGTTTAAAGTCTCATCCAACAGACCAGTGGGATGGAAATACTATGAAAGTATTTTTACTTCCCAAGGCGAGGTGTGAACACACACACTCCGGATTGGAAGTCCGGTGTTCTAACCCCTATGCCACAGCCCATCCCTTAAATTACATCGAAAGTTGACGCAATGTTAATAGCAAATGCGCATTTGCTAATTGAATTCCGTCATTTTTCGACGTTATTTACAGACAATATCACAGTACTAAGGTAGAAAATCACATGTCGTGTCTCATATGTGGATATGGCTGGATAAATGCGACTTATGAGATTTGTTATCGGTGTAGCTCCTGATATATAGCACATTGATGACGATCTATATTGCTTAGAGGCATGACGGGTGTTTCATTGATGGAATGGCGAACAGTGCAGATGCTGTCAGACTATGCGGATGCACACACGTCAGGCTGATGTGGATCAACACAGGTCGCAAAATAGTATAGTACATGAGCCCAACTTTTCCAGTCACAACCACAATTAAGAAAACACGTAGTAGCTGTTCCTGGAAGGCAATACTTCAAATACGTCTGTATTGTCTACAGCTGAGAATGTACTGTTACAAGTCAAACGTACATGTAGCCTTACGGGCAAAATGTATGTATTCTCTCCTCATTAGTTTGCCAAATATGTAATATCGACGGCATGAAATTCAGCCTATGCTCAATACATGTTAAATTTACCGACTATCATAATTTTGCACTTACCAATACTTTAGTCGTATTAACCCTTTGAACCCGAAAGCCCGCTATAGCGGTTTATGCAAACCTTGCAGATCCTGATGAGACGGCTCGTTACGAGCCGTCTCATCAGGATTTGCACTTTCTGAAAGTAATGTTCATAATTTTGAAAACAAAAAAAAGTCCCTTTTCATAAATGGACTAGTCTGAAAATTATTTTGTGACAATTGGATTGGTTGCAAAATTAACATGTCAAATTCATTCCATTTACTTAGGGGTGAAAGGGTTAAGTTTAGTGAAACGGCCACAGAAGACATTGGACGTTGGGAATACAAGACATCAAACAATCTTCATATACCGTATATCTCCCACTATAAGAAATTACACACAACTTTAATTACGTTGGTACAAACTTAGACGTGTCGTAATTCTTCTGGGTCTACGCGTCGCTTTTCTAAGGCGTTTGTAAGATTAGGACCCGGCATGTCATTATCATGACTACCAATACTGACTGTCAACAAAACAACGGACGGCCGGGACACCAGACTCACCCCCGGGATATGGCGAGTTTCCCGCCGGTGCTGGTACCGCTGCATACACTTGTCCTGGATAGGTACCCGCCAGCGGCGGGCCGGGTGCCGCGCTATACACTTGTCCTGGAGTTCCTGCTAGCGGCGGACCGGGTGCCGCGTTATACACTTTTCCTGGAGTTCCTGCTAGCGGCGGACCGGGTGCCGCGTTATACACCTGTCCCTGATAAGTTCCCGTGACCAGTGGGCCATTGTACACCTGTCCCGGATAGGCGGCCGGGACCGCCGTGTACATCTGTCCCTGGTAGAAGATGGCCGACTGGGCACCGGCGCTGTATATCGGTGTTGGACCCGCCACAATCGGCTGGTGCTGGCTGTCCGGTTGAGATGGCGACTCGTTGGCATTTTCCTGTGTGTCGTATTTTACCTCTGACATTACACGAAATGGCGGAGTTACTTAAATATTAAAACACGTTTTATTAATTAAATGCAGATCTATGTGTATACATTTAACACGGTCGGTATTGTTTTAACGTTTATCCATACACTGTCGCAGGAGTGTTAGTATGATAATAATGATATGTTACATACATATAAATACATATACTTATCAGCATATGTCCTCGTTAACATCGTCATATCAGTACGGAGGACCTACGCAGTCTCCCACACGTGATGGCAGATATGCATAGGCATCAGTTGTGTAACGATTCGTAGACAGAATCACGGTTGAGTGAATCTTTGTCATACAATGTATCATAGTATGCATATGTACATGGCAAATACTAATTCAGCTTTCTATGGAATTTGACGTCCATGCTTTAATTGACGCCCATCCAGCGCGGACACCCAACCCACAGTTTGACGCTGAGAATGGCCCATGTTGTTGCCCGATTTAATCCAAATAATTACCTGTAATAAACGTGCATTGCCTGCTTGGAACAGCGTCTGAACTGCTTTTCTAACTGGATTTCTCTACTTAGACGTATTTAGTAGGTAATGTCCTTAGAAGCTGGAGACACGTTATCCACTTTCACTTTCATTTTCAAAAGTGGATGCAAACTTCGTGTTATTGCTTACATGTCACAGTAACCGATGTCACAGTAAATTCCTCAGCACACGTAGCTACTTGTACGCATGCTGGGCGACCAGAATGTTTGTTTATATAAATATGGTTATTGGAGATACCACATTAACGCAAATTGAGCTCGCTAGTTACCGATTACGGGCCGAAATATCTGAGGAGTTGCTTCAAAATTAATAGGACTCGTTCTAGACGGGGTCATGGACCAACAAATTCCGCTGACACGCACTGGCACGTACATACTCTGAAATGCCCGTTGTGGACTACATTAAAGATAAATTAGAGTTTTGGGTATTTATTTCAAACATGATCACGGTTATGGTGCATTGGTGGTAAATGTTTACCAACAAGCATATTTCGATGGTCGAAGTCGGCGACATCGTTGGGGGCGCTGTCTGTGGTATTGTGTACAGACTGGCAGACAGGCCACGATAGACGCCGTGTGTGTCATTACAGCTACACCACCGCCTGTGCTAATCTGTCAATATTTGTCAATTTCATTATTACAAAATACTTGAATATTATACTTTAAAGAAATCATTTTGATTGGCTGAGCCTACGCTGTGCTACAGCTCAGGCACAGTTAATCAAACTGTTTGATTGCGAATTGATATAATTGTCAATATACATGATAGATGTTGAGAAACATTAACATCTGATCAAGATTAACACAGGCGGTCGTGTATTTACGTAGAGCAGCGAGACATTGTCAATAGAGATTCAGAAACGTTGACAACTGTGCAAGATTAACGCAGGCGGTTGTGTAGCTCATTGGCATCAAATCGTGTACATGTATATCAACATTCCACCGTACAATAATAACATGGTATTCTAGTGTTAAAGGTACATGCCCACTCAGTAGGCACAACATGTTCTCTATATCAGAGACATCATCTGAGACATTTTCTGGCAGAATAAACATTCATTCACCATTACCCCACGCATTGTTATACATTTTGTATCAGACGTAAATTTTCACACCGATATCAGGGGCGACAACCGTGTTTCGTTAAAATGTTAACGGACATTACTTTTTATTCTCTGTATTTATGTTTTGATGTGCAATGATCATACTTTAAAATATGTCGAAAATATTATTTTTTCAGATGACGCATTTAATTATTATAAATAATTACAAAATGTCATGCCTCATTTGCATATGAAAATAGCCAGATACAACCGCGCGTCACTATCAGTAAAATAAATATTACTAAATGATTATATATGTATAGCGGGCACTTGTAACTTTTATAACTTGTGGAATGGTGACACACGTATACACATATTTAATTCCTATACAGAACAGTTTGTGCCTACTGAGTGGGCATGTACATTTAAAGGTACATGCCCACGCAGTAGGCACAAACTTTTCTTTACAGGAATTAAATAAGTGTATAATTGTGTCACTATTCCACCAGTTCTAAAAATTACGAGTGCCCGCTATACAGATATAGTCATTTAGTAATATTTATTTTACTGATAGTGACGCGCGGTGGTATCAGGCTATTTTCATATGCAAATGAGGCATAGTATTTTTTAATTATTTATACTAATTAAATGAATCACCTGAAAACATTATATTTTCGACAGATTAATAAGTATGATCATTGCACATCAAAAAGTAGATACACAGAATAAATAGTAATGTCAGTTAACATTTTAAGGAAACACGGTTATCGCCCCTGATATCATTGTGAAAATGCATGTGTGATATCGAGTATAAAAATGCCAATTATATCGTCTGAAAATGGTTCATAACTGTTCATTTTGCCCGAACAATGTTATATCTAATGTATGGACGAACAAAATATGCCTCCCTATATTATAACCTGGCACGTGGGCATGTACCTTTAACAGGTACATCTACCACCCACACTGTCACATGAGATGACCATGCGTTACGTGCCTCGCTATCAGAAGCCGATATGCACGCGTTGGAGTTGTTATCTGTCAATGTTAGATTTCATCAGCTTCGTATCGGATGGACCGTAGCATGTATATAATCAACATACGCACTCTGTCGATTCTCTATAATTATCCTTGTCGCCGACACCACAGGAAAACACAGATTTGTATTATCTGTTTTGTATTTATCTGTATGGGTGCGTACATATAGCGGGCATCTAGCTGGTTTTCTTTAGTACTCAGTATTGGCGTATGAATTCGTAAAGTTGGAAGTGTCCAAATACGTGGCCGGATTATAATTATTATATATGGCTGTGACTGGAGAAATAGGACATATGGGATCTGCGACCAGTGTAGCTGTTGATCACATTGTACGTTATTGTAGCCTGATAACTACCATACCGCTTGTTACAAACATAACGGATGTTTAAAGGTACATGCCCACTCGGTAGGCACAACATGTTCTTACATGTATAGGAATTAAATAGGGTATAATCGTGTCACTATATATTCCACCAGTTCTAAAGATTACGAGTCGCCGCTATACAGATATAATAATTTAGTAATATTTATTTTAATGATAGTGACGCGCGTTGGTATCAGGCTATTTTCATATGCAAATGAGGCATGGCATTTTTTAATTATGTATACTAATTAAATTCGTCGCCTGAAAAAAAAGTGTGATAATTGCACATCAAACAATAAATACAGGGTATAAATAGTAATTTCCGTTAACATTTTATGGAAACACGATTATCGCCCTTAATATCAGTGCGGAAAGTTACTTCTGATATAAAATGTATAATAATGTCAACCAATCACAACCACATAATGGTAAAGTAATGTTCGTTTTGCCAGAAAATGTCACAGATGATGTCTCTGATATAAAGAACATTGTGTGCCTACTGAGTTGGCATGTACCTTTAATTAAATTGAATATAATTGCCTCCAGTCCAGATCGTGATCAGCCAATGCTGATTTGGATATACGCGGGTCGTTTAACCCATAAGCGCCATTTTTCCAATCAAAACCACATATGCTAAAGCATAGCAGTTACGACCTTATGTTACTAGACCATCGATATGTATTGTGTCCGGTTACTTTAATTTCTCGCTTCTTTTGCTAAGACAGCACACTACAAGGTTCCGAATTGTAATCAAGCATGTGGACTTTCTCGTATAGTCATGTTCATGTTTTCGGTTGTTAAAATGCTCCCGGAGATAAATACTAATACAAGTGTGCTTTCAGTTAAAGAGTGCTTAGCTTTTTCGTTCGTCCGTAACATTTGTGTCCGTCCCTTCATAACATTTGCTTTTAAGTTTCCGTGTGTCTATTATGTCGATCACCCTACAGCACCGCCTGCGTTAATCTTGCCAAGATGTCACGTTTCTGAACATCTATTGACAATATCAACTGGCAATCAAGTAGTTTGATTGGCTGCTTGCTTTCAAGCACACTATGCAAGCATTTTGTAATATATACATTGACCAATATTGGCAAGATTAGCGCAGACCGTGGTGTACATCCGACGGAAGTGAAACGTCATATACAATGTAATGGCAGTATATCAGCCACCGGGTATGGAAGGAGTTCGAGCCAATTCCCACCCTTAGATATGAGCCGAATAGAATAGAATAGAATCAGCCACCATCCTCACATATACCACAACACGCGGCCCGCTGATTCCAAAGGCGCATATTATTTGAACATCCTTTTCAACAACTCATTGCTTTCGGATAGGTAGTGTTTTATTTAGGTAACGGTTATAGAACGAGGACTGTTTATTATGACAATAGACAGTCCGAGTTCTATAACCGACTTAAAACATGACACAAATGACATCCCTTTGTATACTTAGTACTATGTGTATGTCCCAACATGTATATTCACCATGGCATGTACAGTAGAGTCAGCGTGTAAGTGCACCCACGAACGAACACGACACCGTCTCCACACGGCACGCACACGACACCAAATATCACACGATATGCAAAAATTTGGACGCACGATTGCCTTGACCAATCAAATACGACGGTGTCGTGTTACACCACACTCGTGTCGTGTTACACTACACTAATGTCGTGTCGTGTGGTGTTACACCACAGTAGTATGGTGTTACACGGCATTGGTGTGATTCTACACGATAGTAGTGTCGTGTGAGGGTAATCGTGTGAATTACACGGACAAATTCATCCGGTGTCAATAAATATAACAACGGCAAAAACGTATCCGCGTTTAAATCCAAATTTGTCACAATGCATTAGATTGTATCCCATATTTAATTGAAACTGACTCGACGGTCAACTGTATTGATGATCTGTTTTATTCTTCACAAATTATGGTGCGCAAATAAATTCTAGCGGGTTCTTGCGCGAGAAACACAGTCGTGACCTTGAGCATGAGCATGTTGAAGCTTCACAATTTCTCGGACAAAAAAATGTCGTCACTGACAATGTTACACGTTCCAGACATCAAGAACAAATATACACCAGCATACTCATACTTATTTTGATATAAAATCGAATTAATATGTGTGGTCTACGGTATAATATAACAAAACGATGCACCAACTTAGCGTTTTGTTTCCGTTTTCGTCGGTATCAAATTAAGTGTTCCTATTCCGTTAACGTTATTTCGACGGGATCCTATAGTCGACAGGACACTCTCTGAGATCAGTTTCAACTCGTATATCTTTCAATTTCAAGCTGCAAGGAGCCTGTGATTGCAATTTAGTCATTAATTTTAAAAGAAAAGCATTATTTAATTTTCCAAATTTATAATGATTGAATGAATGATATTGATAAAATTTAATTATTTCATAATTATTAGTATTACAGCAAAATTTCTGCTCTGTTGTCGTGTTGAACTTCTATTGGTCTGAATCAAATACCGGTGATGGCTTTTGCTTAAAAAACAAAACAGTTTACTTGTCTCACAGAGTGAGAAAGATGCATACCGGCCCGGAATCGAACCAGGGATAATGTATCGTTCATTTCATGCCGTTATCTGTTTCGATGGAATATAATTATTTGGATAATGTATCTGACCTTGGTCACACCAAGGAATTATTGTTAGCATGTTCGACCGGATACAATTATTTCTTACGGTTATCTGTTTCGACGGAATATAATTATTTGGATAATGTATCTGACCTTGGTCACAACAAGGAATTATTGTTAGAATGTTAGACCGGATACAATTATTTCTTACGGTTATCTGTTTCGACGGAATATAATTATTTGGATAATGTATCCACACGGATACATTATTTGGATAATGTATCTGACCTTGGTCACAACAAGGATTTATCGTTAGAATGTTCGACCGGATACAATTATTTCCTACGGTTATCTGTTTCGACTGAATTAAGTATTTGGATAATATATTGACCCTTTGGTCACCAAGGATTTATTGTTAGAATGTTCGGACCGGATTACAATAATTTCTTACGGTTATCTGTTTCGACCGAATGTAATTATTTGGATAATTTATCGGACCTTGGTCACAACAATGAATTATTGTTAGAATGTTCGA
The DNA here is from genome assembly GCA_029237695.1 of Conchocele bisecta. Classification (NCBI taxonomy): domain Eukaryota; kingdom Metazoa; phylum Mollusca; class Bivalvia; order Lucinida; family Thyasiridae; genus Conchocele; species Conchocele bisecta. The sequence continues at coordinate 29,108,073 of CM055275.1, read as the reverse complement.
CCGGATACAATATTTCTTACGGTTATCTGTTTCGACGGAATATAATTATTTGGATAATGTATCTGACCTTGGTCACAACAAGGATTTACCATTAGATTGGTCGACCGGATAAAATTATTTCTTACGGTTATCTGTTTCGATGGAATATATATATATATATAATTATTTGGATAATGTATCTCACCTTGGTCACAACAAGGAATTATTGTTAGAATGTTCGACCGGATACAATTATTTCTTAGGGTTATCTGTTTCGACCAAATTTAATTATTTGGATAATTTATCTGACCTTGGTCACAACAAGGAATTATTGTTAGAATGTTCGACTGGATACAATTATTTCTTACGGTTATCTGTTTCGACCGAATATATTTATTTGGATAATTTATCGGACCTTGGTCACAACAAGGAATTATTGTTAGAATGTTCGACCGGATACAATTATTTCTTACGGTTATCTGTTTCGACGGAATATAATTATTTGGATAATGTATCTGACCTTGGTCACACCAAGGAATTATTGTTAGAATGTTCGACCGGATACAATTATTTCTTACGGTTATCTGTTTCAACCGAATATAATTATTTGGATAATTTATCTGACCTTGGTCACAACAATGAATTATTGCTAGAATGTTCGACCGGATACAATTATTTCTTACGGTTATCTGTTTCGGCGGAATATAAATATTTGTATCGGTTATCCGTCGTCACCTGATCAGTCAGCCACAGAAACATGACTAGACCGAAATCTGTATGTCCAGGTACCAGTCTGTCGGTAACTCGAGTCATGTAAGTCGCCCTGTGTTACATGCAGAAACTTCTGGTTAGTGGGGGTCGGGGATGTAGTGTAATCAGAGACAACATCTGGGGAGGGTGGTTGTGGAGGGGGGGGGGGGGGGGGGGGGGGGGGGTATAAATTGTTCCCACTTTGAGGGATATAGACCGGAACTTTGCGGACGCCACATTGAGATGGCCGTGTGTGTGGGGGATATTTTGTTTGTGTCCGGCGGTGGTGCGGATTACAGTGCTGAATTACTGATGAATTACTTTATTGAACACAAATATATAGGTTAGACACCACCAAATAGTTTTACTATATAATTTAACCGAATGCCATCCAATAAGGCCAGTCTCTCCTACTTTCACTATTCGTATGGAGACTGTGGTACTCACTTATACATGACCTGCAGCCAGTCTGTACTGGTTCTGCATGAACTAAACAATAGGTTCACTGACTCCTAAGAAAGAAAAATTCAACCTTATCATATCCTCCAATATTGTGTACATTTTTTGGCCACGGAAACTCCGTTTGCATCAAGTGACCAACAGGTTCAGTGTTTTCTTTTAAATGCTACAAATATTCTGAAAACTGGTGTTAAAGGCAGCCCAAAATGTTCCTCAAGTGAAACTGGGTAGTAATGGATCAAGATTTGCAAGCAAACGGTGTCTGTGACCTCAAAACACACGCACTATTGTTTTATACCGGACTACTTTTGCATACACCCTGGGCGATTTCGCACCATTTGGTGTCTTCTAACCTATAAGTGTACCAGTCCCACTACAAATAATACTACAATATGCACTATTCAAAACTAGCTTCTATTGCTGGATACAGTACCAAGTTTGGAGCAAGTTCGGAGACGTTCGGGAATCACACGGATCCCATACCCTTGTATTTGCACTTTCTAGCGTCTACATAGTGGCTCCTGTATTAGATGACTTGACAAGTTTAGGGCATTGCACGTTCACCCTAAACTGCTAAATCGCGTGTTTTACATAGCACGATTTGCTCGGAGGCACTTGCAAATGGCTTGTGTTCGAGAATCCCCAGTATATTGCGAATGCCTGTCCAATATTGAGATACCGGACAGTGTATCCAAAACATTGTACAGTAAACACAACTTATATTACGTACTTTAGTTTCACCTTGAAACACAACGGAACGCAAGCCGTCAATACTTTTCTATATTGAGGTTAGAGAATACCAAATGATGCGAAATCGCTAAGGGGGTAAATGTATTCCGGTATAACAAATAGTGCGGGTGTTTTGAGGTCACAGACACAGTTTGCTTTCAAAGTTTGATCCATTACCAGATTACTACCAAATTTCACTTGAAAACTCTGAACCTGTTGGTCACGTGATATAAACAGAGTTTCCGTGCCCAAAAAATGTTGGGGTACATGACGAGGTTGGATAGGTGAACCAGTAAAGGCTGACTGCAGGTCATGTACAAGTACGTCCAACAGCATCCATACGAATAGTGAAAGTAGGAGAGATTGACCTTATTGGATGGGATTCGGTTAAATTATATAGTAAACTTTTTGGTGTGTTCTAACCTTGACGTCTCCTGAGTGCATATTGGTCAGTGCCGGTGATACATGATATTTTCACCAGCAAGAGATTTTCACCCGCGGGTGAAAGAAAATGCCATGACATTTTCCTCCTCCCCCCTTCCCCCTATGAGATTTTCACCCGTCCCCTCCAATATTGTCTAATGTTGTTGTTTCTGTATTGCTGGTATGCCATGGTATAGGAGATAGTGGAGGCTAGATTGTCCTTACAAAATACCCCGTGTCATTTCTTTGTTAAAAGGAAACTCTCTCTTGATTTTGTATTTATATTGTTTTAGATTGGCTTAAGCGTAACTGATGACGCATAAGATCACATGACATAGTTACATTTTGTGGTAATATGGCCACTAAAAATATAATTTGGACCCTAACATCCATAGGCCCAAATGCAGTTTTCACTATCTGGAGAAAGCGGTTGATTTGCAGTCACTATCACGTTGTGACACATACTAAATGTGCGGATTTGTTTTATCTGTATGATATACAGCACATGTAATGCCATATTTTGGAATTAAATGCTAGTAATGCTTATAAGCTAGTAAGCGTATGGCTATGTGTGAACATCTGATAAATATTTTAATGTAATATATGCCATAAGTGATATAATAGTGAACATAATATACATGGTTTGTAATCTGTTTCAGAGGTTTCCTCGGTGTTATGTGTATTGAGACCATATCAAAGATTATTATGACATTGAAACTATACATGAAATTTGAAAACGCGTATAATAACAACACTACCATATACTTTCAAATATCAGTATATGGCTATTACAAGTCATGCATTTATTACATTACAGGAATGTACTTATTTACTCAATAGCAACAATAATTTAATGCGACATGTATCCATACTTATAAAATAGTAACATGTCTTCTTAGATGTTTATTATTGCAGTATCAAACACAATCATGTTTACGGCCACTGGTCTACAACATGACGTACCAGGTTAATTGGCCAATCTTACAACATATGTTAACGATTGTAGGAAAACATTCGCCGGAAAATCATCAGACAATCACAACCTGTTATCCCTCGTGACAGTTGGAATTCTGGTCAGCTCCTTGAATTGCCTTACAAACGAACACATTTGGTGCAGTACAGTGATAGTGAGTAGATTCCTGTTGATAAATCGTGTTACTCCCGTCAGTTATTTTAAATCCAATTCGACACGGAATTAATCACACTGGCGGCCATTCTTGTCTGTGCACTGTTGAAAATAACGAATATTATTGTGCCATGGGGTCAAATATATTAATAAAATGTGTATTATTGTTAATCGTATTATTTTATTGATTAATTATTTGTGTAAAATGTATTTTATCTATTATATTTTAATATTATGAGACACAAAGAGATGTGGAATGGAGGTGAGAATTGCATCAGTAATGATTTGTGAATGAGTGTCACCAAGCTAAATTACATGTATATATGCTACACATGAAATAAATACATGTATATACTTATGCGTGCAAATTGTGTGGGCGGGTGTGTCTGCCTCCAATCCATGTCTGTTTGATATAATATGCATTGCTACGTTTAGTCTGAGAGTATCATTGATGTCAAGATCATTCATGCTGCAAAGGGATTGGATCTATGCTACTTTATTAATTATTTTCAACGATTCTCTTTCTGTTGTGACAAAAAGTAGCATAAAAAAAAGACGAGAGGCAAAGACGTCTGTATCCACGTTTGCACATGTCTCATTGAAATATTACTATTTGGATTTGCAGTATTAACTCAATATGGTATACAGATCATCAGTGAAACATTCCATAATATCTTGTATGCATGTACATGTATTACATCACAGCTATCAGGAGCAATGCAACAAATAGTGTTTGTTTTAAATTAATTATTTAAGAAAAATAGAGGCAACCAAAATAAAATCATCCGTTTTATGTACTTTGAAAAGTTTAAAATATGAAATCATATTGCAGAACCAGCGGCGCAGCACACGTGCGGATATACACCCCAATTCGTGGGAGGCTTAACCTCCCACGAATTGGGGTGCAGATCCGCACCTGTGGTTGCTGTTAGTTTCTGCATTTATTTATTTATAAATACCAATATAGTCTCATTCAGAGTTCAACATATGGTGTTAAAGCCAAACTATCGTCATGCTATATTGTTAGATTGTGTTCACTAAAATAGGACATATAACAGAGTGATGAACGTAATATTAGGAAAATCATGATGGCCCCCGGTTGGGAAAAGATACCCTCGACGCCTGCGATCATCGTAGCCCCAGATCAGCCTGCTCGGCCGTGCGGTCTGACCAGGACCTACGTTGCTCGCGTTGAATGAACTGTCGTTAATGTCTGTGTCAGCCAACTGATATAGTGATTGTTCAAATGGTTATCTAGGATTTGTGCAAATGCTGTAGGGTACCTTTCTCAAACCGGTAGGCCATTTCATAAACGCAACGATTTAGTGACACAGAATTTCTTTTATCACTATTCATATTCATATATAATATTTCATACTAATGCACAATCAATATTGTGTCTAAAATTCTCCTGTATATGGGAGATAGATGAGGGATCGTAGCTAGTTACGATTAACCTGCAAATCTATTTACAGACATCCGATCATATGCTGTATTTCAGCGTTTATTTCTTACTGAAAAGTAGACACATAAATAGTTTTGCGAACAGTCTACGCCGATTGTGATAACGTGAAGTGTGACAATATGAATCTGGCAAATAATGCAGTCCTGGATCAGATTACATAGATACATGTGATGATCTGGATCAACACTCGTCCACAAACATTATAATATTTCTTTTTCAAAGAAATTCCTGCTACATTCACTTTAGTTACAAGTATTCAGGCCATAAAGTATACAATTTGGACAGGATATCTATAAATAAACTCAAAGGGAGACAACCTGCCACGATCTTACACTGCGTATACGTTCCAATCTCAATTATGTGGGCCATCGGGCTAGAGAAAAACAAACATGATGAACATATTATTAAACATGTGAGTCCAGTGTAGTCCTATTTATAAGTACATGTAGCTTATCCTATCCACATGCCCTTGCCATATCTGGTTCTTACGGTGGCACAGAGGGGACATGGAAATATTTTTTACTTTCGCGTGCGCAATAGGTTTTGCGTGCGCACGCGATTTTGCGTGCGCATGCGATATGTTTTGCGTGCGCACGCGATAGGTTTTGCGTGTGCACGCGATAGGTTAGCCAATGAAACGACGTACTCGTCAGTTTAGCAGGTTGTCTCCTTTGTCAGAATTTAATCGCCATTTGTATTGTCTGTTCTCTTAAGAAAGTGTGCACTTCTACAATTAAACAATTATAATTGTTTTTAGCAACTCTAAGTTGGCCATGTTGACATCGTTTGTTGACATTAACAATCAGCTAATCATATACATGGGCGTTACATGTATGTAGGTACATGTATGTTCCACTTGGATTATACAATACATACGGACATACCGGCTGATTATCACAAAATGTATTACATCTTCCTCCCTAACTCAGTTGGTACGAAGTCGGACAATAATCGAACCATCTCTCTTCCGGCGCCGCTTTTGTTGTTGTTTATGTTCATTTGGCGTACTGCCGTCTATTTAGAGACTACCGTGCTACATGCATACTGTATATGAGCCAGTACATGGGAAACCATAATACCACTTGGTAATGCCACCCAGGGTAGCTCCAGACCAGCCTACACCTATTTATTTTCATAAATTATTGTCTACTATGACTCCGAGAAACATATATTTAGAGTGCCTATGTTGTTTGCAAATGCCAAGTTGTAGGTTTTTGCATGCGTTGGCTCATATGTACTGAACATTGGTGTATATTTTTTAATTTTGATTCTATAAGAGGCACACACTGCACACTGATGGCGGTCGCCTTTAACTTTGTTATAACCTACAGCGAGTGTCTACTGGTTGCTTTCAGTGGTACATTTATTTATGGCTTTGTTAAAGAAATTTAGATTCCATGCCTTTTTATATAATAGGAAATCAATATAGTACATCCACACCATGCCGAAAACTTGTATTGTATCATTAGAAAGCATTCGGCAACAAATACAATACGGGGATTCACGACTGCTGTGTATACATACTGGTGACATGCCATACTGCTGTGCATCGATACTGGTGATATGTCATTCTGCTGTGTATACATACTGGTGACAGGCCATACTGCTGTGTGTCGATACTGGTGACATGTCATTCTGCTGTGTATACATACTGGTGACAGGCCATACTGATGTGTGTCGATACTGGTGAAATGTCATTCTGCTGTGTATACATACTGTTGACAGGCCATACTGGTGTATGTCGATACTGGTGACATGTCATTCTGCTGTGTATACATACTGGTGACAGGCCATACTGGTGTGTGTCGATACTGGTGACATGTCATTCTGCTGTGTATACATACTGGTGACAGGCCATACTGATGTGTGTCGATACTGGTGACATGTCATTCTGCTGTGTATACATACTGGTGACAGGCCATACTGATGTGTGTCGATACTGGTGACATGTCATTCTGCTGTGTATACATACTGGTGACAGGCCATACTGATGTGTGTCGATACTGGTGACATGTCATTCTGCTGTGTACATACTGGTGACAGGCCATAACTGGTGTGATGTGTCGATACTGGTGACATGTCATTATTTGCTGTGTATACATACTGGTGACAGGCCATACTGCTGTGTGTCGATACTGGTGACATGTCATTCTGCTGTGTATATATACTGGTGACAGGCCATACTGGTGTGTGTCGATACTGGTGACATGTCATTTTGCTGTGTATACATACTGGTGACAGGCCATACTGGTGTGTGTCGATACTGGTGACATGTCATTCTGCTGTGTATCCATACTAGTGACAGTCCATACTGTTGTGTGTACATACGAGACATGCCATACCGGTGTGTATACATACTGGTGAGAGGCCGACTGGTGTGTATCCATACTAGTGACAGTCCATACATGTGGGTATACATACTGGTGACATGCCAATCTTGTGGTATACATACTGGTGACATGCCACACTGTTGTGTATCCATACTGGTGACATGTCATACTGGTGTGTATACAGACTGGTGACATGCCATTCTGTTGTGCCTCCATACTGATGACAGATCATACTCGTGTGTATCCATCCATACTGGTGACATGTCATACCGTTGTGTATACATACTGGTGGCATGTCATACTGCTGTGCCTCCATACTGGTGACGGGTCATACCGGTGTATGTGTGTATACATACTGATGCCAAGCCATACAACCTGCTAAACTGACGATTGCGTCGTTTCATTGGCTAAGCTATCGCGTGCGCACGCAAAAGCTACATATTGCGTGCGCACGCGAAAGTAAAACATATGTCCATGTCCCCTCTGTGCCACCGTAGGTTCTCCTAATAATCCGGGTACACAACTTGATAAATCGGGTGATGTGGGGTAAAATACAGTTATGGCATTTACTGTCTGGGTGTTTATATTAAATGCCGCATAGGATCTTTAATGGTCGCAATTACATATGCATTCAACCAGCAAGCGACCAGCACAGAACAGATCATAACAATTCTGGTATACATGTACGGGTTCATCCATAGAGCACTCACAGTCATTGATAGTATCCAGGGGCGGATCCAGGATTTCGGGTTAGGGGGTGGGGGCGTAACTATTTTGCAATACTTGACTATATTGTCTATGCTCGTTCGATAATATAGTCAAGTGTTGCAAAATAGTCGACCGAGCGGAGATACGCTAGGGGGGTCCGGGGGCATTCCCCCCCGGAAATGTTTTGAAATCTACATCGCATTTCATGCGTTCTGGTGCATTTTGGAGCAAATATATTGACACTGTCAGTGGTATAGAGATTTTGAAAAATTGATATACTCATTCAGCGTCCGGTCCAGATTGTTTCTATCTGCAGTCACACATATAACCGAGAGGGAAACCTGGAGTGGACGTTTAAAAACAAACATACATGTGCGAATGCGAATTGACTTTGAAAACGGGTGATGGTAAAATTATTACGAAAGGTACTTTATTGTGAATGAGCCTTCGCATTGTATTACACAACATACTTGTTCTTTTTAGATGCGACAACCGTTCCGGAATGCTAGAACACTTATAGTGTAGGAATCGTTACTGGTCTAAGGGAAACAACTCATTATATCTTTCTCGACTAGACAAACAAAATACCACATTTTACATGTATATCATGTATTAATTGGCAAATGACATGGAACGTTGTTTAAAACAATTTCCCAATAGGGATAAGAAAACACCCGACTTAGCCTGATGAACACAATGTCACTCGAGAATACCTCACGGGATTGGGCAAAGCAAATGGTGTTTAGATACTTTCAACGGGTGGAGAGGGGGGTCTATTTTGAACACCCCGGGGTATTCTAAAGTACACACATGCCATAATTTTAGATTCGCATGACGATTTAAATTATGTATGTAACGACATAATGCGATACTCATGGTCGACATTGTGATGGTTGCTACTTGCATGGTTTACTGTACAGTTAATACAATGGATGAGTGCGTGCGAAAACGGACCTGTCCGGTTGCCAGTTCCAGCATGTGGTCACTTCCACTTACACGTTGTTTATTATACCTTTTCTATCCACACATGACACATGACACAATATACGAGAAAGACGCATTTTATACTGTATCGCTTCAAAAAGGCAGACCAAGACCTATAACTGATAATTTGCTGATACAAGATACCAGCGGGTACATTTGCGCATGCACACTCATCTGCGGTTCGGTTCACTGAATTAAACTGTTCTCACCCGGCGTGACCGCATGGTTTAATGTAAAGTGGCAAGCACAAGGTGCCTTATAATTTATGAAAGTTTTAAACAGTACATGTATTCAACTTTTTCCACATATTTTCTATTATCCAATAATTTGCGGTTTCCGTATTTGTCCTACATATATATGTCTCTTAGCCTGAACATATAAGTCTAGTATCAGCGTGAATCCCCAACTGCCTCCCAACATTTCATAAGCTTATGATATGGGCAATACACATGTTAATGTCATGTGATCGTTTCTACTGACTCTATTTGTATAGTCCATAAAAAAGCTAACGACACGTCGGGATGTAGCCAGTTAGTTTGAAATGCGTTTATTTCGACAACCAGTCATCAGAATCTGGCGGTTTTATTTGTTCTATGTTCCCGTTTGCGCTGAGTTTAATACATATATGTCCACCTTTGCTCCAAGCAGATTCCGTTTCAGAATCTCTGATCTCTCTCGGTTCTTTTAAAACTCTTGCATTTAACTGTGTTAAGTCCTCCTGAATGTACATTCATGTCCCTCTTAACTTTGTCCTTTTGTCTTTAGCGATTTTATTTTATTATTGCGCGATACGAATGTTATTATGATCGGTCTTGGTACATGTACCTGTCGTTGTACGCCGATCCGGTGTGCGATGTCTAACGTCATTTCAATAGTTTATTTTATGATGTTGACAGCCACGTTTGTCGTCTGCTCTGTTCTACTGTTTCTTTCTCTCCATCTTTCTCTAGTGGCAATCCTGGACCACTTAGCCTTACATAGTTACGTCTTGTATATTGTTCTAGTTCATCTGTTCGTTCAATACTGGCGTGTTTTGTCTTGTCTATGTTTTCTCCAGATTCGATATGGTCTGATCTTTCTCAGATATACCGTCTTTTGTGTTCTTCATTGTCTAGCCATGATATTTTCACCCCCTGCCCCACCAAGTACGGTATGTTTCTAATCAAGATGTTGTCATATACAATGTAGTATTGCGTTTTCCCAAATCATGATATGATATACAAGGACAACACAAGAAAACATAATGGGAAGCGGTGTGAGGGGGGGGGGGGGGGGGTGACTATATCATGACCATGATATTTCACTCCCCACAACACCACCAATATTTACATTTCAGTGTTATGTACCATGTGCTCTTCTATTTGTCTAATATCTACTATCATATCGTCACTTGGGAGAGTTAACTGACCATTTTAAATATTGTGACAACTTAATTAGAAATTGCCGGACGAGGCCGGGTGAAAATATCATCGCCATGACATTTTCACCCCCTTATAGCAAAGTCATGCTACATGATTAGCATGTCATAGTATTTTCACCTCCCCCCCCACATACACACACACAGCCAGACCGCACCCACTGTGTCATACAATTAGGTTGGTGTTACATTACCCATAGTCAACTCTGCCATTAATTCATTAGTTTCATTGGAGAAAGTAAAATCATAAAACACATAAAATAATTTATGCGTGATGCATGTGAAAGTTCGTTATTGTATGTGAATGACTAGGAAAATGTTAGCATACTTTTATGTCCATTTTGTAGTATTGCTTCAAGGAGGGGGTGGGTGCTCATATCATGGTCATGATCCCTCCCCCCCCCCACCACCACAACACTTTCAATTAAGCCGCAAGTATAGGCATATGACTCTCCCATGTCATGCTACATGTATACAACAAAACATTTAACACAGAAAAGTGTAGGTGGTGAACATCTCGCAGGGGGCGGGGTGAATATATCATGGCATTTATTTTCTTAAAAAAATAGTCGGGTGAAAATATCATAGGACACCGGGACTACGTTTCACCTCGTAAAATCATGTGTTTATTTTATTTATAGTTTGTACAGTTTTGAAGCGCATATAAACTGCGAGTGATGTACGTATTTGAGAGATGTAAGTTATCTGATTTGAATGTGAATATGTGCCACTTGTTCCGCCGCGCATCGATAGTGAGCTCCTAAAGTCGCGCATTATTGCACGCTCGGACCTCGTGCATGTATCCAGATCCAAATCAAATAACCTATAAATACCGGATTGCTGTGTGATATATTTTTTAAAATATCTGAAAAATACTGACAAACAATGCAGATCCTGAGAAAACGACCTGTTACAAGCCGGCTTAGTCGATATACGGTGTTTGCAAATACATGTACTTGCTTTATGGATGAAAATGTTAATTGCCAAACGCGCATCGGCCGAGAACATATTACACTAAGTGGGAAAACATGCATCACCGAACAGTATAGACACTGATCAGATTGCACACATTCACTGGTTGAACTGGTTCTACACTGATCACCAATACTATATCATCCAGATTGCATTGCCAATGACACAAATCTCCAATTTCTCACAAACAAATATGGCGAGAACATACATGTATGCCAACTCTCTATAAACAATACCGGGAAACACTGACGGAAGTATTTGTCCATTCAACAACGAGGTCGTATACAGACGGTATACATGAACATGTACAGTGGAGCAATGAACACTCACATTCAAATACAAAATCTTCACTGAAAAACCTTGTCCTCGTCAGATGCTACGCACACTTACAACACCGAATCACATGATCACCGTGAATCAAGGGATCAATACACATGATAAAGATGGATGTATCACCAAGACAGGCGCACCATCCGATTCTCTGGACCTACGCTCTACCGATGTTGTATTGTATGTATACATAATACGACTCTACATGCTAATACAATTATCATGATTATGTTGGGGGAAAGTATTTCGGCTATATTTTAAAATAATAATGCGAAACATTCCACGATAGATAAAACGCTTTATTCCGAAAGTAAATAGTCAACAGTTATTACTCACGACCCATATTAGCTGCACGCTTTCCGCTTTATAGCCAACAGGTTGCACATTATACATACACCACAGTCAACGGTATAAATTTTCGTAAAATCATTTACATTTAGCGCACTAAAATATACAACATATTGTAGAATTGTCTCTCAATAACAGTATAGCTACGTATGAACGTCAACGCCCTGCAGAGACAACAATAGTATCATAAACTCACCTAATACAGTATGTATTAGCAAAGTTATTATTCTCCACGAAGTAGACAGTAAAAGAAGAACGCTTCAAACGCAAAATTTTAATTTGGAAAGTCTAAAACCGTTATTGATAAGGAACCATAACACATGTTAGTAGTACTCTACTGCAATGCCCAACCCAAGTTCGTATCAACTATGTCATGTAGATTTCGATAACATGACGTATAGAGGCAATCAATTTAATTGCTTTAAGGAATTAGGTCATAGAAAGATACACTTGGCTTCAATCGTAATTTCGTCATAAGGGTGATGTGATATATGAATATAAGATATGTGAATATTGTCTTGTTATTGTATACTATATGTACATTGAGTTGTCATCTCATCTTTGTATGTGCAAGCCATCTTAGAGTATGAAAACAGCGTGCTATAAATATTATGGAATAAATATTATAACAAACTGTACAAAAGACGAGATATCTGAGAATTTCTCCCATTAATCTCAAAATATATTTCAATGTGTTAACTTTTCTATCTGATGCGCAGTTTATTGTTTGTGTGCACATTACCCAAAGGTAAAGCCATATCTACTCGCATAGTAGGCGAGAAAGACACCAGTGATACTACAATATGGTAACTGCTTACATTTCACTGGATTTGACACAGTATGTATGGTAATATTGACATCAATGCTTATTTATCTGACTGCTACACAGCCATTACTGGATTCTCACAAAGCTTAACAACGGTTCAACACATTTCATATATCAGACTTTGTATATAAGTGTGATGAAAACAACCCATAGGACGTTGTTGTTTAACATCTGTAGAAGATGTTGCACCAAATTGTATTTATGTATATGTCATATTATTGTCGCGCCTGCTTTAGCAGAAGTCGCTACTATAGTCGCCGTTTTTTCCGTCATCGTCGTCGTCATTGTCGTTGTCCGCGTCGTCGTCCTAAATGTCAAAAAGTTTGTACAAGGTTCGTCATCATCGTGTAACATTAATATTACTTGATGGATTGCTTCAATATTTGTACACCTAGCCATTTTTGCGTCAAAAAGTTCATACAAGTTTATTCTTCATCGTATAACATTAAATAAATGTTACATTTTGCGGAAACACTTAGCCATCTGTTTTTGCGTCAAAAAGTTTGTACAAGCTTCTTAATCATGATATAACTTGACAGATTGCTTCAATATTTGGATACTTGATACATGTGAACATTTTGAACACACTCATGCCCCATCCACATGACCTTGACCTTTTGCACCATCACATTATTGTGGAAATACTTAGCCATTTTTTGCGTCATAAAATTTGAACAAGTTTCGTCATCATCGTATAACATTAACATTACTTGATGGATTGCTTCAATATTTATACACTTGCTACATGTAAGAATTTGAAACATCATGCCACCATTAACATGACCTTGACCTTTTTGACCTTCACATGATTGTGGAAACACTTAGCCATTATGTATGTCAAATAGTTTCTTTAACCTTCACCTTTTCCATGTGTTAAGCATGCACTTCTCTGACGGTTTTTGTGATGTTTACTTTAGCACACGCCCATGATCATGTTCCGGTAAAATGCATTGGCATGCGCGACACCGCTTCCGTGGAGTAATTCTTGTTTGTGGTATGTGGCAAACGCAACAAGAGGTAAAACTGACTGATAGCTGGTTCACACTAAGATGGCCGACATAGCAACTCAATGCGTCGTATAGTATACAGTAACAAGCTAATGTTCACATATATGTTATACATATATATCATCACATTTAGGAAGCAATTATCTTTGAATGAAACGATGATCAAGTATAGAACGGGTCCTTAAATGAATGAATGTCTCACTAGCATAATATGTACTCTGTAGCGAAGCCGCATTGAACTATTTATAAGTATGACTATGCACCCTATGACTACAATGACCGTGTAGACAACCGACACGTTTTGTTTTGAAAACGGGCTAAGTAGATATAATTGTATCGTGTAATAGTTACCGCGCATACTTGTTAGGGCCCCGCCCCGCACACATGAATCACTTATTAACGATATAGCCTTCCACATTAATACAATTACCCTCGCTACTGATCGTGCGTCCGTCCGTCCGTCTGTTTATTTTTTATAAAGTTTTCGTAAGAGTTTCTCTAATCCCCTATAATTTATGTTTGCCTTCAGCTAATGTCTTCATTTTGCACACATACATTACTTAGTAAAATTACATCCTTCCATATTAATACAATTACCCGCGCTACTAATCGTACGTCCGTCCGTCTGTTTGTCTGTTTATTTTGTTTAAAGTTTTTATTTCTCAAATAGGGGCCCTAAGTGCGTCGACAGACCATATTTTCTAGTTAAACTTTGTTTTCCGTAATTTGTGTTCACCTCATCCGTTGGTCTGTACCGTTGATCTGTACCGTACCGTTGGTCTTTACCGTTCCGTTGGTCTGTACCGTTGGTCTGCACCGTTGACAGTAATGGATGTATGTATGTATGCATACTTTCATCACAGCCAGTGAATGTAGCATTGTTTTCCCATGCGATAGCTACGGTGATATATACCTATAATATATTGCGGTTGATAAGAGACAACGTATTTGCATTCATGCTATAGTTGACTCATACAGTCAAGTACTATATGACATACCTATATATCCATACAAGAACTATATGACATACCTATATATCCATACGATGCCAACTTGAAAACATCTCGCAAAATGTGGCAAAATGTGACAAACATTTAATTCTGAACCAGTAAATATCATACACTGCTAGCACTGTTTCATAAAGATTCCCACTGCCCACTAGCTGAATGGTTATTGTTTCTCACAGACAGGATGGCGGTTAGTTGACAGAATATGTCAGCAGTCGTGACCGAGTCTATGCTGTGCACAAAATGTGACATCATATGATTTCCCCGCGAGATGATTGATCAGTCAGCTACGTCAATATCACGTGTGTTTGCTCTGTTCTTTATGTAAGGTTGATTTATATTCGTATGTACTTGTAAGTTACATGTGGTGAGAGAAACATTAAACTTAGTCCATGATAAAATGGCCGTATCGGTATCACCGCTACCGCCACCATATATTCTCATCCAGCACGATACTGGGGCCAGTTTCACTAAACTTCGTACGACTAAAATGTTCGTAAGTGCAAATTTAGGATCGTCTGGAAATTCCAATTGATGGATTTACATTTATTGAGCATAGGCTGCATATGCAGCCTATGCTCAATAAATGTAAATCCAATAATTGTTTACAAGAAAACACTGTTAATGTGATATTTACAGACTATCGTAATTTTGCACTTACGAACATTTTAGTCCTATGAAGTTTAGTGAAACGGCCCCCAGATATACAGTGTTCCGTAAATGTAAAATGACGAACACCTGATTGGACATCACCCTTGCGCATGATTGCCAGGTGCTACAGTGGTCCCAAGCACAGAGGCAAATATGATTACGTGTAGTCCCTACCACCGGTTGACTGTGTAGTCCTTATATTAGTGGGGTGCACGTGTACCTGATGTGGATACCAGGTTAATGGGCACCCATCTGTTAAAGCGGCTGTGTCTTCCGAAGATGAATTTCATAAAAAAACAATGAGCTATACAATATTCATGACGATCATTACACCTTACCTTTCGGGAGTGACACTCGAGTTCACTGTTGAACAACGCGAACGTTTTCTACGTTTTCTACTGTTTGTTCCACGATTTACTGTCGACATCCTTTTCGGGTATTACGCACATTAAATCTAAAATATATATATATAAGCATATTTTAAGTATTTTTTCATCAATTACAAAAAGTCACGCTTCACTTTTGTTCTTGATGAAATTCCATCAACTATTTATGGAGCCTTATAAGGGACATGATAAGAGAAACAAATGTTCTGACAAATTTGATTATTTCGTCCTAATGAATTCTAATTCGTTCTAACGCATTCAAATTCGTTCTAACGATTACAATTCATTATTTCATTCTAAAGCATTCGAATTCGTTCTAACGATTACAATTCATTATTTCATTCTAACGCATTCGAATTCGTTCTAACGCATTCCAATTGGATTCCAATTGGTTCTAAAGATTTAAATTATTAGAACGAATGTAAATGCGTTAGAAAGAAATAATTGAAATCGTTAGAACGATTTCGAATGCGTTAGAACGAATTCGAATGCGTTAGAACGAATTTGAATGTGTAAGAACGAAATAATTGAAATCGTTAGAATGAATCTGAATGCGTTAGAACGAATTGGAATGCGTTCTAACGAATTATAATTCGTTAGTACGAACTATTAAAATTGGCCAGAATATTTGTTTCGCTTCTCATGTCCCTTATAAGGCTCCGTAAATATTGATTGCATTGCGATAATTTAACATGGGGTTGGAGATTGAGTAGGAGGGTCGAAAACAAGAAGATTTTTGGAAAATTATCGAAAACCTGTCTAGATATCTCGGACGAAAACAAAAGTTCACTTTGACAATCGGTCCACAAATTTCAAAAGTATAAAGAAATGTATATATTTTAGTCCCCATCTCGTAGAAAATTGTATTTCCCCCTATACATGTACTATACATGTACTATACATGTACTATCAACACTTGTCGAAACGTCGTCAAATATACAAACACAAATGTGGAGGGTGACTTATATATTACTTACAAACAATATATAAGCTTGAATAATTTTGGGATTTAATGTGTTTAGCTTCCACGAGATACTTGATATAACAATACACACTTGATGCACGTTCAATGCAGGTCGCCGGCCACTCGACAATCCTTCACTAACGCGAGGTGACTCGACACGGCCTCACGTCTGTGAATACCAACCGCACTATATCCTTCACTTGAGAAAAATGTGGCAACCGCTATACGTTCATCACATAGTGAATGGAATTCAAGTTGGCAAGGGCAAATAGCTAAGTGGGATTGCAGGTTAACACGACTCCATTTTAAAATGGCCCCATTCTGATAAAAACTTCACTACTTTGTCAAACATAACGGCATACTACCAAGCTAGGCTACATGCACATCTTGGAAATACGAGCATTCAAAACATGAATATTAACATGTGGGTTATAAAATATACAATTATCAAGTTGTATGTATTTGTTTCATACGGAGCTTTATAAACGGTGACATGAGAAGAGGAAAAAATGTTCTGACAAATTTGATTATTTCGTTAGAACGCATTTTAATTCGTTCTAACGCATTTCAATTCGTTCTAACGCATTCAATTATTGCGTTCTAACGCATTCATATTCGTTCTAACGCATTGCAGTTCGTTCTAACGCATTCAAATTCGTTCTAACGCATTCAATTATTGTGTTCTATTGCATTCCAATTCGTTCTAATGATTTCAATTATTTCGTTCTAACGCATTGTAATTCGTTATAACGCATTCAATTATTGCGTTCTAACCCATTCCAATTCGTTCTAACGATTTCAATTATTTCGTTCTAACGAATTCGAATTCGTTCTAACGCAATTGCAATTCGTTCAAACGCATCGTAATTCGTTCTAACGCATTCAATTATTGCGTTCTAACGCATTCCAATTCGTTCTAACGATTTCAATTATTTAGTTTTAACGAATTCGAATTCGTTCTAACGCATTCCAATTCGTTCTAATGCATTCCAATTCGCTCTAACGGATTCAATCATTGCGTTCTAACGCATTCAAATTCGTTCTAACGATTTCAATTATTTCGTTCTAACGAATTCGAATTCGTTCTAACGCATTGCAATTCGTTCTAACGCATTCCAATTCGTTATAGCGCATTCAAATTCAAAACTCAGCGGCTGGATTTCAAATAAACAGTGCAGTAACAACAACAACAACAGTGAAATTGCCGCCATTGGCATGACTAAGGTATCACGGGACAGTGGGCGGCTAACTTTAAAAAGTGGGTGGACGATTTTCTATATACTTCACTACCGACCTTGCAAGTCTCACCAGTGTGCCTAGAAAAATAGGTTTATGAATATTTCTTGACTTTGGGAGGCTTGATTAGGTGTATATTTTGGAGTATTTCATAATTCTACGAAACTGAACGTAAGTATGTCATGCAGTTGATGCACCACAGGAGGAAGACGAGAACGTGGAACGCAGTGCCATTGGTTTGTCATTTAAACTAGTTTACGTTTTAGTGGCCGGTACTGACACAATGCAAGCAATAACTTTCATAATAATGTGTAATATAGTATGCTCTGGTGGCCATAGTGTATGCAATACTGACTGAACACAATGTCGACTTTCCTGCATGCATTACCTACGTTTAACCCTTTGAACCCGAAAGGCCGCTATATCGGTTTATGCAAACAGTGCAGATCCAGATGAGCCGGCTCGTAACGAGCCGTCTCATCAGGATCTGCACTGTTTGAAAGTAATTTTCATATTTTTGAGAACAACAAATACCCCCTTTTCATAAATGGACGAATCTGAAAATCATTTTGTGACCATTGGATTGGTCGGAACATTAACATATCACAGTCCATTCCAGTTCCTTAGGGTTGAAAGGGTTAAATACATGCATGTTTAAATAACAAAGCGTTGCATTACTAGTAGCTTCGAAGTTCTGGTTATCCTGAATACATGTATGATCAACTTAGTTTCACATATTCTGACACATTGGTGGCCATCTAGAATTTGTGAATGTTTTGCTAATGTGACAATCCACTATATAGAGTAATATTTACACATTCCTTAACTTCATAATGAAAACGCCCATTCAACGTATTGCGTTTATATGCCAGTACATTACATTAAAATATACAGAATACAGCAGACTTTTTAGGAGACTAAAGATTTTTCTTTCTTCAGATTATATTTTTTATTTTAGCCACTCGCCATCATATCTCTCTAAAACTTTTCACCGCAGCACAATTTGGTCAATGATATGGAGACACAAATTAATAAACTTCAATTCTGTATAGGTTTTAGTACCGCCAACCTTATAACATGGTTTGACAGCACTTCAGAATCATTTCCAATGGAAATGATTCTAATGTGCTGTCAAACCATGTTGTAAATTATAGATTTCCAGCAATCTTTACTTGAACATGGAGGGACGTAAACACTTTCTAGTTTTGCTCAGTATTAATACAAGCATGGGCTGTTGAGTTTACTGCTTAAAGTTTGCGACTCCATGCACTTTCAACAGACCAAATGTTTTTCTTACTACAGTAAACGCAACAGCGCATTATTGTATTCATGAATAAGTAATACTCTGACCGGAAATGCAATATTCGTGTATACATAGATCATATACACCGTTTATATACACGCTAACCACACACATATCTACTGTACTGGTATTAGTTGAAGTACTGGGTAGTACATGTCGGACAATGTACAGAGTGGTTCCAGATATATGCCCCACTTTAAAACGCCCAAATTTTACGGCTATATAGACAATTCAAAAACAATATTATTTTCGATAATATTAAATTAAAGGAAAATTTAAGAATGAGCCTTCTTTTCATTTCGTGAAATTTGGTCAAATATTTATTTTATTGCGAAAACAAAATTTCCCCATGTTAAATCCCCATAGACATCTTCACGGAGTGAAGATGTCTATGGGGATTTAACATGGGGAATTTTGTTTGAATTTTAGAAATACTGGACCGATTTTTAAAATTTAACTTTTGTTTTCAGAACAATGCAAACTGCATTTAATGCGGCCCAAAGTGTGTAACACTGAATGTTTGTCCTACTCTGCCAGATTTAGGCGTTCTATTTATAGCATATTCCTTTCTATGTAGATGAGCGCTATTGGAGGCATAACCTATCTGCAGACATTGACGTTATACACGTATAATCCATGTGTGAAGCAATGACCATACCCAATGCATGCATGCGCCCATGCGAAAACAGATGTTAGTCATGTGCTTTCCCAGTTGCGAAAACATATACAAACGTATATAACTTAAGTACGGTATTGCAGAATATATTAAAGACGATTTATTCGAGTATTGACGATTATCATGTTGTGTATTTGCCGTTTCAGATCGCTGATTGTCAGAGTAAATACACGCACCTGGCTAATCCACGTCCTGGTCACTCTAGCGTTTCCATGTGCGAGTGAACATTGTGCATTGTCAGCTGACGTGGTCAAAACAGTAATTTCCCTACACATCGAGCAGGAGGCAATTATAGGTAGGTTTCAGTATATGTTTAATATTGCTACTGTACACACTTGTGTACACGATGGAATGTGTTGTTTCAGATTCCTTGTCCATAGGGACTTTGTGGTATGAACATGATGAACGAGAAAAGCCTCTTTACCTTGTGCCCGGCTCACTAATTCAATAATTCAGGGTCCCAGCCTTATCGCGCGTTACAATTACCGAATTAGCGAGCCGGGCCCAAGGTACACTAGTACCACTTCCGTTGGTTGAAAAGATGGCGAGTGACCATGACTCAATAATGACCATCTGTCACACGACAACTAAAGGTCGAACTCGAGGACGGGCTGTATACATTTGATTTCATTCAATGGTGTTTAACGGCCTATCAACAGCTATGGTCATTTAAGGCCGGGCCAACGGGTTCGATCCCGTATTTATCCTGCTGTATTGGGAGGGGATCCAAAAATCAGAACGGACTATTTACATATATATTCGAGGCTGAACTAATAAAAAACTCTGTTTACACGATGGTTGAGAAACTAGATGTATTTCATGATTTTATTTACATAACAATGGACACGGTGGATGTATCGAACAATTCCTATACTATATTTAATTTTACAAATGAAACATATAATGTGTACATACAATGCAGCTGTGACATACACCACCGACTGCGCTAATCTTGCCAATATATCAACGTTTCTCAACATCTATTAACAATATCAACTCGCAATCAAGCATTTTGATTGGCTGTGCCTGAGCTGTAACACAGCTCAGGCTGAGCCAATCAAACTGCTTGCATTCAAGCACAATATTCAAGTATTTTGTAAAACAAATTCACAACAACATCCAATTTATGTGATTACTATAATATTGCCGTGAGAATCAAAGGTCCATATCGGGACCTGGTCATGGACTGGTTAAACAATATTGTTACATGACTGTCGTTGTGTGACACCCACAGCCGTGTTCAAACGTAAAGCGCGTGCTGTTGACTATGACTGTAAACAATGCTCATGTCGGGGCCAAGACAACACCTACATAATGCATGTGTCTCATGACGTTACTAGAACGCATCATTACGTCATCAGACCAGACCAGTTCACAACTATCGCACTGTTTTACTCCATGTTATCTGATTGTTATCCGTCTGTAAACGGGTGACCAATCGAGAGAACTTTGATTACATTTTCAGCAATACGGAGGTGGGCACTTTGTACTATTTCAATGGTAGTTTAGTGTGATTACTTGGCGTAACAAACGATGAATAAATAAAATATTTGACCGAGTGTCGTTCCCACGTCAACCGTTTACCCACGGCTGGACATTGTCGAACCTTATATTCTGGCACAGACGACTTTGTACACCACCACCTGTTTAAGATTAACGCGGATGGTGGTGTATTTATATAATGAAAATAGTATATGAAATTTAATGAGGACAGAAAGAGTTTAGAATGCAGTGGACTAGCAACAAACTGATTGTGAAATGATTTACCCTAATCATATCTCTTGGCCTATATGTCTAGTGAGAACACATTTCCATGAAACCATCATACATGTTTGTTATATGGCTATAAATGTGTTGTTTGCTGTTTAATGCCAATAAACGAATTGAATTGAATAAACGAATTGAATATAATGATTCAGTGTGAATTTGTTTACATTTTGTGATGAACAGGACGACTCTGTAACGCCAAGCTCGTCGGGGTTGGAAAACAAAAAATATACATGGCTGCAAGTGATGATAACAAACATAGCAGACTACGCCGTATATATATTCACTACATGTATCAGGCCACGACGTGTCCCCTACTGGTATGATCTATGCCGCCCGCAGCACAAACCTGACCACGCAACTGTATCGGGATTTAACAAAAATATGCTAAAACACCTTGCATGATTATAAATATGACAAAGACATGAGGTAGCAACACACGTTTCTTTACAGGATTTACAAATATCGATAGTAATAAGTCCAGTATGTTCAAATGATTGTTGACTAAACTCTACATAATACGCTGAATAAAGTACGTTTATCCCGTCAACACAGTGCGTATGTGCCGTGAAACACGTTGCCGTGAAACATTTTTGATATCTTGTCAATACGACCTACTCACTGCGTATGAATATGTGCGGTTGCTGTGATTATTTCTTTGCATTTTAAAGCCATGTATATGTGTTTACGGCCATTTTAAAGCCATGTATATGTGCTACGCCCATTACGTCATAACTTAGGCGTAATATCCGGCGAATAGACGTTTCATACCTCAGGCATGTCAGGTAATACCTATCGCTTTCTTGGCGCTCAACTCTCGCCAGTCTTTACAATGTCACTTGGTGAGATATATAGAGAATAGTAGGTTAGTGCCGTGAATGGAAAAAAATATCTGGCGCGGCACGGAAACGGGATGTGCTCGGCAGAGCCTCGCCCATCCCGTTTCCTGAGCCTTGCCAGATATTTTTTCCATTCACGGCACTAACCTACTATTCTCTATATATCTCACCAAGTGACATTGTAAAGACTGGCGAGAGTTGAGCGCCAAGAAAGCGATAGGTATTACTGACATGCCTGAGGTATGAAACGTCTATTCGCCGGATATTACGCCTAAGTTATGACGTAATGGGCGTAGCGTAGGCTCATATGTAGCCAGGACTGGAGACATGGGGCGTATAGGTTTTGCGACCAGTGTGTAGATCCAGATTAGCCTGTGCATCAGCGTTCATCACTATTTCATCACTGAAACACCCGTCATGCTTTCAACGAACCCGAATTCTCGCCCAGCGTTATAGACATAGAATTCAGGTTAGCTGCCAACCAGAAATATAGATCTTTACCAGGCTACAGATCAACTGGCGCACTCCTGTAGCCTGATAAAATATACATGTATATCATTTACTTCTATATTTTATCAGGCTACAGAATTGAACACCCGCTCATCTATATGTATATCATTTACTTATAGCTGAGCTGGAGTTCAATTCACTTAATGACGAACGATGTAGATACTGGTGAGACTACGTGGATGCTGAGTAACTTGGATATTCTCTGGATTCAAAAGCCATAAGCCCCGTTTCTTCAGACACATCCATAAATGACCGGAGTTCCGTGTTGTCATCCTCGGTCCTGTACAATGTTACTTCACCCTGTTACACTATCAGGGGGCTGTTTCACTAAACTTCGTACGACTAAAATGTTCGTAAGTGCACAATTATGATAGTCTGTAAATTTCACATTGACAATGTGTTCTTGTAAACAATTATTGGATTTACATTTATTGAGCATATGCTGCATACAGCCTATGCTCAATTAACTTAAACCCATCAATTGAACTTTCCAGACGATCCTAAAGTTGCACTTACGAACATGTTAGTCGTACGAAGTTTAGTTAAGCTGGCCCCACAATCTTACGACTGTGGGCATTTTAATTGTCCATGCCGGGTACACTGGATTTATAAGCGACTACGTAGATATAAGGAGAAACTGTCTTCTGAGACAATCATCACCGGAGTCAATCCTTCTTGTAAATGCCGCTGACAGATGGTGCCATCGACGTCGTGATGGCTACTGCTTCTTCGTATTCGCCACGGGAGAGTATGGCGGCGGTTGTTCGGCGTACGACGGCGCTGACGGCCCGCCTGTAAATACGCCCAGTATTTGCGTCTTTATTCATAGTTTAAAGTAATGTCATCTTACTAGTAGGTTGGAAATTGCGATAATATAAGTTATGCAAGTTCATATTGTTAACAGTAAATCGGATTCAGATGTGAAATGCTTATTTTTATATTCGTTTTCATATTTTCTGTAGGCCTCGTGTAGCACATCGCATTTGCGTTAAGGTTGACAAATTCCTCATATATATACATATATACATTACCAGGACCCGGTTGCTCAAAACCTCTGTTAGCTTAACAGGCTGTTAAATCCTTAGCAATGCTAAGGATTTAACAGTATGTTAAGCTAACAGAAGCTTTATGCAACCGGGCCCAGGCTAGTATCTTTGATATCAATTTTATCAGGCACGGCTCGCCGAGGAATTCCTACCGTTTCGGGTACGAGCCTGATAAACTTTAAATACACTAGCATGGTATTCTATTTATCAGGTAACGTTTAGATAATGAGCAATTATGACGTGGTTTTCGTTGATTAAAACGCTGACTTGTTTGTGCGACGTAATTCAACTGACGTCATTCGGTAACGTCATGTGACGCTGTCCAACTAATGAATCGTCAGTGTTCAATTCGTAACCAAGATATTCGTATAAGGTCAATGCCTGATACGACATTACTAGTATGTCATCAGGCTGTACGTATTCGGTCACTATAAATCTCGTTACCTGATAAAATCATAGCCCCCTGCATTCACCAAATTCGCTAAGTACAGTTATGGCTTTATAAGCGACTACGTAGATGTGAGTGCAATTGTGAGTGCGACTAAGTGCACTTTTAGGGAGAAATTTTCAATATATAGTTTTTATGTAATTAAATACAGTCGTTTCTAATCAAAACAATGACTGTGATAATGTAATAAACACAAAAATGCGTTTGTGTTATGGAATAATGCCTTTCAGTACAAATATATAACTACTCCCGCAAAGTGTACTTAGGTAGATATTAAAGTATACTTAGGTAAATATTAAAGTATACTTAGGTAGATATTAAAGTGTACATAACACTTTTTATGAAATGTGTATCCTTACCTGAGCCATGGAACTCATACGCGGGCGGGTACTGTGACGCGCCCTGCTGGGGTGGGTAGTAGCCCGCGTTGTTGTAGCCCGCGCCCGCCTGGTAGCCCGGGCCCACCTCGGGCACCTGTGACACCTGGGTCTCGGGCACGTGTGACGTTGACGACTGTGGCTTGCCGCCGTTAGCATGGTTAGACGCGTTCGTCACATGCGCTATCTGAGAGCCCGAACTATACACCACGGCTGCAATTACAGTGCACACGTGTTACATTGTGTACATACGTACATACGTCAATTTTTGTCGCTTTCTTTGTGACAAAATACTTGAATATTGTGATTGAAAGCAAGCAGCTTGTTTCGCTGAGCCTGAGCTGTGTTACAGCTCAGGTATAGCCAATCAAACCGCTCGATTGCGAGTTGAATTTGTCAATATATGTACTGAAACGTTAACATCTGTCTGGGCAAGATTACTGCTGGTGGTGGTGTATACTATTATACGTCCATATATTTCCGACTTCTGTGAAGGTTATCGCATCTGATCAAGCTCCGTACGATGTTGTATTCCTTTGACAACTAGATGTACGGCGTTGCCTCTCAATTGAAGCATCAGTTAGAGCTTTAAAATGTAAAATGAAAACTATCTAAAACACAATCCAAAAAAATATAAAAAAACCTCTGTTTTCATAGGAATAAGAAAACATAATAATGTCATCTACCTCCTGCCACCCCCCCCCCCCCTCCACCCCCCCCCCCCCCACCCCTCAGTATATTATATTGTATGCGCGCGACCAGACAGTGGTGTTATTCAGTATGAACGCCGCGATATCGCGGCAGGAAGGTCTCACCTCCGCTGGCCGTGGCGAAGATAGGCAGTTTGCGCCGCTCCTTCTCCCGCTTGTTGCTGTCCTTGACGAGACACGCCATTCGGAACCCGTCTACGATCCAACCGACGCCGAACAATCCAAATGAGAACAGGTAAACAAAGCCCCACAAAGGGCGCCGCAGGTAGAAATGGTGCATGCCTGGAATGCCGATAAGTGGGAACCAGAGAATATACGCGTCGTCGAGGTGCTTCATATTGTCTGGGCCCTGTATGATCTCCTTGTTAGCGCGCTTTACGAGGATGGGGACGCGGAACCAGTCGACAATCCAGCCGACGCCGAACACGCCGAATGTACACAGGTAAAGCAATCCGAATAGCGGCCGGTTCAGGTAGAAATGATGAATGCCGAGTAGCCCGAGTGGCGTGATGCTGAACACGTAGGCCGTCCCGACACTCTTCTGCTGCAATTGCAGAAACACGTAGATATTTGTGACTGACTGCAATTGTTCTATGGGATATGAACATGGGTGCTAAAATAGAATTAGTAAATCATTTTGGAATGTATATACCGATTTTCAAAATCAAGCTTTTGTTTTTTTAGTTTCATCATTTACAAGCTATCTCGCCAGGTCTTAGAGTCACTTTATAATGTGTTGTTTTCAGACCCTACTCGTCAATCTCTACTTCCTTTTTACCCCATGTTAAATCCCCATATGAAAATTGTGTTGTTGTTTTTTTACATTAAAATCAACATTTGATGGAATTTCATAAAATAAAACAATGTGGAGGGCGACTTTTTTGTTATTGATGAAAAGTATTAATTTTTAGATTTAAATAAATGTGTTTCATAACCAAAGGTTCGTTGGCATATACAATTGGAAACATATGGCAATATTAGCGCAGGCGATGGTGTATGCATTTGTGAATTATCTTTGCTATGCGTTATATTCTATCAATCTTACTATCAATCTTACTATATTACTATCAACATTCTATCAATCTTACCAGGTCGAGCGGCGTGGTGCGTTCGTTCGTGCGTTTCACCATGGAGGGGATGCGGACAAGGTCGATGAGCCAGCCGATACCGAGCACCCCGAACGTGAGGGAGTAGAGCACGCCCTGCCCGTAGTTTCGCAGGTAGTAGTGGTGTAGGCCTGCAGCATAGAGGATACGGTCATGTCATATAGTAGTGGTACAGGCCTGCCATATAGATAATACGGTCATGTCATATAGTAGTGGTGCAGGCTATCATTTATTTGGCACATTTGCTGAATACCTTACGATATTTATGGAAGACACTTGTAGGAGATTGTATATCGGATTACTTTGTAACTCACCGATCAGTCCGAATGGAAACCAGAGCGTATAAGCGTCGGATAGGTTCTTCTTGTTGCGCTCCTCGACTGTCTGGGCCCGGTCGACGGACTGGTTGGCCTTGTGAACGAGGTAGGGCATCCGGAACATGTCGATCACGTAGCCGCAGCCCAGCAGGCCGAACGTGAACAGGTAGATCACGCCGAAGCCAGGCCGCCTCAGGTAGAAGTGGTGGGCGCCCACGAAGCCCAGGATGAGCCAGAGCAGATAGGCCTCCACCACAGACTTCTTCTCTGTCACGACGCCGTTCCACACACCTACAACGACAATGGGACATTAGCCACGCGGATCCACGCACATAAAGCGGTCATGAGGATTATAAACGCCGTTGCACACACATACAGCGGCATTGGGGATTAGACACGCCGTTCCTCACACCTCCAATACAAATGGGGATTAGACACGCATGTCAACACACATACAACGGTCATGGGGGATTAGACAGGCCGTTTCACACACATACAACGGCTACATGGGATTAGACACGCAGTTCAACACACATATAACGGCCATGGGGTATGATACACGCAGTTCACACACATACAGCGGCAATTGGGGGATTAGACACGCAGATCAAAACACATACAACGGACATGGGGGATTAGACACGCCGTTTCACACACCTACAACGGACATGGTGATTAAAACCACCGCATATGTACAACCGCCTGCGCTAATCTTGCCAATATGTGTGAATGTGTCTATTACAAAATAATTGCATATTGTTCTTGAAAGCCAAAGGCTGCATTGCATGAGCCTGGGATGTGCTACTGCTCAGGCACAGCCAATCAAAGTGCCTGATTGTGAGTTGATATTTCCAATAGATGTTCAGTAAAGTTGACATCTTGGCAAGATTGGCGCAGGTGGTGGTGTATGCCCCCATGCCTGCAGTCACAGCCACCATATACACCGCGTATAGTGAATTGTAACACGCAGTACCGCAGGGCGACTTACAGACAGAACATTTGGGTTAAGTCACCTGTGGTGAAGATGGGGTTAGCGACGGGGCCCGGCACCGCGGGCGTCACGGTACTGTACGTCTGGCCGGGGTAGGCGGCGCCCGTCGGCTGGTACCCTGTCGTCGGGTGGGGCAGGCCGGGATACAGTGCGCCCGGCGCCGATTGGCCCGCCTGTATGGACGGTTGATGTTGCGGCGCGGCGGGCGGGGCATGAGGGGTGACGGGAACCTCGCGCCCACCGTACGCCTCATGCTCCTTTTCATTGGACATGGTCATAGCAGGATTGTCACCGCCGTACGTAGTCAAATCGCCGGCTCGCCGATTTAACCTAATAGGTAAGTTGTATAACGTCTGTTTATTGCTTCACTTCAATATTTCCAGAGGACTATATTCACAGATAGTCCGTATAAACTGACCGCTATTATGTGTAGTGTCTTATTGTCACCGAACTCGTTTTTTCCGTTATTGTCTGATTTATCTTTAGTTCCAATATTAATTCCAGTGTAGCGATAACTGGGACGCAATGTGAAACGATAATATGTGGCTACCGTTTTCACCCACTGTAACCGCGCGCGTGCAGGATAGACAACACTGTGGTTACTGTGGAATGTAACTGCCTTTAATATGTGTTTATCAGCTGACCTAGCCCGATACAGGTTCCCTGTTCCCGGGTTTACACGAACCGCGTGCAGCCATGACCGGGTACCAGCGTGAAGAGTTATCGTCACGCGCTCTAGTATTGTTAAACATTGAGGTTATGGGTACTCGGTCATAGCCATGTGACTGTGTGTTTGCAGGTGAACCATAGGCGCAGGTAAACGTTGCTTACTTATCGTGGCTATACTAAGGTACCGTGTAATAATTTGAATACAAACGTGCAGGGATCGACTAAAACACTTCGTTTTTTGTTGCGAAATTCATTTCTATATATATTAGCCTACATACTTGTGGAAATGCGTAAATTTAAACCCGTGTGTACGTAGCTAACGCAATGATATGAGTGCTGATAAAGTACAAACCCATTACTCCATCGTTTCGGCCTGTATCGTTTATGTACGAGTTTTAGCTCGCGGATTATCGATCGTACTTGCTGACGAACGTGATATAACTGTGTTATCACATCATCATGTCCATACATTGCCCATGTGCTGTGTAAATCAAGGTGCATGATCACGTGGTTATACCAACAACAACAGTGGCTGAAAGTGTTGAAATTTTGAAAGTATTATTTGATATTTTCCTTAATATGAAACGGATTTTGATGAAATATGGCGCAGCAAACGTGTCTTCATGAGCTGCATTTGGTGGTACATGTACATGGCGTCCAATGAGTTCGGCACAGACTTACATGTATGTCGTTTTTGCGAAGAAACAACAGACGTTTGGGCGAAAATACAGAGACCACCAAATGCAGCTTAACAAGACGCGTTTGATGTGCCATATTTCATCAAAATCCGTTACGTAATAAGGACACTATACAAGAATACGTACTTTGAATCAGATGGATTCTGGAAGTTTCAGTACTTGTTGTTGTTGTTAGTACCACGTGATCATACACCTGGTAAAAAACAAAACTGGAAAATGTATCCAAGATGTGATAACAAGAGGTTAGCTCACTTCCAACAGTGGCGTCCATGTTCACAGTAGTTCACGTATGGCTGGTGCACGTGAAATGATTCATGGAAGATAAGCAGTGTCTACTCTGAAATAGATGCCACTGTTATCAGTGAAGTAATTCCTTAATAAAGGCCCTAGGCCGACATGTTTCAATCGTGGATTTCTGGTTTATGAAGTATCATACACCATACAGTACTTCTGTCTGTCGTGTAGCACACATGTATGTGAACATGGTCATGTGTTTACGCTAATAAGCTGCATACAGCCAGTCGTCACTGAGTTCATATACATGTATACACGCTGCACATATATTTGATATGGATAATGAATCAACATATACATATATGCTGTGAATATAGAAAATTATAATTCCCCCCTACTTTCTAAGCCAATCGCTGGCTAGTTAAGTATCGTGCTCCACTTATTTCACACATTGCATGATTACTGTCTGTTTCGCGAAAGCTGCCCAAATGTTGCGGCCATATAAACAATTCAAAAACTTATTTTTTTTGATAATATTAAATTAAAGGTAAAAATTAAAGAATGAGCCTTCTTTTTATTTCGTGAAAATGGGTCAAATATTGATTTTATTGCGAAAAAGTAATTTCCCCAACTCCTCTACCTTTTTGTCCCTCATGTTAAATTCCCATAGAGAAATCAATTTTTCGTAATAAAACCAATATTTGACCAAATTTCACGAAATAAAAAGAAGGCTCATTCTTAAATTTTGCTAACATTTAATATTATCGAAAACAATATTGTTTTTGCATTGTTTATATAGCCGTACAATTTGGGCAGCTTTCGTGAAACTGACGGTAATAAGTCACATACATGTACCAGCTTTAATAACTAAATTTTCGACAGGAAATGGAAACTCAATACTCGGATGGGAGACTACATTACACATTGACTAACATACAAGTAAGTTATTGTTCACACATGTTGCAGTTTTACGGAACTAAATGCTGCGCGCGCTAACACTCGTTCTCAGTTAATTCTTTAAAAATCCAATATATGAACAATAACATATATTTGCTGAATAAATTGGGAGCGTAATAAGACCATATTGCTCCTTATTGTTTACCATAGTTTCTCCACCAATGAAAGAACAGCATTTCGTCTCAATTAATCGTATATTGCAACGCTTTCGCCAATATCTACTAAATCAAATAAATGTTCAGCGCTATATTTAGAACTGATTTTACGCCTTGTTGTCATCACTTCACGAGACGCAAAGCATACATGTATTACCGCATACACATGCGCTCACTTTATGTCACACCGCCAATCACATACTATACTGAGCAAAACTAGAAACGTCCCTCCATGTTTAAGGAAAGATTCATCAAAAACCAAAAGGGTTACTTTTAAAAATCAAAATGGAAAAACAAGTTCATTCATTTCTGTATCAAAGCCAATAAATTACATTTGGATATCTTGTTAAATATTCGAGAGATAACCGGCCAAGGGCGGTAGGGGTCAAAATCAAAAATCACAAAAACTCAGAAATGTGTTACTTAATGTTTAGAGATGGAATTTCAATAAGTAATGTGGCAAATTCAGTAAATCTCGTTAGTAACGAGTGTGGCCACCATTTGCATGAATGCATGCAATGATCCTACGCCGCATCGACGTGACGTAACGCAATACCAGTGCGTTGGGCAAATTCCTCCATTCCCGTTGTAACGCCCGTGTAAGATCGCGAACATTGTCAATCTGATGGTTAGCTCGTGCTTTGCGGCCCAGCTCATCCCATATGTGCTCAATGGGATTGAGATCCGGGGAGACCGCGGGCCATGGCATGACGTCGACGTTGTTTTGCTGTAAGTATTGAGTGGTGACCCTGGCTACGTGAGGGCGGGCATTGTCGTGCATCAATGTCACACCAGGACCATGCTGACGGATAAATGGTAAGGCATGTGCATTTAGCACATCTGCAACATAACGTTGTGTATTGATGTTGCCCTGTACAACAACCAAATCTGTCTTCCGGTTTCCCATGATCCCACCCCAGACCATTACGCTCCCTCCCCCAAACCTGTTCTTCTCAACAATGCAACAATCGGTGAATCTTTCATTTTTACGCCTGTATACCCGTAATCTTCCGTCAGCATGACTAACTGTGAACCGAGATTCATCGGTGAACAAAACTCGGTTCCAGTCAGCCCTTCTCCAGTTCAGATGACGTCGCGCCCATAACAGTCTGGCAGCACGGTGACGTTGGGTCATTATCTGACCAGTGTACGGGCGGCGTGCCCGGATTGGTTGGGCGTTACGACGTAACCGGTTGCGAATGGTCTGCCCTGAGACACCGTATCGCCTAGCAGTGACTGTGGCTGCCAATCGACGTTGACGTAAGTGCGTCAACGTAATGTAACGATCGGCTCTAGCCGTCGTTACACGAGGCCTACCAGGTCGCTGCCGGTCGTGAACAGCCCCAGTCTGCTGGTACCGGGCTGCAATACGATCAATCGTCTTCCGACAGCAACCAAACCGAGGCGCGACCGCCCTGGCGGCCATCCCACCCGCAAGCATCACAATTGCCTGATTTCGCTCGTTTTCGGAAAGCCGTGGCATATCGAAAACAGTGAAAAATTAAAAAAGTTTTTTAATTTTCCGAATAGCCCCTATCGCATGAATGGTACGACATGAACTGAATCACCTTATCGATGACAAGTATAGCGTGCACGTGCAAAAAGTGGAAATCAACGTTCCGGTCACTGGCCGCTATGTAAACCGTGTGTATCGGCTAAACTCTACACGATCGTATTCTGAACATCGCCACGGTTTAAAATACATGTACTTTGAACATGTGGTACATACATAGACAGAGCTACACCGGCTATAAAACAGGGACGTTTCTAGTTTTGTTGAGTATAGTATAGCGATTCGAAATCAGGTTTAGGGGCGGAGCTTCGCGACTGGGCTGGGTAAAGTAGGTCATAGTTTTCACATATTTAATTTTTAATAAACTAATTTCCTGCTCGCTATCGCTCGCTCGAAATTAATTTATTAAACATTCAATGTATGAACTATAACTATTATACACATGGTTATATAAAGCTAACCATGAAGTGAGCTACCGTGAACCGCCGTGGCTCCATTGCCATCGCCGACCAGGTGAGTGTAAGCTACGGACACCTGTGTGTATTGGCCGAGATCGGTGGTACGTACGGCCTGTGAGTCAGCGTTTTTTCGATCAATATTTACCTTTCCGACAAGATAAGCGGCTCGTACCCGGCTCGCACGCCGATCAATATTCAGTAAACGCTATTCATTACACCCATGGAACCAGACACCAGTCGCTTCAAAGGATCATAATGGATGTACAATTAAGATAATACACTACAACTTGTGCCGCGTTTACAATTATGTTTTGACATTAATTTAATATGAAACTTTCATATATACAAATGCTATGAAGTCAATAAGCGATTCCTATGCAAAGTCTTCATATTCATAGGCAATGCATACACATTATACAATTCACGAACATTTTATAAGTAAAACCATGTAAAATTCCTTTGAATATATACCGTTCCATATGAATTTCATATGTGCCCTTTTCATATGAATTTCATATGTGGTACTTGTACTTGTATGATTAATATGTTAAATGTAATGTCATATGTGGTACTTGTACTTGTATGATTAATATGTTAAATGTAATGTCAAACTAATCTAGGTGCCTATGCCGTCCATTCAGAAGTATTAGCTTTTCTCAAAAGCTTGCTCCTATTAACTGATACGTATATGAGGCACGTCATGTGATTTTGTACCTAAGAACATGTGATACTGTGATATTTTATCTAAAAGACTTCATATAGAATTCCGCAATTTGCTATTAAAATTTCGCCAAACTTCGACGTCATTTACTGAAAATATCATAAATTTTATGAATAATATTCATGAAATATCACACATGTTCCTTAGGTGCACAATCATATGGTGTGTCATATACTTAACATGGTATAGCGATAACTGTGTCGTGAGCGGAGAACTGTGAATGCATTATGTGACTAGGCTCCACACCTAGTCCTAGTTTGTTCGCCTCTTACACTTGCCATCGATACCCACCCCAGTTCAGTAAGGTCGCCGGAGGTTATAATACTGATATAAGTTCAATGAAAAGTAAAACTAATCTACAGTATATTCATGTACCAGTCACGAGGCCTGATCTCCGTTAAGGTTAGAACACACCAACGAGTTTTACTATATAATTTAACCGAATCCCATCCAATAAGGCCAGTCTCTCCTACTTTCACTATTCTGCTGAAAATTGGTGTTCACAGCACCCCAAAATGTTCATCAAGTGAAACTGGATAGTAATGGATCAATATTTGCATACAAACTGTGTATATACGCACTATTTTGTTTTGCTTTTGTTTTATACCGGACTACCTTGGCGATTTCGCGCCATTTTGGTATTTTCTAACCTTAAGCGGAAAATGTCACATGGTGAAAAATACGTTTGTTACCGGTCTCGAACTTCTCAACTAGCGGGTACTACAGACTGAGCTGAAGTGAGTTACATACCGTAACATTACGTGACACAGCTGAAGTGAGTTACATACCGTGACAACATTGTTATGCCCCGGTCTCGAACTTCTCAACTAGCGGGTACTACAGACTGAGCTGAAGTGAGTTACATACCGTGACAACATTGTTATGCCCCGGTCTCGAACTTCTCAACTAGCGGGTACTACAGACTGAGCTGAAGTGAGTTACATACCGTGACAACATTGTTAGCCGTCTCGAACTTATCAACTAGCGGGTTACTACAGACTGAGCTGAAGTAAGTTACATACCGTCAACATTGTTAGCCCCGGTCTCGAACTTATCAACTAGTACTCAGCTGAAGTAAGTTACATACGTGAACATTGCCCCGTCTGAACTTATCACTAGCGGGCTACAGATGCGAAGAAGTTATCCGTGACAACATTGTTATGCCCCGGTCTCGAACTTCTCAACTAGCGGGTACTACGGACTGAGCTGAAGTGAGTTACATACCGTGACAACATTGTTATGCCCCGGTCTCGAACTTCTATGGGTACACGGATGACTGAAGTGATTACATACCGTGACTAACATTGTTACCCCGGCTCGAACGGGTACTACAGACTGAGCTGAGTGATTGTCCGTACGTCACTGACACAATGTATGCATGCCCCGGTCTCGAACTTCTCAACTAGCGGGTACACGACTGAGCTGAAGTGAGTTACATACCGTGACTTAACATGTATGCGGTCTCGAACAATTCTCAACTAGCGGGTACTACAGACTGAGCTGAAGTGAGTTACATACCGTGACAACATTGTTATGCCCCGGTCTCGAACTTCTCAACTAGCGGGTACTACAGACTGAGCTGAAGTGAGTTACATACCGTGACAACATTGTTATGCCCCGGTCTCGGTAGAGCCGGAGGCAGATAGTGTTTGGACTGTGTATCCGTGTGTTCGTCTGTCCGCACACACGGCGAGGTACTTATGTGGCTAGAGAACAATGGGTAACTGTAAATGCTATTCATTCCGTTCTCTTACGGGGCTATATGTTTCTCTTACGTGGCTACTTTAAACAAAAGAAAAGCCACATAAGTATCCATTTGTAGGAACGTCCGTGGGTCCGTCCGTCCGTGTATCTGGCACGGTAAGAAGTTCGCCGGAGTTTCTCAATTATGTCATAACTTCTATATCCCTTGCGTACTTGCTTAAATATTGCAACACAACATACCTGTGGACAAATGCCACACGTACATGCTGCCCTTAATATGACATTGGTATTTTGACCTGCACACCTTTTAACTTTTTCGCAAATTGAAAAGTTCGCCGGAGTTTCTTAATTATATCACAACTTCTATATCCCTCGAAGGATTACTTAACTATTTAAACACACCTGTGGACGAATGCCACACATTCCGTTTTGAAAGTTTTCACACATCAAGAAGTTCGCCGGAGTTTCTCAATTCTGTCATAACTGTTATATCCCTTGATCGATTACCTCAATATTTCAATACATCATAATTCCGTGAAAATACCACACATCAATGCTGCCCATAATATGACATTGACCTTTTGACCTTCAAAACATTGTACTTTTTCACACATTAAGAAGTTCACCGGAGCTTCTCAATTCTGTCATAGCTTCTATATACCTTGAAGGATCACTATACAATTTGAATACATCACACTTGTGCACAACTACCACACACCCATGATGTCCTTCACAACTTTGAACTTTTTTACACATTAAGAAGTTCACGGGAGCTTCTCAATTATATATACCTTGAAGGATCACTATAATATTTCAATACATCACACTTGTGCACAAATACCACACACCCATGATGTCCTTCACAACTTTGAACTTTTTCTCACATTAAAATGTATTATTAACTGTGCCACAGTTTCTTCAATATACCATTCGTGTGCTGACAGGCCACATTTTCTTTTTATATTTTTATTTTGCGCACGGAAAATTATAAATATTATATTTCTCCTTAAATGTGTATGTGATGGATGTAATTTCGAGTGAAGCTAAACTACATACACTTTCATTGTGAAACATGAAAAATAGAATCAACAAACTGTTCGAAATGGCTATACACATATTCTGCTTAAGGACCCGTGGGAGCCAGGATCATCCTATGATCCATGCATACTTGCTTCGTAAATGTGATGGGATATATGCATAACATACATGCGAACATTCTCTTCTTACTATATATACACAGTGCATGGAGTTGCCATGTCGGCCATGTTAGTGTGCACAAGCCACCGGCCAGTTTTACCTCTTATGGCTTTTGACACATACCATTAATAATATGACAAACACATGAATAAACCAGACCAACCAGTAAGTCCACTTCAGTGTTATTTCTCGGCGAGAAGTGTCAACACCTGTTCTCTCTAAGAATTTTTTTCTTAGAAGCGAAATAGTTTGGTTTGTATATGACTTCGGCGTTCATTAACGACGCCCTTGAACAGGGTTTACCACATAATTGCTCTGTGCCGACTCGCAGTTCCTACGAAACTAGCGTGAGTAGAATGGGCGCCTCGCCATTAAATTAAATGAATTGGCAGATATGAAACAGAATATGGGCAGTTTGCAGCAGCAAATTTCGTCCTTGACAGATATGGTGAAAAAACACTTTGAAACACCAAAAAAGAGTTCTGAGGAAAATGTCCATTCTGAGGACCGTATACCTCAACTCTCACTTGAAAATTCACTCGACCGTGACTACAACCTGGGACATGCTGTGCGAGCCAGTGATATTGACTCCATATCCTTGGCACCTGGCCAGATGGAACGGAGAGACTTGGGTCTTGCATCGGAATGTGATTCTCGGTCCGCTATATCTGATCCCTCCGAAAGATCTCAGAACTGTGATACACGGTTCAGCAAATATGTGCCAGATGACAATCAAAATGAACAGGCAGTGAATATTCTGCAAAATCTATTTGGTGAAGATGCACGCACGAAACAAATTGAGACGGATACCGGTTTAGTGCTAGACCAAAGCCAATGTGATATTTTGAATGGTTCGTGGCACATTAACAACCCGAATGATTTGAAAGCCTATCGGGAAGATTATAAATCCAGTTTTCCTGATAATCAAAGTTCAAAACAGATGTTGGAGGTCCCACAGTTTAACAATTTAGTTGAACAGTTATTAGTGAACCGGTATGGGAAGAAAGCTGCAGCGGCTACAGGCAATCATTTGAAATTACATGGTCAGCCAGCTAGAACATTTGAAAAGTTAGCTTTCCAAGGACAAACTGCAGCTCGGATAGGCATCATTATGACGTTATACCTGCTACAGGCGCTCGGGGGCTTGTTGAAAAATGTAACTAACAAGGACCCGAACATGGACTTGATTGTACAGATGGTTCGCGATATTTTCGCAATTTCTACAAAGTCACTGGACCAGAGTACACGTACTGGTGCATATCATCATGCTATCCGAAGGAAGTGTGCCTTGGTTGACACCGGTATGGACGATTTCCAAGATGTGTCAAAGCAACTGTTTGCATTGCCCTTCACTGGTGATTGGGTATTCGGCAGTGCCATGGAACAGAGTCTAAAAGACAGACACGAGAAAAACAAACAATTGCAGGAATTTCTCCCAGAAGTACGTGCCTCTACGGCTACCAATGCATATGTTGGTAGTAAGAGGAAGAGTGAGCAAACAAATTACTACTCCGACACATGGGGTAGTAAACGTGTGTCTCGTGCATCGGAGCCTGCCTTCAGGAAACCGGAGACGTCTCGGTACTCCTCATTCTTCAAAGGCAATCGGGGATCTAGAAACCAGTACGGCTCTAGCAGAGGTTAATCGGACAGAGCCAGACACGGCTCTTTTTGTCACTCAAGGAAGTGACTGCAAGGTAAGCAACGATACATGCATTTGCAAGTTTCCGCAGATACCAGTAGGAGGTCGTTTGAGATTTTTAATCGGGAACTGGGAAAATATAACCTCCGACCAATGGGTGTTGTCAGTAATTCGAGACGGCTACAAGCTGGAATTCGAAAGATTTCATCGAAAAACCGGCATTCGTCACACTACTGTGTCTTCAAAAGATGTCAATATTTTACACTTGGAGGTAGACGAATTACTGATAAAGGTGCTGTAGAACCTGTCCGCATCAGGAAATTCACGACGGTTTCTACAGCACGTTTTTCCTAACCTCAAAACAACTGGGGGGATGAGGCCGGTGATAAATCTCAAACCATTAAACGGGTATCTGCGAAAAGAGCATTTCAAGATGGACACCATGTCAAAGGTATTGAACTTGGTAAAACAAGGGGACTGGGCAATTTCACTAGATCTGAAACTTTCCATATAGAAATTCACAAACATCACAGAAAGTTTCTTCGATTTTCTATCGGGAAGAACGGCCGGTTTTATCAGTTCCGAGTCCTATGTTTTGGCCCGACGGCCGTACCACGAGTGTTCACGAAAATCTCGTCAGTGGTGGCGGGCCATCTCAGATCGTGAAACATACGTCTAGCAGTATACCTCGACGACTGGTTCCTTGTAAATCAGCAGTGCAAAGCACTTCGCAAGGATCTACAAATTACAGTGACATTATTAACGGATCTGGGTGTTATAGTGAATCGGGAAAAGTCAAATCTGGTTCCCAACCAAGCTGTTACATACATCGGGGGCATGTTCCAATTACAATCAGGAACAGTGTCGCCAACTCCAGACAGACATGCATCTCTGGTGAAAGCAGTGCACACAATTCTGAGACTAGATTCAAAAGCAACCGCAAGAATAATGGCCTCTTGCATAGATCTGATACCATATGCACGATTAAAGATGAGACCAACGCAACTTCAGTTACTAAGTCATTGGAGACCAGCTTCACAAACTTTGGAAATAGCAATTCCATTTACGCAAAATCTAAAATCTCATCTGAGTTGGTGGTTAGACCCAGTCAACATTTTCAAGGGTCGCTCTATCATCAACATGTCAGCTCGGTAACCATAACGACAGATACATCGACCTCCTGCTTTGGAGGTCACATGAAGGGTCAGATGGTGCAGGGGCTCTGGTCTCGGGAACAAGCAAAGCTGCACATAAACTGTCTGGAGATGGAAGCAGTGTTTTTGACTGTAAAACATTTTCTCCCTCAAATAAAACAACAACATGCATTGGTACGTTCAGACAACTCGACTGTTGTACAATACATAAACAAACAGGGAGGGACCCATTCCCCAGTATTATGCAACAAAACAGTGGACTTGTGGAACCTGGCAATTGCACATCAGATGCATTTAAAAGCAGCTGACATTGCGGGAAAGTTAAATGTATTGGCAGACCAGTTGAGTCGAACTCTGATCAGGGCAACAGAATGGTCCCTGAACATGTCGGTAGCTCAGAAACTGTTCCACATGTGGAGAAAACCAACAATAGACAGGAAGACGCAAATATTTTGCTCATGGCTGCCAAATCCTCAGGCACTAGTTATGGATGCTCTGACAATTACTTGGGAAAACATGTACGCATATGCATACTCTCCGATATGTTGAACCACATGATTCAGTTCAATTGTCAAATAATGCTGATTGCACCACATTGGCCTCGAAGACCATGGTACACAGATCTACTTCAACTGCTGATAGCTTGCCCAATAAGGCTACCAGCAGTGGAAAATCTCCTAAGTCAACCAAAGACACAAATATGTCATCCAAATCCCGAAATATTCCAGCTGACTGCATGGCTGCTATCGACAGATCTTTCAAAAAGAAAGGTTTTTCGAAGCACACTAGAGACTTGCTCGCAGCATCATGGAGAACTGGAATGCGGAAAGATTATTCTTCAAAATTCCGCAAGTTCTATAGCTGGTGTTCTAGACGAGAAATTGATCCCTATACTGCCTCTTTGACTAATGCAGCAGATTTTCTCTCTGATCCCTATACCAGTGGACTGCTATATATGACAATTTCAGGCTACATGTCAATGTTTTCATCGGTCAACATGCACACATCATTAGACTGTTGAAAGGGGTGTTCAACTCACGCCCACCTCAAGTCAAACTTTTGCCTGAATGGGTTCTACCATGCATTCTAAAAATGTTGCAGTCATAATTATTTGAACCTATGATGGAGGTGCCATTAAGATATGTAACCTGGAAAACTGTATTTTTGATCGCCATTACTACTTTCAGGAGATGTAGCGATTTGGTGTCATTACAGTTGGGCGAAGGAGCCATTCGTGTACATTCAAAAGGGGTAACCTTACCTCACAAACATTGTCTTCATGGATGTGAACGTGATTAAAAGTGCATACAACAATCCAGATATGAAAGTGAAGGGACATTCGATACCAGCCATAGGCTCCTCATGGTTTCTTTTTAAAGGGGCCTCGTTAAAGTCGATTTTGGAATCTGAGGATTGGTCGAAAGAGACGACATTCACGAGATTCTACTTGAGACAATTGGATGTTAGTGTGCTGAAGTAAACTATGTGATATAGTGCAGTATATACATCCTATTTCCCGGCGGGTTGCCGTATTATATGTATGTGGATTATTGTGTTTTGGGACACAAACAGTGTTATTTGTTATACAGTGTACATTACATTTATCCCAAGGAGGGATTTGAACTTGTTGTACAGATATTTTCAAGGAAGGGAGCTGATCTGAAGGGCGGACATTAGGGATTACTGATCCAGGGAAGAAGTCCTCCCACCTCCAGATGAAATGGCTTAGAAATCTGTGAATATCCTATCGTATATTCTCAGGTAAGTGTTACGGGGCAAAATAAAATTGAGGAATTTGTCCTCAAATTATAATTTTATGAGTAGTAACACTTACCTGAGAAGGTCCCGACCCACCTCCCCTCAGGACTTCTTCTGGGCAGGGTGTTGACACTCTCGCCGGGAAGAAGACTGAAGTGGACTTACTGGTTGGTCTGGTTTATCGGAGCGCTTTTTGATCATTTTTTTATCATGTAGACGCTCATTGACGGGTTAGACACTTGGTACGGGCTAATATCATATCGTATATTCTCAGGTAAGTGTTACTACTCATACCATTATAATTTGAGGACAAATTCCTCAATTTTACACATTGAAAATGTGTCCATTGTATATTTTGAGAGTGCTGGTTGAAAAGATCAGATATCTAGCTTTTTGTGTAGTGTGTTGTAATAATATGTATATAACGTTGTCGTCATATATATGGGAGATGTATTGCACCAAATGTTATTCGATTGTCTGACATTATTTGCTGTATGTGTCAAACGCTCCAAGTGGTGAATCTGTCCGATAGCATGGACAAACTAAAATGGCTGAGATGGCAACTCAATGCTCTGTATAATATACACTCAGAAGATATACTTTCTATAGATATTCAGTCACGACATTTGAAACAAAAGGTAATAGTCTATAAAGTCAGTCCTTAAACCAGTTTTGTACGTCTGTTCACTTTCGCTCTTGTCATCAGTCTACGACAGACAGATTACGCTCGAGTGTTAGTAAGCTTACGGTAATGGGGTTTTACTGTGAGAACTATGGTGGCTCGATAGTCCCGTCGCCTCCCATGTCAGGAAGTCGAAAAAACGAAAACAAAACTAAAATATGCACACGCTAATTAGCGCCTCTAAATCTTCGTTCCTTCGCGAACCAAACTTCGTTTCGTCGTTAAACTTCGTTACAACGCCGCGAAGGAATACAAATTAAGAACCTTAATCTTCGTTACAACGAAAATTAACTAATCGTCGTTACAACGAAAATTAACTAATCGTCGTTACAACGCCGCGAAGGAATCTAAATACGAATGACCGCTATTATACAGGGAATCATTATCAATAGGTAATACATACCTTATAGGTGGGATACTGAAAGTGATTGACTCATATGGTCCCATACACCTCACCATTTTTGGACATCATGCTTTGACATTATTGTAATTTCACTTTATATATTAAGACGTCATGACGACGTTTTACATTTCGTGTAATGGCGCTCACAGTGGTAGAGAGCATACAAGTAGCCACGCCCCATTACGGAAAGCCCTTAAAGAACCCATATACACCATTTGTATAGAAGGAACGGTACAAGTTACATAATATGCTGGACATTCTGGGAGGAAAACAACCGCACGAACTATTAAGCAGGTTGATAAATGTAAACTAAATAAAACCAGAACCAAACCACAAGTGATAAATATGGCAAGCGTCTGATGACGTTCTATATACAGACGCTGAAACTGAAACCAGAAATAAAAAAAGACAAACAGTGGTTCCAACCAGACGGAGCCACTTCACACAACAGTAACTAATATAATATGTATTTACTAAAGTCTTATTTTAATGACAGAATCATCTCATTAAAAACCGATACTGTGTGGGCCCCCCGCGATCCACGGAACTCTGTGACTTCGTCCGAGGATTTCTAAATTTAATTATGTACGTTAGAAAACCAAAGAGTGTATCTGAACTGACGAGGTACATCATGCGGGTGGTGCAAAACAGTTTAAAGGACAGGGGGCCATTTCACTAAACTTTGCACGACTAAAATGTTCGTAAGTGCAAAATTATGATAGTCTATAAATTTCACATTAACACTGTTTTCCTGTAAGAAAATTACTGGATTTACATTTATTGAGCAAAGGCTCCTTTAGCAGCATCTGTTCAATAAATGTAAATCCATCAATTGAAATTTCCAGACGATCCTAAATTTGCACTAAATTAAAGACTTACGATCATTTTAGTTGTACGAAGTTCAGTGAAACGTCCCCCAGATGTTCAAGTGTAGTGGCAACTATAGCAAATAGGATCGATGTGTAGTCCAAGCCGAGCTTGTAAACTGTCGAATGGAGGTATCGAATGGAGTATCATCTACGGACGGGTCCGTGAGGTAACTTCAATGTGCGCCCGGCCAGGCCAGCTGACCGCCCGCCGGCCCGACCGCTGTATAAACTTATATGCCCGTCTATTACGTAAACGCGACTCACAGGCTTTAATTGATACAATCTACAAGTTAATATGACATAAAACAAATTGAGACAAATACATTTACATGGATGCACATGTCGGACGCACGCACGCACGTGAAAAGCGGCGACAATATCACGCAGACCGCAAGCGGTAATGATATCTGTTCCGCGTTTTTCTGTCGATGAACATTTGGCTATTAAGCACATTAAATCGAAAACATATTTAAAATTCAAGTACTTTTTCAACAATAATAACAAAGTCACCCTCCCTACATGCTTTTTATTTTATGATATTCCATCAAATATTGATTGTATTGCAAACAAACAATTTCTCTATGGGAATTACACATGGGACAAAAAGGAGCTGAAGCAGATGCAGGAGGAGTCGAAAAGGGACTCCGAAACCTCGCTAGATAGCTTGGAAATAATGTAACTAAGAAAATAAAAGTTAGAGTTTGACAATCGCATCACAAATTCCAACATTATCTTAATCAAAGTACTGAAAGTACTGAACATAGGGTACTACAAGAATTCCGCCACGGAAGCGGTGTCGCGCCTGAAAATGCCTTGTCGGTACAAAACAATGTTGTAGCAGGATTTTTGTTACAGTTTCTGCATTACTTTGACGTCGCCATGTTTACTTCTGTTTTGTGAATGAAATAGTTGGCCCCGGATCGAGTATATTAAAACATACAAATGACGTCATTGGGGAAACCGCTGACAACATTTTCAATGTATGGAAGCCCAAACTTGTTAGATTTTTTGATGTTGTCGTATTTTCAGTACTTGCATTAATATGGGTATTAATCTACGCTGGATGTGTTATACTGTCATTAATTTGTTCCCTGACTGTAATTTATCACTTACTGACTTATTGACCCCCTTCCCTGAACGTAGAATTGACACTCATGTTGGCGTGTATTGGCCACCATAGACAAATGTCGGGAATGTCAATAAAATCCGCTGTAAATCCATCGACAGAATGAGGATTAACATCAGTTAGACCCACACGTGCGAGTTTTGTTGCGACACAATCGCGATCATTAAAAAAATCTGGGTCAACATGTAGCTGTAACCCCTTGATATCGTTTGTGTGTGGAACGCGTCGCGAGTGTACACGTGTTTATAAGGTGGAGAGTATTAGGAGGGGAGTTAACTCTGCCGAAAACTATAGCCTGTTACTAAATTTAGCGATGACCGCACGATTTGTGACGCAAATGGGGAAAATAACAACTTGAATGCGTAACAAAATAATCCGATGTATTTTTGTACGTAGAACATCCGTTGTTGATATTGTTCAGTGCAAGTAGTTTTATTATATTATTTTCAATTAGCGGTTGCGTATGACAGTTAAACGTTGAGTAACACAATGCATTTTGTTGTTATGGTTATTCCACGATATCACTACGGACTAGCCCATCGGGGGGTGGGGGGGGGGGGGGGGGGGGTGGGGGGGGGGGTCTGCGTGGCTTACTGTCAGACGCGATCCCAATACATAGGCTACCCTATGTAAAAATAAATGTATATTTAGCCCCTATGATAAATTCCCATGAAAACATTTTTTCGCAGGAAAATAAATATTTTATTCAATTTCATTGCACAAACTAA
Source organism: Conchocele bisecta (assembly GCA_029237695.1). NCBI lineage: Eukaryota > Metazoa > Mollusca > Bivalvia > Lucinida > Thyasiridae > Conchocele > Conchocele bisecta. The sequence goes on along the minus strand of CM055275.1, from coordinate 29,063,218 downwards.
TTGGGGAGGCTGACTTGTGTTATTGATGAAAAAGTACTGTGATTATTTCACAAATGTTTCTTGCTTGTAACAGAATAGCGAAAATACATGACCATTATTTCCCCAATATATATTAATGGTTAACATTTTTATGCAACGTAGCTGAAACTTACAGGCGAACGTTAGTTTTTGTCGCGTCTGATTTAGTCGCCGCTTTTTCAGTTTTCGTCGATGTCGTCCTAAATGTTAAAATGTTTGTACAAGCTTCATCATCATGTTATAACTTTAATATTACTTGACGGATGGCTTCAATACCTGATACATGCTTCAATCGCCCATTAACATGACCTCGACATTTTTTACCTTCACATTTTTGCCGAAACACTTGGCCATTTTTGTGTCAAAAAGTTTGTACAAGTTTCTTCATCATCGTATAACATTAATATTACTTAATTGATTGCTTCAATATTTGGACATTTGATACATGTAAGCATTTGGAACGCACTCATACCGCTATTAACATGACCGTGACCTTTTCAACTTTCACATGGTTATGCAAACACTTAGCCATTTCTTTTATGTCAAAACATTCCTTCAACCTTGACCTTTTTCGTGTTTTAAGCATGCACGATTTGTGTGGTGCTTACTTTACCACATGCCCATTATCATGTTACGGTCAAATACTTCGACTGGCGCGACACCGCTTCCGTGGCGGAGTTCTTCTTCTCTAGTCGATGGTTACTAATTTAAGTTAATTAAAATCAGCTGTTTTCTAGAGAATAGAAACATAGATTTATTTTCAGCATTGTTCAACCATTTCACAACGAAAAATGTGTTATGCTTCACAAATTGTGTGTGCGATAATAGCAGAAATGTATTACCAAATTATCTCCCTTGCTTATGCGCTTTATAAATTGTATACAGGGCAATAAAGCAGCTATTCCGTGGAAATACATCAGAGATATTTAAGTGTAATCTTGGTTGGTGGTATATGTCATAAGTATGGTGGCAATAAAGCCAAATCCCACATATTGAATACCTGAGACATAATCTGAGACATAGTGCATTTAACATAAACCTACACATCCGGGGCCCGTTTCACTAAATGTCTTACGACTAAAATGTTCGTAAGTGCATATTTAGGATCGTCTGGAAATTTCAATTTATGTATTTACATTTATTGAGCATAGGCTGCATATACAGCCTATGCTCAATAAATGTAAATACATGTTGATGTGAAACGGACTATCATACGTTTGCACTTACGACTATTTTAATCGTACGAAGTTTAGTGAAACGGCCCCCAGGAGTTCTGAACTGAAAACCTACCATAACCTGATAACAGTTTTGTGTAAATATGTCAAATGAAATCACTCAGGTCATAAATCTATTTTTGGAATTTGGCCATTGCGAAATTGTGAATGACTAACGCGATACATTATATTATACGATATCATATATGGCCAGTTATCAAAAGCTGTCTACACGTTTAGAGGTCAACCGACAGCTACAATACAACATATTCAATATACATGTACATAGATAAAACCCTTGATATTAAAACACATTCATACATGCATTTATTTTCGCGACTCCCGGAAGACAATATTCACTCGTTGTTGTGTGTACATTGAAGGTTGTCAGCCATTCAGCAGCGGGTAGTGCCGCACAGTCCTGGCATGCCGGGGTCTCGAACCCGCAGCCACACGGTAACCGAGGACGAGACGGCCAGGCCGCGATGCCTCACCGAGGCCTATCTACTCGGGGCGACCCTCGGGCTATTTGGCGCGCACAATTTCTACCTGGGTCGCCACAACTTCGGCGTGCTCTACTTCTTCACGGCGGGCATATTCGGCGTCGGCTGGCTCTACGACCTCTACCGCATGGCATGGCTCGTGGAGGACGCCAACAGGAAGGCACGTGACCCCCAGCTCGCCCGCAAGAAGAATATATTCGATGCCTATATCGTATGGTTTCCACTCGGTATTTTAGGTAAGCACGTGTTCATTATATAAACGAATACAGTGGAACGTCTGTAAAGCGAACATCAAGATAACGTCTGTGATCGTATTTGTGATGGGTTTCTTTGTTATTTATCTCAGATGATAATGTATATTCATGATTGCAAAGCATCCACGGACCAGGATCTGCACTGTTCGCCATTCCATCAATGAAACATGCATCATGCTTCTACATGTAGCGCAATATGGATCCTTATCAGGCTACATGAGTGTGCTATTTGATCTGGATCTACAATGGTCACAAAACCCAATAGCCCCATGTCTCAAGTAAAATCCACATATATACAGGCTGTCCTGTTTCCAGCAGTAAGTGGGTAACTGCGGCTATTTAACGGCATAAATTCCGTTTTCATACAGATTTATCTCCATTTGCCTACCGACATCGAAGACCGCCGTCATGTTGCATTCTGGACGAAGTATTGTTATTTTCATTCGCGGGGAAATCTCAACGTTTACTACTGTGTCTTTTGAAATAAACTTACATTTATGTATACAGTATCAATACTCTTCATATAACTTCATGTATACTGAATTACATGTACTTGGCACGAAAACATGCTTTGACAGCACTTTAGAATCATTTCCATTGGAAATGATTCTAAAGTGCTGTCAAACCATGTTTTTATTTCGTGTTCATTAAAAGTGTATTGACATTATTTGTGGATCGCATATTTATAAAAGGAACATTACAGCATTGCTCCAAGGTAGATCCTGCTCTAGATGCGAACAGTAACTCTTGCCACCTACTCCCGTACGGGATTAGATTGTAAGGTGTTACTGTTCGCAACAAGTTCTTCTCAGGCATTGACCTGATACGAATATCCGGGTTATAACTAATTAAAAACAGACAGTTCATTGGTCGAACGGCGTAACATGACGATACCGAATGATATCAGTGCAATCATGTAACGTCCATTAATCCGCGTTCTTTTAAATAAAAGCTATTATTAATTTGATCATCGGCTAGCATAAAAAATAAATAGAATACATGTACCTGATAAATAGAATAATGTATTTTGATACGAGTTCCTCAGGCTCGGCTCTAAAACGGTAGAAATTACTCGGGAAACCTACGCGTTTCCTAGCCTCCCATGATAAACTTGGTATCAAAAGACACTTATGAAAATACATGTACCTGTAGCCTATTTCATCAACATTGCAAAGTATACTTTACTAGCAAAGTATACTTTGAGGGAGTAATCATTTATTTTTCCTGAAATGCATTATTTCATACAGAACAAACAAATGCATATATTTCATGATTAAAAGTATGCAGAATTATTATACTGAATTTATTACATTATCACAGCCAAATTGGCTGTGATAATGTAATAAATTCAGTATAATAAAAATTAATAAATTTATCATAAAATTGAAAATTTCTCCCTCAAAGTATACTTTGCTACTAAAGTATACTTTGCAATGTTGATGAAATAGGCTACAGATATTCTCTATGCACCTATTATACGTAATTGTATTATAATATATAATGTGCTCTTTCAATCGACAACGTTACTAATCAGCGATGTGTCATGATTGTAACTGCGGGTTGCAGGTTGGATTGACTCACGTGTATATTATCATACCTGCATATACATTATCTTACCTATATAGATACTTGTCGGGGCGGGACGTGTGTGACATGTGTGACCAGTCTAGCATCTGATCTGCTAGATCACTCATGTAGCCTGATAATATATGTTTTGCATGAGTAAATGGCGGAAACCTTAAATCAAAGGACACTAGCCTGATATTCTATTTATCAGGTAACTTTTATGAATATGAAATGGACATGCACACTGAGGTTTTCAGAGACAGGAACGTGTATATTAGGGATACGTATGCTAATCTATGACTTCATTGGTCGCCAAATGGTAACCTACGATGTTTGATGGTAAGGATGTGAATGAAAGTTGTTGTGTCACCATATCACTCATACATGATGTAATGTGTCATTGCACTGATCTCAGGGCCGCTGTGAACATCGTTATCGGCGTCCTATCTCCTGGACTATGTTATACGACCTCTGGGTAATACAATCCATCTGTTAGGATCTGCAGTCTTCGCTGGTTATATGGATTCCATTGTCCTGTACATTGGAACCTCTCTAACCTGACACCCTGGGAGGTCCCAGGGTGTCCGGTTTAGGGATGTTTCACTGTAAGTCTGATATAAGAGCACTGAAACACACGCCTGTGTGCATTGCAATCATGAACACTGATAAACATGATCGATATTTGACAGTGAAATCTGTCATCGATGTCACAAGGTTGTTCGGTTTAGAGGGGTTCACTGTATTTGCGGCCAGTGTAGCCACATATCCGCGGGAATGTTGTAGATCATCGCCCGGGTGAAGTAGCACTGTGACATTTAAATATAATGTACAGCGGAACCTCTCCCAACCGGACACCCTTGTAGGTCCCCAGTATGTCCGGTTTAGAGATGTTGCACTGTAGCACAGGCATATAAACTCTCCAATACATGTGTATGTCCTGTGTACCCAATACACAAAGGTTATAAATGTAGATACATGATAGTTAAACCTAACACATCAACCACAATTTGATTCTCTGTGTGACCGGTTTAGAGAGGTTTGACTGTGATTAAGTTTTAAAAGAGCTGTTTGATAAGTCAAGCCCCAATAGAGCGTAGAAATATGCAAATTGACAAATTGTATCAAACACAAAATAGTTTTTCAATTAATGGTTGGAACCGAACACAAATATAATGCAATTTTTAAAAGTGAAAGTAGAATCGCTGTTGAAGGTTGTTTCCCAACGAAAAAAATGTGTCAATTGTGGCACCTGAGAGTCAAAATACTTACCAGTAGCGTTACACATGTATGTCGCGACCAGGGTCCGGTTGCTCAAAACCTCAGTTAGCTTAACCGACTGTTAAATCCTTAGCATTGCTAAGGATTTAACAGTCGGTTAAGCTAACTGAGGTTTTGAGCAACCGGGCCCAGGCTAGAACAGTGTGCTATTTGATCAGGAGCTACACTGGTCATCAACCTCCAGTCACAGTTGCAAGTATTAGCTTTATAATCCAAGTCTAACAGGGAATTACTACAGCTGCCATCACTGAACGGTTCAAGGACTGTCCGCGGATATATGGCGTATATGCAGTATGTAATTAGGTCATTGTTTATTTAGACTGTTTTAGTTCAGCATACATTAATTTCTGAACATGTTCTCAAAAAGTAGCAATGTGATCAATGTTGATGGACCGAAAGGCTACATGTACTTTAATGTTCCATGGGCTGTTACATATTATACGTGCAGGCTTTCAGCATTTCTACATGCAGAGTTCATGGCCTCGTCCATATATACAGGCTTTCACCATTTCTACATGGAGATTTCATGGCCTCATCCATATACTTTCAGATTTCACCATTTCCACATGAGGAGTTCATGGCCTCGTCCATATACATACTGGCATTAACCATTTCTACATGGAGAGTTCATGGCCTCGTCCATATATATACAGGCTTTCACCATTTCTACATGGAGATTTCATGGCCTCATCCATATACTTACATATTTCACCATTTCCACATGAGGAGTTCATGGCCTCGTCCATATACATACTGGCATTAACCATTTCTACATGGAGAGTTCATGGCCTCTTCCATATACCTACAGACATTCACCATTTCTGCATGAATAGTTCATAGCCTCGTCTATATACTTACATGTTTTCACCATTGCTACATGGAGAGTTCATGGCCTCGTCCATTAACTTACAGGTTTCCATCATTTTACATGAATAGTTCATGGCCTCGTCCATATACCTACGGATTCTCACCATTTCTACATAGAGAGTTCATGGCCTCGTCCATATACCTACAGACATTCACCATTTATATATGGAGAGTTCATGGCCTCGTCCATATACTTACAGGTTTTCACCATTTCTACATAGAGAGTTCATGCCCTCGTCCATATACTTACAGGTTTTCACCATTTCTACATGGAGAGTTCATGCCCTCTTCCATATACTTACAGGCTTCCACCATTTCTACATGGAGAGTTCATGGCCTCTTCCATATACCTACATACATTCACCATTTCTACATGAAGAGTTCATAGCCTCGTCCATATACTTACAGGTTTCACCATTTCTGCATGAAGATTGGATGGCCTCGCCCATATACTTACAAGTTTAGGTCCCAAATCCTTACATGGAGAGTTCATGGCCTCGTCATTAACTTACAGGTTTGCATCATTTTACATGAAGAGTTCATAGCCTCGTACATATACCTACGGATTTTCACCATTTCTACATAGAGAGTTCATGGCCTCGTCCATATACATACAGGCATTCACCATTTCTACATATAGAGTTCATGGTCTCGTCCATATACCTGCAGGCATTCACCATTTCTATATGTAGAGTTCATGGCCTCGTCCATATACTTACAGGTGTTCACCATTTCTACATGGAGAAGTCATGGTCTCTTCCATATACTTACAGGCTTCCACCATTTCTACATGGAGAGTTCATGGCCTCGTCCATATACTTACAGGTTTTCACCATTTCTACATGGAGAGTTCATGGCCTCTTCAATATACTTACAGGCTTCCACCATGTCTACATGGAGAGTTCATGGCGTCTTTCATATACCTGCAGGCATTCACCATTTATATATGGAGAGTTCATGGCCTCGTCCATATACCTGCAGGCATTCACCATTTCCACATGGAGAGCTCATGGCCTCGTCCATATACTTACAGGTTTTCACCATGTCTACATGCAGAGTTCATGGCCTCGTCATACTTACAGGTTTTCACGATTTCTACATGGAGAGTTCATGGCCTCGTCCATATACTTACAGGTTTTCTTCATTTCTACATGGAGATTTCATGGCCTCGTCCATATACCTGCATACTTTCACCTTTTCTACATGAATATTTTATGGCCTCATCCATATACATACAGGCTTTCACCATTTATACATGGAGAGTTCATGGCCTCGTCCATATACTTACAGGTTTTCACCATTTCTACATTGATAGTTCATGGCCTCGTCCATATACTTACAGGTTTTCACCATTTCTACATTGAGATTTCATGGTTTCGTCCATAAACTTACAGGTTTTCACCCTTTCTACATGGACATTTCATGGTTTCGTCCAAGTTTTCACCATTTCTGCATGGAGAGTTCATGGCCCGGTCCATATACCTACAGGTTTTCACCATTTCTACATGGAAATTTCATGGCCTCGTCCATATACATACAGGTTTTCACCATTTCTACATGGATATGTCATGGCCTCGTCCATATACATACAGTTTTTCACCCTTTCTACATGGGGAGTTCATGGCATCGACCATATACCTGCAGGCTTTCACGATTTCTACATGAAGATTTTATGGCCTCATCCATATACATACAGTTTTTCACCCTTTCTACATGGGGAGTTCATGGCATCGACCATATACCTGCAGGGTTTCACGATTTCTACATGAAGATTTTATGGCCTCATCCATATACATACAGGTTTTCACCCTTTCTACATGGAGATTTCATGGCATCGTCCATATACCTGCAGGCTTTCACGATTTCTACATTCATATTTCATGGCCTCATCCATATACATAAGGCTTTCACCTTTTCTACATTAAGAGTTCATGACCTCGTCCATGTACTTGCAGGTTTTCTTCACCATTTCTACATGGAGAGTTCATTGCCTCGTCCATATACTTACAGGTTTTTACCATTCCTACATGAAGAGTTCATAGCCTCGTCAATATACTTACAGGTTTGACCATTTCTGCATGAAGATTGGATGGCCTCGTTCATATACTTACATGTTTTCACCATTTCTACATGGAGAATTCATGGCCTCATCCATTAACTTTGCATCATTTTACATGAAGAGTTCATGGCTTCGTCCATATACCTATGGATTTTCACCATTTCTACATATAGAGTTCATGGCCTCGTCCATATAACTGCAGGCATTCACCATTTATACATGGAGAGTTCATGGCCTCGTCCATATACTTACAGGTTTCACCATTTCTGCAAGAAGATTGGATGGCCTCGTCCATATACTTACAGGTTTTCACCATTTCTACATGGAGAATTCATAGCCTCATCCATTAACTTAAGGTTTGCATCGTTGTACATGAAGAGTTCATGGCCTCGTCCATATACCTATGGATTTTCACCATTTCTACATAGAGAGTTCATGGCCTCGTCCATATAACTGCAGGCATTCACCATTTCTACATGGAGAGTTCATGGCCTCGTCCATATACTTACAGAATTTCACCATTTCTACATGGAGAGTTCGTGGCCTCTTCCATATACCTACAGACATTCACCATTTCTACATGAATAGTTCATAGCCTCGTCAATATACTTACAGGTTTCACCATTTCTGCATGAAGATTGGATGGCCTCGTCCATATACTTACAGGTTTGCATCATTTTACATGAATAGTTCATGGCCTCGTCCATACACCTACGGATTTTCACCATTTCTACATAGAGAGTTCATGGCCTCGTCCATATACCTGCAGGCATTCACCATTTCTACATGGAGAGTTCATGGCCTCGTCCATATACCTGCAGGCATTCACCATTTCTACATGGAGAGTTCATGGCCTCGTCCATATACTTACAGGTTTCACCATTTCTGCATGAAGATTGGATGGCCTCTTCCATATACTTACAGGTTTTCACCATTTCTACCTGGAGAGTTGATGGCCTCGTCCATATACTTACAGGTTTTCACCATTTCTACATAGAGAGTTCATGGCATCGACCATATACCTGCAGGGTTTCACGATTTCTACATGAAGATTTTATGGCCTCATCCATATACATACAGGTTTTCACCCTTTCTACATGGAGATTTCATGGCATCGTCCATATACCTGCAGGCTTTCACGATTTCTACATTCATATTTCATGGCCTCATCCATATACATAAGGCTTTCACCTTTTCTACATTAAGAGTTCATGACCTCGTCCATGTACTTGCAGGTTTTCTTCACCATTTCTACATGGAGAGTTCATTGCCTCGTCCATATACTTACAGGTTTTTACCATTCCTACATGAAGAGTTCATAGCCTCGTCAATATACTTACAGGTTTGACCATTTCTGCATGAAGATTGGATGGCCTCGTTCATATACTTACATGTTTTCACCATTTCTACATGGAGAATTCATGGCCTCATCCATTAACTTTGCATCATTTTTACATGAAGAGTTTCATGGCTTCGTCCATATAACCTATGGATTTTCACCATTTCTACATATAGAAGTTCATGGCCTCGTCCATATAACTGCAGGCATTCACCATTTATACATGGAGAGTTCATGGCCTCGTCCATTTACTTACAGGTTTCACCATTTCTGCAAGAAGATTAGGATGGCCTCCGTCCATATACTTACAGGTTTTCACCATTTCTACATGAGAATTCATAGCCTCCATCCATTAACTTAAGGTTTGCATCGTTGTACATGAAGAGTTCATGGCCTCGTCCATATACCTATGGATTTTACACCATTTCTACATAGAGAGTTTTCATGCCTCGTCCATATAACTGCAGCATTCACCATTTCTACATGGAGAGTTCATGGCCTCGTCCATATACTTTACAGAATTTCCACCATTTCTACATGAGAAGTTCGTGGCCTCTTCCATAACCTACAGAACATTCACCATTTCTACATGAATAGTTCATAGCCTCGTCAATATACTTACAGGATTTCACCATCTTTCTGCATGGAAGATTGGATGGCCTCGTCCATATACTTACAGGTTTGCATCATTTTACATGAATAGTTCATGGCCTCGTCCATACACCTACGGATTTTCACCATTTCTACATAGAGAGTTCATGGCCTCGTCCATATACCTGCAGGCATTCACCATTTCTACATGGAGAGTTACATGGCCTCGTCCATATACCTGCAGGCATTCACCATTTCTACATGGAGAGTTCATGGCCTCGTCCATATACTTACAGGTTTCACCATTTCTGCATGAAGATTGGATGGGCCTCATTCCATATACTTACAGTTTTCACCCATTTTCTACCTGGAAGAGATGGCCAGGCTGTCCCATATACTTACAGGTTTTCACCATTTCTACATAGAGAGTTCATGGCCTCGTCCATATACCTACAGACATTCACCATTTCTATATGGAGATTTCATGGCCTCGTCCATATACCTGCAGGCATTCACCATTTCTACATGGAGAGTTCATGGCCTCGTCCATATACTTACATGTTTTCACCATTTCTATTTGGAGAGTTCATGGCCTCTTCCATATACTTACAGGCTTCCATCATTTCTACATGGAGAGACCTGCACGGGGGTTCCTCTACTTCTTCACGGCCGGCCTCTGCGGTCTCGGTTGGATTTGCAGGACGGCTGCCGGATGACGTCACTGATTGAAAATGTCAACTGTGAAATGTCTGATGAACCTGATTTGAAAAATATTTGGGTGACATGCATCCTTTCGAGATGTACTCTAGGTATTTTAGGAGCCCACCATTTTTATTTAGAAAGAACTGGAGCTGGCTTCCTGTATTTCTTTACATTCGGACTACTCGGCTGTGGCTGGATAGCCGACTGGTTCCGAGCTCCGGTGTTGATGGAACGGAAGAATAGAGAGATATTAAACGGGGTACCAGACAAGAGGAAGTACCTAGATGAAGCTTACGTCCTATGGTTTCCCTTCGGACTTCTCGGGTTTCATCATTTCTACTTGAATAGGTAATGTTCATTACACCACCACCTGCGCTAAGCTTGCCAATCTGCGTCAATTTCCACAAAACACTTGAATTTGAACACACGAAGATGGCCGAGTTGGCTACTTCATGGACCATATATATGATACAGTAACTAGGCAATGTTCACATAATTGAGACATCTGCGTAATATCATTAAATACGTTTACAAAATGTACAATATTTGTCATAAATAAAGTCAGAAGTTGACACAATTTTCAGAGTACATGTGGAATGTAGGAAAATATTGTACATTTTGTAAACGTATTTCATGAAATTACGCAGATGTCCGAAGGTACAAAAGCGCATGGAGTGTCTCATATACGAATCAATTATCTTCGAATCCCATCATGCTTAGGTCTTGGACTGGTCCCGACTTGTGAGCGGTAATGTGAGAATTGTTATCGTCGATTTTTTTACAGGCCGATATGGGGACTCTTGTACTTCCACACCGTCGGCTTGTTCGGCGTCGGCTGGCTCGTTGACAGCTTCCGCCTCCCAAAGCTCGTTCAGGAGTGCAACCGCGCACGTGGAATATCAGACACAGGTAACATACATACAGGGGAATATCAGACACAGGTAACATACATACAGGGGAACATGCATACATGGCAATATCAGGCACCGCTAACATACATACGACGGATAGCAGACACCGGTAACACACATACAGGGCAATGGCAGGCACCGCTAACATACATACGGGGGGAATATCCGACACGGGTAACATACATACAGGGCAATATCAGGCACCGCTAACATACATACAGGGTAATATCGACACTGGTAACATACATACAGAGGAATATCGGACACCGGTAACATACATACAGGAGAATATCAGACACCGCTAACATACATACAGGGTAATATCAGACAACGGTAACGTACATACGGGGAAATATCAGACACCAGTAACATACATACGGGGGAATAGCAGACACCGGTAACATACATACAGGGGAATATCAGACACCGGTAACATACATACAGGGGAATATCTGGCACCGGTAAAACATACACAGGGGGATATCAGACACCGGTAACATACATACGGGGGAATATCAGTCACCTGTAACATACACACGGGGGAATATCAGACACCTGTAACATACGGGGGAATATCAGACACTGGTAACATACATACAGGGGAATATCAGACACCGATAAGAATATCAGACATCGGTAACATACATACAGGGGAATATCCGGCACAGGTAACACACATATAGAGGAATATGTGACACATTAAAAATACATACAGGGGAATACCAGACACATGTAACGTACATATGGGCAAATATCAGACACTTGTAATATACATAAAGGGGAATATCAGACACCGTCAACTCACATACAGGGGAATATCAGATACCGGTAACACACATACAGGGGAATATCAGACGCCAGTAACATACATACATACAGGGGAATATCAGACACCGGTAACACACATACAGGGGAATATCAGACGCCAGTAACATATACACAGGGGAATATCAGACACATGTAACATACATATGGGGGAATATCAGGCACCGCTAACATACATACAGGAGAATATCAGACACCATTAACATACAGGGTAACATGCATACATAGCAATATCAGGCAACGTTGACATGCATACAACTGATATCAGACACCGGTAATACATATACAGGGCAATATCAGGCACCGCTAACATACATACGGGGGAATATTCAGACACCGGTAACATACATACAGGGGAATATCAGACACCGGTAACACACACACAGGGCAACATGCATACATGGCAATATCAGGCACCGCTAACATACATACGACGGATATCAGACACCGGTAACACACATACAGGGGAACATGCATACATGGCAATATCAGGCACCGCTAACATACATACGACGGATATCAGACACTGGTAGCACACACACAGGCAATATCAGGCACCGCTAACATACATACGGGGGAATATATGACACCGGTAACATACATACAGTGGAATATCGGGCATCGTTAACATACATACAGGGAAATATCGGACACCGGTAACACACATACATCGAAATATCAGACACCGGTAACATACATACTGGGGAATATCAAACACCAGTAACATACATACAGGGGAATATCAGACACCGGGGACATGCATACAGGGGAATATCAGACACCGGTAACATACATACAGGGGAATATAGGACACCGGTAACATACATACATGGGAATGTCAGACACCGGTAACACACAAACATCAGACACCATTAACATACATACAGGGGAATAACCGGCACAGGTAACACACATACAGGGGTATATGTGGCATATGTAACATACATACAGGGGAATATCAGATACCAGTAACATACATACAGGAGAATATCAGACACCGGTAACATACATACAGCGGAATATCCGGCACAGGTAATACACATTCATGGGAATATGTGGCACATGTAACATACGTACAGGGGAATATCAGACACAGGTAACATACATACAGGGGAATATTAGACACCGGTAACGAATATAAGACACCAATAACATCATCAAACACCGGTAATGAATACACAGGGGAATATCAGACACCGGTAACATACATACAGTGGACTATATATCATCGGTAACATACATACAGGGGAATGTCAGACACCGGTAACACACAAACAGGAGAATATCAGACACTAGTAACATATATACAGGGGAATATCAGACACCTTTAACTTACATACAGGAGAATATCAGACAGCGGTAACATACATACATCGCAATATGTGGCACATGTAACAGACATACTGGGGAATATCAGACACATGTAGCATACATATGGGGGATTATCAGGCACTGGTAACATACATACATACAGGGGAATATCAGGCACCGGTAACAGAAATACAGGGGAATATCAGGCACCGGTAACATACATACACGGGAATATCGGACACTGGTAACATACATACAGGGGAATATCAGACATCGGTAACATACATACGGGGGAATATCAGACACCGTAACATACATACAGGGGAATATCCGGCACCGGTAACATACATATGGGGAATTATCAGGCACCGGTAACATACATACAGGAGAATATCAGACACCGATAACATACATACAGGGGAATATCAGACACCGATAACATACATGCAGGGGAATATCAGACACCGATAACATACATATAGAGGAATATCAGACACCGTTAACATACATACAGGGGAATATCAGACACCGGTAATACACACAGAGTGGAATATCGGACACCAGTAACATACATACAGGGGTATATCAGATACCGGTAACACATACACAGGGGAATATCAGACATCGGTAACATACATGCAGGGGAATATCAGACACCGGCAACGTACATACAGGGGAATATCAGACACCGGTAACGCACACAGTGGACTATCAGACACCGGTAACATACACACAACAGTCCTGTAACGTACATACAGTGGAATACCAGACACCTGTAATAGTTAGGGCTGTTAGGGATATTTGGTCTAGATTCTTAAAAAAACACCAAATTTAGACAAGATGTCGTCCATACCATACTGTTTCGATTTCCGACGGGCGCCAAGACGAACAACCCCCGGGGCCGCCATTTTGGCGAGATCCAATATAGCCGCCAATCGGGTAAGAAATCAGTCGTAGTTAAACAACAAAAAGGGCTATATTCATAAATCATACCACTTTTTATGGCTTTTGGTGTTCGGGGAATCCGATTATAATGTTATTTAGAGAATTTGAGGTCATTGTCATATCTTAAGGTCACGATAAAGGTCATTTTGAGTCAAACTCGTCATATTTAGTAAGTGTAAATCAATATGTACGAACAGTATATCATTGTATCGGTTTCCGGGGTTGAGAAACACGACTCTGACCTAATTTGACGATTGGATGCAATATGACATACCAGGGTCACGGCAGATGTCGCCCGAACCTGAGGTCAGCCACAGGTCAATTGTATGAAAAATGTCAAAAGAGCTGGGATCACAAATAATATCGCGTTTAGGGGTTTGTGGCATCGGATAATCATATTCTGATTTACTTTTGACTATTTGAGGTCATGGTTACCAATAATTCCTAATTCACTACCTATACGTGCTGGCGTCCTTACTACTGCATCAACTCATCAACATTCTCGTCATTTACGCACTCCCCTTCGCATTTGCAGAGGACCGTGCATCGGACACCGGCGCGGTTGCACTTGCACCTTCCTGTGCATGACTTGATACAGCCGCAGTGTAAGAGAATGGCACAGTCATGCTACTGAAGCATCGCTGAGAGTATTCCATAGGGGCTGCCCACCCATCATAACAACCAGCTTGTCTTCTCCAAATGCGGCTGGGTATTGCCATTGAATGAGTTTGATGATCGAATACAGTGGCTGATCTGCACCGAGAATGCTGGTCTGGCCAGGGTTGAGGAACTCGGTGGCCTGCATCGTCAGCTCCATCGCGTGCTTCATTGAAGAAGCGGACGCGGCCATGTCTGTGAAGAGGGGATAGACGCCGATCTCAGCAGGAGGTTTCACCGACTCGTCGCTCGCAAGCAACGAGTTGTACCCCGACCAGGTGATTACGTCCCCCTCTGAAAGCTCACCTTTCTCGAGCAACCTGGTGACATGCTCCATCCATGCCTCGTCCTTGACAATGGTACGTCGCACATCATGGGTGGTCTGGCTTCGCTGTTGCCAAGTCTGGGTGCAAATACATCAGTTTTAGAGAGTTCGACTGGCGTCTCGATCACGTAAGAGTCTGGAAGTTTCGCAATGGACGTATCGGAGGGGTCAATCGTGATTGGTGGCCGCTTTATTCCGTGGTTCTCGTGTGAAAGATGGTTCGTCACGCTCAAGACATATCCATGGAACTCATCCAGTGATAAGTTGCCCTGAGCCTTGCTATCTATATTATCCACATCGTGTGTGGTGAAGACATTGAGACGACTATTGGTGGGTATTACAACGCCAGGCTGAGCATGGCGAACACACACCGCCCGAGCAAGACATCGCTTTACTTCCATGACACGACTGTACGACACCGATATATCCTGTTCATTGTCAATTTAAATCTGTGTTTTACTCCGTCCGTGACCGTGTAGCTTGAGGCCGTGATATGGGGGAAACGGGGTTTCTCTTTCCTTGTTGTGTCGTACTGCATCCGTCTTTACTGCATGGTGCGTACCCTTACTGGTATTGTAGATGAGCAGTTGTGAGATATTGCCTGCGATTTTCTCCCTCGCATTCAGATTGGCATCGCCACCGCTCTGTTCACGCCCATGAAGGGCTGAAGGGTTCCGGAGCACTACGTTAAAGAAACTCCGCATATCCTCGTTCACTGGGTCCGTGAGGCAGTTGGGGGAGAATGAGGCGCCGAAAGGGTCCTGGCTCTGTAGGCAAAATGTGTGCATCATCACGGCAGCCCGCATGAACGTAAGCGCGTCCTCTTGACCAAGTTGAGACACATATGTCTTTGCCAGCTTCAATGTGTGAGATATGGAGGATATTCATATTTTTGTGTGAAATGTCCATATTTCACTCGTGCCTAACGGCACTCGTGAAATATGGACATTCCACACCACTCGATGAACATATATGTTCATCGAGTGGTGTGGAATGTCCATATGGACATTTCACACAACGAGATGAACATATATGTCATATTCGTTGCAAAAATATGAATATTCTATTTATTATATATCGCTCCATGGAAATGAGCAGTTTTTTAGACTGTATACGGTAATTAATGTGCAGCCTATTTGCAGTCCGGCACTGCCGGTGCGCGTTATGAATATATATAGCGGAAGTAGTCGTATTTTCGCCGGAAGATGTTTATTTCATCGACGAGAACATATGACTTTTATTTACATCGTATAACTATGTATTTCATGGGTAGGTATATAATAAATGTAAATATCAGTCCTGCTTTCATTTCCCTTGGAAACATTACCAATTCCGGCAGAGCATCGAGCAGATGGTCTTTGAATCGAGATGAGTGTGGCTCTTTTTTATCTCTGCATGGGCGACCTTGATCACTCATAAGCTTTTGATACATCTTGCGATGCTCTGAAAGCTTAAATATAGTGGTGTCCGAATGTTCGATTAGAGCAATGATTTGAGCACATATGAGGGGGTCAAGGGGAGAGGTGAGGGTCCAGCCGAGTCCCGTCGCTCGACAGCGCGAGCGAAGTCACGCAAACGTACATAACACTGATGGTGGTAACATACATCAGCCGCATGCCCATCAGACGCTACGGCAACCAGTCTGCCAAGTAAATGAAAGTTTTTCGTGGTCTTCGCCCAGCTATTCAGTTGGCATCTACGGCATCGGTTAATACTTTGTGATGGTTGATCTGGTCCTCACCCTCACAAATTACACATACTTGCTATTGGCCGGAGGGTGAAATTCTCCAGATGATCCGAGTTTGTTGGGACTAGATCTATTGTGCGGGCCGGTATCTTTGTCAATAGCATCCCTCGCCCGTTTAACACGAGAACTACTACAATACCTCCTGCATGTTTTGTGATACTGAGCATTGTGTGATTTAAGTGTTGCTGCAATACCTAGACCATCATTCAACTGACTAATGCTGACGCTAATGCCAGAAGGAAGAGTATTAGGATTAATAGCATTGAAGTCGTTGATATCTCTCTCATGTGATACAAGTCCGTCCACCTTGGGAGTTTGCAAGGCCTCTTGAGTTTTGTCCGATTGACAAAGACAACAACGACCCCAATTCATAATTGTCACGATTCGCGATATGCATACATCAATTTGCAAGCGAATGTTATGCTGTTGCTAATAATAATTAACTAACTGAACTACTCAGTATATGAATAAAAACGTTAGCGTTGTTCTCGCATTTTCGGCCTCTCAGAATTACGCGCGGTTTTATTTGGGATGTTAGGGAATCATGTGATTATTGATTGATTGAAATGTTGTTTACGTCGGTTTAACAAACGATGTATGTGAAGAAGATCTCAAACCAGTGCGAAATACAGCTAATATTTATAATAGGAAGTGGTCATTTAAATGTTTGGGAATTTGTTATGTGAAACCCCTCAAACTAACAAACTTCGACCAGAATTTGACCTTGAAGATGACATTGAGTGACGAATTTGACCACAAATCGTCGAAATAAGACCAGAATCAGAATCTACGACCCCGAATACACATATGTAGTGGTATTACTCATGGTTCTAGCCCTTTTGGTGTTTACCTACGATTTATTTCTAATCCGAGTGGCGGCCACATTTGATTTCGCAAATATAGCTGCCCCGAGTGGCGCCAGTCTTGGCGCCCATCAAAAATCGAAACAGTAGGGTATGGGTGACGTCTGTGCCAAAATTGGTGCTTTTGGAAGAATGTGAACCAAACCTCCCATGTAATGCCCTAACATCCCACACTATAACATACATACCGGTGAATAGCAGGCACAGGTAACATGCTTACTGGCATGTAATTGTAGATGACGGTATATTACCAAAGGTGCGGTCGACTGTCGCCCCATCGACTGCCCCTCCACCGGCGTATGACGGCGGACCTTCCATACACTGTCCTGGCGACGTTAAACGACTGCGTGCACACGTACAGTGTCTCTCCCAGCAAGGTAACCATAGGTTGTCTGTATAAGTCACCATACAAATGTCCGTCCAGTCCTATTCCGGATCAGCTAAAATATGAAACACGCCATGGGATCTTGCACCTTCGGACTGCATATTTTCAATAAATACGTTTACACAATTTACAATAATTTTCATAAAGTTGACAACATTTACGGAATCGCATGTACTTTTGAAGATTTTATCAAATATTGACGCCATTTACAGCAAATATTGTAAATTTTGTATACGTATTTCATGAAATTACGCAGATGTTCGAAGGTACAAAATCACATGGCGTGGCTCATTAATAAAGCACATACACGTTTTCGTGTTAGGCTCCAGGGGCCTGTTTCACTAAACGTTGTACTAAGAAACTAGGAAGTGCACAATTGGAATTTAGAATAACATTTGCTCTGATAGCGATGTTGATCACATTTAGTGGATACGTTCACATGTAATGGTGTGTACACTTACGCGGAAAATGGTAACATTAGTTACTCATATTTAGTTTTAATGTGAGAAGCAATTAATAAAACTCTTCGTAGGAAATGGGTCGAAGAAACATTTCTATAATTACCGTAATGAACATCATACACTGTATATCATAGAATGCGACTTATCTGTGGATGACCTATTAAGTGTGGCACGTGCAATATGATGCATGTGTCGGCTAACTGGGTAGCAGAAAATAAAAGTTGCAAAATTGAATAACAATTTACAAAAGAATAAAGAAAATGTGATAACAGTTAACAAAATAGACCAATAACAGTCAACAGTAAATATGTTGTAACCATAACACTTATTAATTAAACATGTCAATAAGAGGCAAAGTGTAACATCACCTCCACCCACCCCGACCCCCACAGTCTCTCCGTCCCACTTCTGATATTGGCGCAATCAACAAGTCATACATTTGCAATTTTCACCCGAAAATTTCATACCGAGTTCACAGCTATTGCTCGATATTCGTGCGTTGAATCGAGTCGCCATCCGTTATGGTAGTCCATTCCATTCCAGTTTCCGGCTTATCCATGTCCGTGTATACGACGAAGTTCGGCGTGCATCCCCCGAGCCCGCCGCCCTATACAGAGCTGGAGGATGCCCCGGGGGCCGCGAGTCTGCCCGCACTCTTACCCGTCTGACCGCGACAACCGGCCCGCCTTCTAGATGCCTTCCTTACGCACAGACACACGTTTCCAATTATAAAGTGAATAACATAAACTAATATTCTACATCATACCTGGAGAATACATTCTGGGACCCAGGTCATACCCCCATATATTGCGATATTAAACATCTGCCCAGGTACGACATTCGCCAGCTTTGCAACCAACAGTGGATTATCTTGGGCCAGTCTCGCTAATGCAGTAATTTTAACACGCGCGAAGGCCGTGCTTCGTGCGGGTTACAATTACTGCATTAGCGAGCAAGGACCAATATACACTAGTACCACTTCCGTTGGTTAAATTAATGAAACATGTCCTTCCTTACAGCCGTGTAATATAGATAAACTTAGGTATGATTTAGAAGAGGATTGTGTCGTTCATCCCACAAAGTGCCTGTGTTTGTGAGGACTGCCAAACTGATTTCCCAATGAGGGATTGTAGAACGAAGTTAGCATTGTTCAGACAACGTAATAGCATTGGTCCCAAACGGCCTAAACTCCGCTGTCAACCAGAAGTCTACACAATGTTGTGGACACAACTGGTATTGGCTAAAACTCCGCTGTCAACCAGAAGTCTACAAAATGTGGTGGACACCACTGGTATTGGCTAAAACTCCGCTGTCAACCAGAAGTCTACACAATGTGGTGGACACAACTGGCATTGGCTAAAAGTAACTGTCACTGAAACAGTACCAGACAAACTCGAGAGATGCACGTTGGCGTTCGATCACGACTTCCAGAAGTATGTGCATTCAGGACATGGGACCACGAGATATATTGTTTGCACTGGATTAATGGCGGCTCTTAATGGCGGTAAATCTTTGTTTCATCAATACGAGTGCTGTTTCTTCCTTTTAATGATGACCATGTTCCAGCCGTTAACGCTACGAGTCTGGCAATACCAAATTTAGCAGCATTACTTATGTAGTTAGTCTGAGCATTCTGCAGAGAAATTTGATTCGGATCAAGTTTAAACAACGTTCGATTTCGTCCGATACAAATTTCTCTGCAAACTGTGGTCATACCCGGTACTAACTTGTGAGTGAACTTTCCATTTGACCTCTTACTGAGAAATGACGTAACAGCATAGCATATAATAATTGCAACGAAACGTTTTTCAGCTGGCATTGTATTTAATTGATTGGACTACTCATGCACAAATGTGCAGGTAAAATGACGTTTCATAAATACGTAACAGTATGTACCAGTTATCGTTTCTTATTTGTTGTTTGACTAAATATATTTTATTGTTGATAGTACATGCTAAAGAAACTTCCATATACAGTGTGTATGATGTCATTCACTCAGGTAACGCAATTGTCTGCAAAACAAAACAGCGTTAATTTATTAATTCAATACTTGTATGATAAATAAAAACGATTCATCCATATACATGTATATACTAGAATGGTGTATACCGGTATAATAGCTGAATTATTTGCCTTTTGCATTGCATGTACTTCACTTGTTTAGCCCTCCTTTACCCCCATTACTGTATACAATCGGCTTATTTAAAATAATAAAATGAATGCTAAAGCTCGCTATAGCTCGCGGATTATCTCCTCGTACATTCGGACGAACCGTGATCTAACGGTGACATACATGCCACCTACTATCACCCTGTCACTATTCTGTCATACGTATAAATATGTACACATAATCCGCATGGTGCGGTCTGTACGGGGCGCCATGCAGGACAGGTTAATTATGTGTACAAAACCAATTTTGTTCAGACAAAATTGAGTTTTGTAACACTAAAAATCACAAAATCCAATTATGTAAAATTCTGATATACAAAATTCATTTTTGTTATAAAGGATTCAATTTTGTAAGACAGAATTGAGTTTTGTGAACAAAATTCAGTTTTGTGGGACAGAATTCAGTTTTGTCCACAAAAGTCAGTTTTGTCCAAAAAAATTAGTTTGCGTAACTGATAGTCTATGTCATCTCTACGTTGATTGGTTGAGATCGGTCTCAGTCCATTTTACTAGATGATGGAGTACACTTGCAGGTTTAAATATTTCAATGCGAACATATAACCGAATATATCAATATTATACTCCTTTATGGACAGTTATTTTGGTTATATTATGATTACCGGGACAACCGCAACGCAAAACCGCCGCAATCTCCAGCCGAAACGTGCACACACATAACTATTCCGCCGCACCACCACACGAGACCATTTTATCGTGGGATCTTGCTAGCACCCCGTGTATACGTTTAAACAGTAAGAATACCTTGCAACTCTAAGCTACAAAGCAGTAACAAGTGTGTTTCATCCAGCGTTCTCTGAAACTTTCGGCGACCGTGACCCATTTCTCCAGTCCAGTTTCTGACCAATGGTGTCCTTCTTACATGCGTGTGCCATATTTGGGCAACATAATGGAAACGTATGCAAATACGTATACGAAACGTATGCAGAATTGAATTTTGTGACACAGAATTGAGTTTTGTGGCACAAAAGTGAATTTTGTGACACAGAATTGAGTTTTGTAGCACAAAAGTGAATTTTGTTGACAAAATCAGTATATATTTAATTTTGTTTTGTTTTTGTCAAGTTTATAGGTACAAAAATGCATTTTGTTGACAAATTTGAGCTATGTCCCACTTGGCGCCCCGTAGTCTGAGATTTGTAAAATAAAGTTATGTTCTGTTATATTATAATTAGTTACTGTGTAGTTTATACGAAACCCAGCATATCTCGTACGTTGTCATCCGCATGCCACGTCAGTTTCTCCAACATGTGAATACAATGGTAGTCGGCGGAATTCTGATAAACTTAACCTCATTTCCAATAATTAGTGTACTTTGTAAGTATCAGTACTTGATACAATACTTGACCTGCGCACGTGAACGAACTAATTACCAGTTTGTAAATATAACTGACAAAAGATATACCATGGATATTATCCATGTTAAAAGTGTAGTACACTTTTTTTAAACAAAATATTTATTTAAATATGAAAAGTGATATACATAAAAGTCATGTAATACAGAAAGTACGCTTTTTATTTGACCACATGAATGGCCTGACCTTCGTGGTTGTGAATCACTTGTAGCACCGAGTAGCACCAATGGTCGTACAATGGACGGTGAGCAGCACTGTAACCATTCTAAGACGGACATGAGTTGTCTGATATACGTTCACCCGTGTATCTCCATGAAATGTGGCTGTGACTGGAGAAATGGGACCTGTGGGTTTTGCGACCAGTGTAGATCCAGATCAGCCTGTGCATCCGCACAGTCTGATCAGGATATGCACTGTTCGACATTCCATTAACGAAACACCCTTAATGTTTCAAACAAGGAATATAGATCGTTATCAGGCTACACAATTGTGCTATATGATCAGGGGCTACACTTGCCAGAAATCCCATAAGCCCCATTTCTCCACTCACAGCCACATATATTAAAGGAGCTCGTTGACTAGCCACAAAAGAGTCTAGAAATATGCAAATTGACAAATTACATCAAATAAACAATTAGTATATTGATCCATGGTGGGAACAGAACAAGTATATCGAAAATGTGCTTTTTAAATTAGTATTATCTTTTGGAATTGAATTTACAATGTAGAAGCGCGGTTGAATATTACAGAATCCATATCTAAAAACAGGCGACCTAAAAACAGGCGACCTAAAAACGCGCTCGAACCCGCGTGAGGTCATGTAATACAGTAAGACGAAAACGATGACGTCATACAGTGTTACTGAGATATGGTATTCCAGTGTTTTATTATTTTCATTTTCCTCGTAATTAAGCTATGATAAAAATTTAGCCAAGAAATTCCTTATTTATTATGACTATTAGTCTATTACAAATAGATGAAATCTGATTCACAAAAATAACAATTATGATATGTTATTGCAATGACAACTGTGAAACGTGCAGGGTCCGAATCACCATTAGCTGCTATTGTAATATATGAAGTGATTTTACAGTAGATTTCTTTAAAATCTTCTTAAGATTCGGACGGATTTTTATGATTTCTTATGACCCAGATGTTATGTAGGCACCAAAGATGATGGCATACATTTCTGTGTTGTACGGGTGCTCTAGAAGTTCTTTACAATACATTGTAACGAATAATCGAGTAGCGTTAATTTCTTAAATGTACGTGCTATACACTTTTATTTACGGTATTCACGGTAACCGATTCTTCGTCAAAACGACAAAAGTGTGAAATTAAAACAAAGTATACAGTAAAAGGCAACCTGTTCCGGATTTGCTGCGGATTGTTTCATAAAAATCCGTTTTCTATTAAAATATTTTTATTTTTTGTATTATATTTTTCAAATAAATTTGAAAAGAAATTCATCGGTCCTTAGTATCATCACATATCTTCAATTAAACCACTTTACAAGGTGCATAATCACGTGGTTACAGCAACAACAACAATTACTGAAACTTCCAGAAGCGCCTCCGATTCAAAGTACGTATTCTCTTATAGTGTCCTTATTATGTAACGGATTTTGATGAAATATGGCCCATCAAACACGTCTTGTTAAGCTGCATTTGGTGGTCTCGGTACCTTTGGCCAAAACTTCTGTCGTTTTTGCGAAGAATCGATTTCCGTGTTTCTTCGCAAAAACGACATACATTGTAAATGTACAAGTATGTGCCGAAGTCCCGAGACCACCAAATGCCGGTCATAAAAATACGTTGCATATTAAAGGTACATGCTCACTCAGTAGGCACAAACTGTTCTTTATATGAATTAAATAAGTGTATACGTGTGTTACTCTTCCACCAGTAAAAATTACGAATGGCCGCTATACGGATATAATCATTTAGTAATATCTATTTGACTGATAGTGACTCGCGGTGATATCAGGCTATTTTCATATGCAAATGCGGCATTATATTTTTTATTTATTTATACTAATTAAATGCGTCACTTGAAAAAATAGTATTTTCGACAGATTATAAAGTATGATCATTGCACATCAAAACATAAATACAGAGAATACATAATAATGTCCGTTAACATTCTTAGGAAATATATCAGTGTGGAAATTGACGGACATTACTATTTATTCTCTGTATTTATTTTTTGATGTGCAATGATCATAATTTATAATCTGTCGAAAATATTATTTTTTTCAGGTGACGCATTTAATTAGCATAAATAATTAAAGAATATCATGCCTCATTTGCATATGAAAATAGCCTGATACCATCGCGAGTCACTATCAGTAAAACAAATATTAATAAATGATTATATCTGTAAAGCGGGCACTCGTAATTTTTAGAACTGGTGGAATTATGTCGCACAATTATGCACTTATTTAATTCCTTTAAAGAACAGTTTGTGTCTACTGAGTGGGAACCTTTAAGTGTGCTCTTTCATATTCACACGAATTTATTTTTTCGTCTGCTGTTTATTTTAAATTTTCCATTTTTCTCATCACACAACATGTTTTGACATCACATGAGAATTCTAAAGTGCAGTCAATCCATGTTTTTTTTATCGATTAAGAAGGCACATTATAAAGCAACAGCAGACGACAATGTTCGTGTCCACCATGGTAAGGGTTAACCCTTGCAACACCAGTGGCATGTATTGGCAAAAAGTGACGAGCCGTCTCATCAGGATATGCACTTTTTGCAACCATTTTTCATATTCATTTTGAAAAAAATACACAACTTTTTTATATGGACTAGTCTGAAAATAATTTTGTGACAATTGGATTGGTCGGCAAACTAACATATCATAATCCATTCCAGTTACATAGGGGTGAAAGGGTTAATAGTTGCGGCGCCGTAGATTGCAAGAGTTACCTTCGCAACCAGACAACCCCCCCCCCACGTCCCCTAAATGTTGGATCCGCCCCTGGGCATAGGTAGAATCGTTGTCATTTATTTGCAGTGAGATTTGGGTGATGCCATGGTTGCTGCTGTGTATTGTATCATGCGCATTTCTCATAATGTCCATTTGGTCATGTTATTATTTGGTCTAGTGATACAGCAACTGCAACTAAATTTGATTATACCACAATATTTGTGTATATCTACAACAACCACACACAGCTGACCAATATCAGAGTTATATATAGCCCACACAATACGACAGTTCAGCACTAACTCATTGTCCATTGTTTGATTTTGTTAAGACACGGGTCTACATCCACCTCACAAGTCTGATCCCACATTTGCATCTACACAACATTGAAATACAAACTGAACAAGCTGAGTGTCTCACTCATCAAAGGTCAACATTCCTGCCTTCAACTCGATCCATGTGTGAAGATTAATGCTCTGACAATGCAATACATACAAACCATACACAGCATTCGCAAGAAGAAATATACACTCTAAATCGTCTTCAGATGAACCCACTAACACTGGTGCCATTACAACTGAGCCCGTTGGTAGCTGTGACACTCCTCCAGTTTTGAATTTTGATTGAATGTCAACAATCAGTTCATTATCGATATATGTGTTTGAAAATTGTGTTGAGGCTACCACTTATTCACGAGTTGTTCCCAAAATATAAAATGTAACCTGTGCTAAGTATAGAGAATTGCCCATTACGTGAACGGATTTGTAATGTGTGTACTTACGTGAACGGATGTGTAAGGTGTGTAAGGTGCATTTTTTTGCTACATTCTTGAAACCAAAGTTTGTTGTCATCTTTAGAACACGTATGGTCCACCACAGTGTAGATAATGCTGCCTGATTGTGATGAGTATTTGGTGTCCATCTTGGATCATATGTACTTGATAGCCTCCATCTATGTTTAAAATTAATACAGTCCAGTTGGTATCGGTTTCCAGCCGTTGCGCTCTTTGGCCATGATGCTGACCGCGTGGTTTACCCCGAATGCCCTGTCAGCCAGAGACGCATCACCTAGTCGGGCACAAGCTTTCCGGAGTCGGTCCTGACCTTCTTTGTCCTATAGGTGCTGCCGCCTTGGAGCACAAACTTGTCCACGTTGAGCCGGTTGTCTCCGCCCCCGAGAAGCCAGATTGCTGGTCTCGTGTTGCATCTCAGATGGCCTGCCAGACATAGCCTTCGTACAGGTAGAGACCTATCTAGACAGGGTGAAGTGCAGGTCTTTGGACCATCTCCAGAGCGGTAACATCGTCGACGTTGCGCCGGTTTCGTGAACTCTCGCCTCCCATTCCTCTAATTTCAATCTCCGGGCGTCAGTGAGTCATTGACCTCTGAACGTGCCTTCAAAGTGATTCACTCTGCGCGACGCAGTTGTGGTCGCCGTCACGCATAGGAGCCATGCTTGATGTGTGCGGGTCTATGAGAGGATGTAGGCCGTAGACGACCGCGGTAACTGGGTAGGCGTTTTGATAGTGTGGTCTATCAATCCCACTCAATGCGCCCCGTTTTGTGTCATTGTTAATGGTTACAACACATTGGCCCTTCCGCCTTTCTGCTTTTACGGGGTCAAACTTACCCTCGACCACCCAATCTCCCTCATCCTGCTCTCGTAGATACTTGCGTTTTAGGATGTACTCACCCTGTGGAAGTTCTTGGACGAGGTGCGCTGCTCTGTCGGCTGTCATCGTGTTATCCATGGACATGCGGCCCGCGTTGATGGCAATGCCTCTGTCACTTTCAGATCACCAACTTCAAGCGTGTCTTCTGTTTCAACCCTCCATTTAGAGAAGACCGCAATGGCGCCATCGATTTCAAACTCGTCTTTGGCGTCGTTCAGAATATCAGTTATTGGTTCGTCGGTTGGGAGCTTCACCGGCGAAGGGGCCTGGGTGTCCAGTTCGATACATTGTTGACTGTCTGGAACTGGGTCTGGCATTTCTGCCCGAATTTCAGATCATCCATAGTAGCCATTGTGCTGGATTTACCCAGTACTAAATGTATCTTTAATAGGAAATTCAGAATGCATATATCGCAGCCGGACGCCGAAACTCCTTCTCCAGGACCCGTTGGTTTCGCTGCCAGTCCTTCACCTTCTCTTTCTCATATGAATGGGTATACCCTATTGTAAGTATATATAATAGGAAATTAAAAAAGGATCTATTAGTTTAGTTCTTTTTTTTATTTTATTTGCATATTCTTTACAAGTTCATTGTCAATGTCAATGCTATTATATACAGTTACTGTACTAACCAAATTGGATTGGATTGAAAGCAAGATTATTTAAATCCTCTCCCTTACATGTGACTAGATATCATATGATGCCGAAACCAAGACATTCCTGCCATCAGTTTTAGAACAGTTTATATTCTGCGATAATTGATATTTTCTGGATTATAAGTTGTTCTGGTTTTAGCACCTCTGATACACGGCAATTACATTAAAAGCAATTAAATTTAAAATTCCGAAAAATATAGTATTGACACAAATGTACAGATAATAGGTTCTATACAATCAATTACGTGATACATGAAATGGAAGAAAAAAAAGGAATGAAGCCAGCCACAATAGGAGTTGGAGTCTTGTTCCCACACCAAACCATGCCCAGTTAGCGCCACCCCAAGTCAGATAGTGATAAGCACACGCAGGCATCATTATATGGTGCATTAAAAACGACCGGTGTTTTGTATGAATAGTCTAACTGATGCGAAAATGGCTTCATTGGAGTTATCGTCAAGTTGTCTGTTACCATAGAGTATAGTGTGGAGGGTGGGTTGGCAAAAAGTTTGTATGTCGTCTATTAGTTGGGCTCTATGTGCTCCATATTGAGTGCAGCGGAAAAAGAAATGGGTGGCATCTTCAACTTGTCCACAGTTACAGTTGGGCGAGTCAATAATGTTCTTACGATATACATCATGATTGAGAGAACTGCATTTCGTTCGAAGACGTGTGTGTAATACCTGGACATACCTAGGACACTGTAGTAGTAGGTTGGGACTTCTCCGGTATTTGCTTTTTATTTTGGTTTTAAAACAATTAAGTGATGGGGCGTTCCGTGTGTCATCTGGAAGTGAGTTCCACTCACGGATAGTGGATGGTAGAAACGAGTTATAATAAAGGGTGGTTCTGGACCGTAAACTCTGTATATTCTCAGGGTGTCGTAAATTGTAACGGGAAGTACCCGTTTCCGGTGGAAGGACATCGATCTATTACAGCCATACGCCGAAACGCCTTCTCTTTCTCATAGGAATGGGTATACCCTATTGTAAGATAACTCTAATAGGAAATTCAGAAGAGATATATCACAGCCAGACGCCGAAACTCCTTCTCGAGATTCTTCACCTTCTTCTCCTCTTATCCGCAACCCTGGCACAAATAGTAGCGGTTCATAACACCCAATCCACATTTTGTACAGGGTTTTGTGCCGCCACCTTTCCGAAGTCGGGCAAGGTGAAATTTGCAATACTCCCCCATACACCTCCGAGCGCAGAGCTCTGTGGAGCTGAAAGTAAGCCATTGACATTTGTTTTTACCCCACTTCATTGTGTCTCTTGATTTGGTATACCCATTGCAATGAGTATGTCTAAAAGGAAAACCCAGGCAGTAAGGCCGAAATGGCACAAGGTAAGTGCATCATTATTTGTAAATCAATGATTTGCTCATGTAACCCACCAGCATTCTGTAAACCACACCCTATGTGTATGTTGTCCGTGGATGTCGCGAGCCGGCGCATATACGCTGTTTGCGGGTGAGATATATCCCGAGGGTTGTGGGCCGTCCCCGGGCTCTCTTTTGAGGGTGGAAACGCGCTGGGAGGGGCTAGGGGTTTTGGGTGGAAGGTGGACTGGGAACCCCCCAACAATTTCTACATTCACCCACATTGCTGCTGTTTCTATGAGCCCCGAGGCGACGAGAATTGTAGGCCGTCCCTTGGGATCTCTTTTGAGGGAGAATGGGCTCTGTGAGACGCACGGAGTGGCCCTCCTGGGAACGTCATGGTATGTGCAATTGTAAAGGTCCATTCACCTCCCCCCTCCCATGCGGCTCCAATTAACAAGAATGGAAATACAAGACAACATTGTCTACGTATGCTTTAGATAGAAAATGAAATGCTTTATAGTAATATCACACATATGAAAGTTACCCATTAGTTGTTTATTGTCCGTAACTTCAAAATATTGAGAACTATGCAGCAATACAGATTAGTTTACTGCAGAAAATATAACTGTGCTTCCTATCGTACGAACAGAGCGCCTAGGGTCGGCGGTGGGGTTCCATGTGCAGTCCGTGGCGGACAAGGCCCCGGCGAAGGGAGACGTCCTGCGATACACGGACGTCATCACCGACGTCGGCGGCGGCTACTCCCCGGCGACCGGCTACTTCACGGCGCCTGTATCCGGCCTATACTACTTCTCCGTGCACTTCTGTCCCAAGCTCAACAAATACCTTCGTCTGAAAATAAAGATTGGTGAGACGACAATTGGGGCGTATTCCAATTATGACAAAGCTACAAGCCATGCATGTACATCTGGTGACGCCATCGCGGTTGTTGCGGCGATGGAATCCGTTCACGTGGAGTGTTCCTACACACCCACTGGGGTAACCCTATCCGAGCACGCGGAACAGTGGGACACTTTCTCCGGCGTCCTCATACAGAGGACGGCTGCTTGAGTCATACAAGCTGTATGATTACATGGTTACAACAACAACACCAAGTAATGAAGCTTCCAGAAGCCCTCCGATTTAAAGTACATATGCTTTTATTTTGTCCTTATTATGCAACGGATTTTGATGACATATGTCGCATCAAACGAGTCTTGTTAAGCTGCAGTTGGTGTCTCCGTACTTTGGCCCAAATTTCTGACGTTTTTGCGAAGAATCGATTTCCGTGTCTTCCTACACGGAACTCGATTCTTCGCAAAAACGACATAAGTATGTGCCGAACTCCCGAGACCACCAAATGCAGCTCGTGAAGATGCGTTTGCTGCGCCATATTTCATCAAAATCCGTTGCATATTAAGGAAAATATAAAATAATACTTGCTTTAGAGTGGGCGAGATTTCAACACTTAAGGCTATTGTTGTTGTAACCACGTGATCATGCACCTTGATCTCTGCTAAATTATATAGGAATGTATACAGAAAACAATTAGTGTATGAACATTGTGGAATTTAATTTATTTAATACATTTATAAGTAACGACAAAAACATCAAAATGGCCGTCGATTGCAAATAAACCTTCGCTGTATGATCACAATGACAACCATTGTGTAGGTAATATTTAACTGATAGTGTGAATATGTGTAAATTCCCTAAAATATTCTGAAAAATCGCCCCCGCCTTCCACAATGTGCCAATAATACAATGCTTGTTATGAAACTACATGTCGCTGAGCGGTCGTGCGTTGTAATACGACCAGTAATAACACATGGTGATGATCAAGCTAAGTATGTGTCCCGTCAACGGAAAAGGCACCATATGGGTGGTGGCCTGTTACTGCTGAACACGTAAATATCACATATATCTTATTTTACCTTTTACATAAGAATAATATAAAACTATTTATTCGGAGAACATTGAAGTAGATATCTTGAGATGAGATGTTTTGTAACATGCTATCTTCGTTTTAATTACGTGAACTTTAAAGGTACATGCCCACTCAGTAAACACAAACTGTTCTTAATATCAGATACATCATCTGGGACATTTTCTGACAAAATAAACATTCATTCACCATTACCCCACGTATTAATTGGCATTATTATATATTTTATATCAGACGTAAATTTCCACACTGATAGCAGGGTCGATAACCGTATTTCCTTAAAAAGTTAACGGACATTGCTATTTATTTTCTCTATTTATTTTTTGATGAGAAATGATCATACTTTATAATATGTCGAAAATATTATTGTTTCAAGCGACGTATTTAATTAGTATAAATAATTAAAAAATATCATGCCTCATTTTCATATGAAAATAGCCCGACACCACTGCGCGTCACAATCAGTAAAATACATATTACTAAATGATTATATCTGTATAGCGGGCACTCGTTTTAGAACTGGTGGAATAGTGACACAATTATACACTTATGTAATTCCTATAAAGAACATTTTGTGCCTACTGGGTGGGCTTGTCCCTTTTATAAGGACGCGATATTCTCGAAAACCACGTTAAGCAAATGTGTTCAAGACACACTCGACCTGCTATGGAATGCTGAACACCCATAGAAGGACGATAGCCAATAGACATATGATACAACATTGCACAAAGCTTGAGAAAGTCAGGCAAAAATAATAATAATAAACAAAATAATTCGCTGATATTTGAATGGAACCGGCGACGTCCTTTACTAGCCTGGTACAATACACACACGAGCTATATCTAGTCTATTCTGTCTGTGCTGGATGAAAAAGTGAAAGTAACATGGAATCTCTGCTTGCGGATCCATGCATATAACACACGGGCATCGTTATCACTAAGATAATCCCCGCGCTAGCAGACTTGATAATTAAATATGTTATTGAATAAATAAAAATACTTTAGCGCATTTGCCTTACAAACAATGTGAACAGAAGTCCTCAGTGACATCTACATTGGGCGGTCGGATATGGGTCATGTGCAAAACACAACATCATCCATAGACACACTTTGTGGCCAAATAGTATCAAAATCGATGAAGTGATTCATAAGTTATTGAAAGGTGTTACTAACGTACGAAAGCACGCACCTATCAGCGAGGGGATACTCAACTTCAGGAAGGTTTTTTAAACAATGTATTGAAATCGATATTCCCAATTCATTTCCTTGTTTTCGTAATGTCGTGATGTTGGCACCAAAATAAGAAATCTTGAAGAGCCACGTGGCCAATTACGGGACTTTAAAACAGGGGTTTCCCCAAATTCGAATATTTAGGGTTTTTACAGTATTTACAAACAATCACATGGAATGAATGATGTACATACTACATGTATTAGAGGATCTCACGAGTGATGATTTAATTATGTTTTAAAGGTACATGCCCTCTCAGTTTTCATGCTAAGTTTCGTACGAAATCAGTTAACACGTAGTTTATGATGAATATATTAAATCAACACGAGTGTTACTTTGATTTACTGCATAAGAACAGTAGTGTACATTGCAGCTGTACTGGTCACCTGGCATGTGTTTATATGTTTTGCAATAATTGCTTTCATGGTGCACTTATTAGCACATGTTTTACTGGTCGAGTCTGAGATGAACAGAGTCTGCAATAATTGAGACACGCCCTGGCATGTTGTACCTTCGGACATCTGCGTAATTTCATTAAATACGTTTAATCCCGAATGTACTCTGAAAAGTTTGTTAACTTTTGACGCCATTTACGGAAAATATTGTACATTTTGTAAACGGATTTCATGAAATTACGCAGATGTCCGAAGATACAACATCACATGGCGTGTCTCATACGTGTCTGTGATCGACATGTTAAATATCACGTCTACGACCAGTGTAGACTCAGACCGGCATGTGCATCTACGCAGTCTGATCGATATATGCACCGTTCGCCGTTCAGTCAGGGAAACACTCGTTGTGTGTCTAACCAATAGTACTGGGGGCCGTTTCACTAAACTTCGTACGACTAAAATGTTCGTAAGAGCAAACTTATGATAGTCTGTAAATTTCACATTAACAATGTTTTCTGGTAAACGATTATTGGATTTATATTTATTGAGCATAGGCTGCATATGTAAATCCATCTATTGTAATTTCCAAACGATCCTAAATTTGCACTTACGAACATTTTAATAGAAACGAAGTTTAGTGAAACTGGCCCCAGGTCCATATCTGACGCCCGCAGTGCGCTGACATAAGGCCCATGTTTCCAGTCACCACAGATGGTGATTGACGTCTTACTGGGCCACACGTATGAATGCCAGCAAGATTCACTGTAATATATTTGGTTGTCACTGGAGCTTACGGGATTTGTGACCAGTTTACCTCATGACCTGACATAAAAAACGTGGTGCACATTTTCAATTGATCCATCGACTGAAAGCTGTCGCAGGAGTTGAATACACAAAATACGCAGCAAAATTTCAAATAGAGATAGAAACTTATGGAATAGTTGATTGGGAATATTAGTCCGCTCAACAACAAGGCCATATACACATGATATCTGTGTGGGAACTTTCAGCACTAAGACTACACTATGAACTTTCAGCATTGACATACAGTGTCATGATCTGGTGCCAGGCGCCCTTACTACACCAGATCACTAGCCCACGGTAGCCTATTTTACCAACATTACAAAGTATACTTATACACTTTGCGGAAGTAATCGTTTATTTTTCCCGAAATGCATTGTTTCATATAGAACTAACGACTGCATATATTTGATGATTAAAAGTATGCAGAATTATTATACTGAATTGATTACATTATCACGGTCAAAATGGCTGTGATAATGTAATAAATTCATTACAATAACAATTAATAAATTTATCCTGAAATTGAAAATTTCTCACTCAAAGTGTACTTAGCGAGATAAGTATACTTTGCAATTTTGGTGAAATAGGCGACAAGTGTGAATGCCAGAAACATTCAGCATTACATTACGATAAGACCAACTTACGGAGAGGTCCATAATTGTGACACGCCATGCGATTTTGTACCTTCGCACATTTGCGTAATTTCATGAAAATGGTGACAGGTGACAAAATTATCAGAGTACATGCGGAATTATATTATATGGAGTTAGTCCCAGTCTTTCACTGACCTCTGAATTCCATAACAAGTTCTGTACAAATGTGCTTAAGCCTTTCACCCCTAAGTAACTGGAATGGATTTTGATTTGATATGTCAATTTTGCAACCAATCCAATCATCATAAAATGATTTTCAGACTAGTCCATTTATGAAAAGAGGGTGTTTGTGTTGTCAAAAATATGAAAATTACTTGCAAAAAGTGCAGATCCAGATGAGAAGTCTCATATGGATCTACACTGTTTGCCAATGCGACTGTACAGGCATATAGTGTTGAAAGGCTTAAGTGGTATGAAATTTAGGGCCAAGAGATTCTGGTGTAAAGCAAACACATTACATTACATGCATTTATTTATCAAAAACAGTCAATGTGTACTCATTGGTATTTGGGAAACCGGCCGAGAAAGTTGTCCAACAATTGGACACATTCATTTTGTATGATTATAATCACAGGTGTTTCAACAGATGGTCAGTATGTTGGTGTCATATGCATTGGGTATTTTGGTGGATTTTAGGTAGATTTGGGTGCATTTCGTTGGTTTTGGGTAATTTACGTAGTTTTGTGCAACTACTAATGCTCACTCATTACACACAACAGAAATTGTCAATTATCTACACGTTCACGGTTCGGAACTTTCGGACCACCTTTATACTGCCAACAGACCCACTTATACGTGTACTAGCTCGCTGGAGGTGACGTACATTTTGTGTTAGCAACAATGCACCCAAACCACCTATCGAAATAACCGATAAAACACCGAAATATGAACCGTTCTTCAAGAACCTGTGATTATAATCCAATCATTTTGCTTATGGCAGTTTGACTACATCATAATTACGAACAGTGTAGGCAATGATCAGACTGCACAAATGCGCTGATCTGGGGCTATTCTCATAGCAAAGGTTATACGATCCATTTGGTCAGTCAGTGGTCCATTTGAGAATGTACACATGATAGCCTGAGTCAATCATATCACAATGTCTGCACAAGTATCGTGCAACTAGAGCAAGTGAGTAGAGGCTCACAGATACCCCCGGCCGCCGCCTGGACCGACAAATAATAACTTTAACGCAAATCTTACAGACGGAAGAACTGATGAAGAGACAAACGGGCGGACGAACAGACCGACGGAATGATGAAAACTATATATCCATCGACATACTTCATATGCCATGGTACAATAACGAACTTGACACATATTGGCAATATTAGCACAGGCCAGGTGTAGCGCCAGTATGGCGCCGTAATGAATAAATAAGCGCCAACTGAATGTTGGTGGGCAGCCAGACTCAGGGGCCCGTTTCACTAAACTTTGTACGACTAAGATGTTCGTAAGTACACATTTATGATCGTATTGAAATTTCTATTGATGCAGCCTTTGCTCAATAAATGTAAATCCAATAATTGTTTACAAGAAAACATAGCTAATGTGAAATATACAGACTATTATAATTTTGCACTTGCAAACATTTTAGTCGTACAAAGCTTAGTGAAACGGGCCAGCTGTGGATGTGCAATTTCATTAAACACGTTTAATCCCGAATTTACTCTGAATGTACTCTGAAAAGTTTGTCAACTTTTGACACCATTTACGGAAAATATTGTAAATTTTGTAAACGTATTTCATGAAATTACGGGGATTCACTGGCCACAAATACATTCAACCAGTTTTGTCAGACAGTGGCCCGTAGAAACTTCAAGGTGCACATACTCAAATGTCGTTGTGATTTGATATTTGATTTAATTCTATTTAACAGCCTGTCAACAGCTAAGGTCTTTGAGACCATTGTAGCTCCTGCTAAAAAAGCACACTCATGTAGCGTACTAGTTCTTCTTACAAGCATGACGGGTGTTTCATTGATGGAATGGTGAACAGTGCAGATCCTGATCAGACTGCCAATGCCCAGGCTGATCTGGGTCTACACTGACCCAATTTATTCAATCACTGGCCACAGATTAAGAACTAGACATTTATGATTATGTTTGTAAAATATGGATAAACTCCTTTGGCATACTGGACCATAAACAACGGCTATGTGACTCAGCGACTGTGTGAAGGTCAAGGTCATGCTAATGGTTACATGTGTTGCACATGTCCACAAATATGAAGTGTGCCAATGATAGAGAAATCCATGTAGCTATATAAGTTATGACATGATGGAGAAACTCGTACATATTGACGTAAACGTCCACAAATGGACATCCACAACTTCAACAGCCGAGCAATATTCCCCCTCGCTATCGCATAGGGGCAAACGAATAAAAGTATGCACACAATAATGTGAACTACATGACATTTTTATACAAATTTTGTATACAATTATAATATGAATAAGCATACAAATGTACTAGACATTCAAAACAGTAAGGAGCAATATATTACAATAGAAAATGTTGTATACATCCTTATGTTCCTTTCATGGTCAGCTTGTACGTCACTATACAGCTAAGAGTTGCCACCATTTAAGAAATTTAGGGTCGCATGATGAAGCCATAGAGTCGATAATGAAAGGCACAACAATCTTTCTCAGGTCCATGGTAGATGGTAGACATGAGGTCTCCACTCGTGAACTCACGAATGTGAAATAATAACTAGAAATTGAGACTCGTCCACAAATGCATGTGTATCCCCCTCCCCGCCTACATGCAGTCACTACAAACATAACGGGAGATCATTGATATGTTATAACGTGAGAGTTGTCGTCCTTGCATGAGACACACCTTTGGATGTGAAATATCAGGAAACAAGAAAATGTGGCCTGTCGGAACACAAATGCCCCCTATGGCAGATTGGAGAAACTGTGGCAAAAATAATTAACCAAAAGTGATAAGTATTCATATGCACAGTTATGTCGGTCAAAATATCAAGGTCATATTAAGGGCAGCATGATTGTTTGACATTTGTGCACAAATATGACGTATTGTTATATATTCTTCAAGGGATATAGAAGATATGACAGATTTGAGAAACTCCGGCAATCATCTTAATGTGTGAAAAAGTTGAAAGTAGTGAAGGTCAAAAAGTCAAAGTCATATCACGGGCAGCATGGATGTGTGTCATTTGTCCACAGCTTTGGTGTATTGAAATATTAAAGCAATCCATAAAAGGATATAGAAGCTATGACATATTGAGAAACTCTGGCTAACTTATTACTCTGTGTACAAACTCAAAGTTGTCAAGGTCAAAAGGTGAAGGTCACATTAAGGGCAGCATGGATGTTTGGCATTTGTCCACAAGGATGATGTATTGGAACATTAAAGTAAAGTATGTTATGATAGAATTGAGAAACTCCGGCGAACTTATTAATGTGTGAAAAAGTTCAAAGTTGTCAAGGTCAAAAGGTGAAGGTCACATTAAGGAAAGCATGGATCTGTGGCATTTGTCCACAAATATGATGTATTGAAATAAAGTAATCCATTAAGGGATATAGAAATTATGACAGAATTGAGAAACTCTGGCGAACTTCTTAATGTGTGAACAAGTTCAAAGTTGTGATGGTCAAAAGGTCAAGGCCATATTAAGGACAGCACGAATGTTTGGTATTTTTCCACAAGTATGCTGTGTTGAAATATTTAAGTCATCCTTCAAGGAATATAGAAGTTATGACATACTTGAGAAACTCCGGCGTACGTCCTTATGTGCTGGACACACGGACGGACAGACGTGCGAACACACGGACACACAGTCCAAACAGTATATGCATCCGGCTCTACCGCGACCTAGGGCATAAATATTACAAAGAATAATCAAGTTTCGGATTCACAGGGAAAAATAGATCTTTGAAGAAAAAACAGAGGGAGATTACTAAAATATTAGAAAGGCTAGAGTTGTCTATATAGCTGGCACACCTTTGGGTCGTGGTCTATTCATGTGTGTAGTTTCATGAAAATATTCCAAAGGATATTTGAGTTATGCTCCAAACAAGGAATCAGATCAGTGTGTAAAAAACAAACGGAGATGACTCGAACATTAGTGAGACAAGAGTTATCGTTATTGTACGTGACACACTTGTGGGTCCTACTCTATGCATGTGTTGTGTTTCATGAAAATATTCCAAAGTATATTTGAGTTATGCTCAAAGAAATGACATGACAAGAAATCAGTGCACAAAAGAAACAACAAAAGGAGATAATTAGACAATTAGTGAAGCAAGAGTTGTCATACTTGCAAGCAACATACGTGCAAATACTCCAAAGGGTGTTCGAATTATGCTCCGGACAAGAAAACAGTGGGCAAAAAAACAAAGTGAGATAACTAAAACATTAGCTAGGCAAGAGTTGTCATTCAAGAATTGAATTAACAAGAAGTGTCTGTAGCTGACGATGTTTGGTGTCAAATCCATAGTATCCATCGCATGTACCAAGTGTGATTTATATTCCGAACAAGAAATCAGTGCGTGAGAAAATAAAGGAGATACATCAACAGTGAGGCAATACTCATCATTCTTGCACACGACACACCTTTGAGTCATGGTCTGTGAATGTGTGAAGTTTAATGAAAATAGTCCAACGGGTGTTCGAGTTATGCTTCTGAAAGAAGTCGGTGTGCAAAAGAAAACCACAGTGAGATAACTAAAACATTAGCAAGACAAGAGATGTCTTTCTTGCGCGAGACACATTTGAGTCATGAGTTATGCATGTGTGAAGTGTCGTGAAAATATTCCAAAGAGTGTTCAAGTGATGCCCGAACAAGAAATCAGTGCTCGAATAAACAGGACAGCAACTATGTGGCGTCATGACTGCATTCGGTTAAAGCTGTCCGTGGGTAATACGTCCTCTCCTGTCCACTCTGTGTGTGTGCTGCCGTGCAATATGTCCGGGACCGACAAAACCCGAAGTCTTCTTGTGATGAAGTCGCAATGCTGCCTCACAATCTGGTAAACACAGGTCATACGTACCCACAATGTTATGTACACAGGCTAGTTCGTGGCTTTTGATACCAACTTTATGTGGCAAGGCAAAGAAACGTGTATGAATTCCCAGGTTCCTACAGTTGCCGAATCGAGCCTGATAAACTGGATATTAAAATAACCTAGTATGGTAATCAAGGTGCATGATCACTTGGTTACAACAACAACATCAATGGCTGAAAGTGCTGAAAGCGTGCCCACTCCAAAGTAAGTATTATTTGATATTTTCCTTAATAAGTAACATATTTTGATGAAATATTGCGCAGCAAACGCGTCTTCATGAGCTGCATTTGGTGGTCCCTGGAGTTCGGCACATACTTATGTTGTTTTTGTGAAGAACCCCACTACTGACACAGAAATCTATTATTCGCGAAAACGACAGAAGTTTGTGCCAAGGTACCGAGACGACCAAATGCAACTTAACAAGACGCGTTTGATGCGCCATATTTCATAAAAATCCGTTACATAATAAGGACAAAATAAAAGAATACGTACTTTCATTCGGAGGGCTTCTGGAAGTTTCAGTACTTGTTGTTGTTGTTGTTGTAACCACGTGAATTTCGTGATCATACACCTTGGTATTGTATTTATCAGGCAACGCTTTATACTAGAGGATGGTTGTCGTTGACAACAAACTGACTCGTCCATGTTGCGTCATAAGATTGGCGTCATTTGGTAAGCCATTCGACCAATGAAACATCAGTAAATGGGACCCATATTTGTATATCTCCATGCAGACAATGCAGGACAATTTGTCAAAAGTAGAAAGAGAATGTGTAATGGAACCACACCAAGTTGGTGATACAGGTATGATATCACTCTAATAAGTCCGAGCTCCTCAATAGACACACACAGACGCAGCAGTACATTAC
This sequence comes from Conchocele bisecta, assembly GCA_029237695.1. Lineage (NCBI taxonomy): Eukaryota > Metazoa > Mollusca > Bivalvia > Lucinida > Thyasiridae > Conchocele > Conchocele bisecta. The sequence continues at coordinate 29,023,341 of CM055275.1, read as the reverse complement.
ACAACCGTCTGCGTTAGTCTTGCCCAGATGTCAACAGTTTCTGAACATCTATTGGCAACCTCAACTCGTAATCAAACAGTTTGCTTGGCACAGCTCAGGCTCAGCAATATTCAAACAAGGGCATCGTTATTATGAGGCTAATCCCCTCCCTGGAAGCCTTGATAATAAAAAAAAAAAAAAAGCTTCTCAGTGACCTCGACCTTGTGCGGTCAGACCTTGTGACTGACCCTGTCTGGTCTATCCAGGATTACCGGCTGTGGCGCTCGGTCACCAAGCCCGATGAGCCCGTGCTGTACTATTTGTTGGATGGCACACCACATTGCTTTGTCCGGGAAGTGCTTCTTGTTTTGCCTCCCAACACAGAGCTGTAGCCGGACGATGTACTCACGCGCTAAGCTCTGCATCGCCACTTTTTCGGTTGCATTCCAGGCATGTCAGTCGGGCATTGTCGCGTGTATGCCCTTGGTATTGTCCAGCCGATCTACACTAAACTACTGTGTGTCCTTTGAGACATAGATCCACCACGGCGCGATGTCGCAGGCCGCGCAGCGGTTGGATTGGGTCTGTTATAGCTGTAATGTGCAGTCGATCTTTAGGTGAAAGCCCTGGAAAAATGTTCCCTGGTCCTGACGCTTATATGCCACATGCTTCCTCTGGATGGTCTTGCGAAGTTGTTGCGCTGTTTGGGGCCTGACCTCAGAACCCTCCTCTGGTGAACAGGTTACCCGTTCGAGCTGGTGCATATACCCCACCCGAGACACTGCAAGGTAGGCGAGATTGGACTATTGGTAGTGGCCAATGGCCCAGACCTTCTGTAGACAGCCAGGACTACGAGACAGCCAGGAAATGCATTACGCATCTCCCGGCATTGGACCCTGTCGCTCTAAAGGCGAATTCTTTTTTTCAGGGCCTTGATTTTGTCGTCCTTTGCCCGGTCAACCTCAACCTCTTCGTAGTTTTCCCACTACCCCCACCGCCGTTCATGTAGCTCAGCCGGCGTCAGGTCAGGGGATCGTCGTAGCGCGGAGCAACACCCGCTGTCCAGTTTTGGCCGGTAAGCATCTACCCCAGCGACGATTTCCGGAAGTAGATAATGGCGGTTGCTACACGGGTAGCCTCCTGACCAGCATGCTGAGAAGGTTGAGGAGGGCATAGCCCAGCATACTCGCCCTCAGTGTGTGTATTGGGGCTGTGGGCCATCATAATACGCGAGAATGTGGCCTAGGGGCATATTTAACGTGGGCCAACCAGGGTGGCGCTTTGGCGGGTGTCCCTCACAAGGAAGTTCAGCTCTCCCTGGTCTGTCACAATTAAGCCACCTTGTCATTAGTTTGCAGTCTGCCTTGCTACGCTGGGTGATCTTTCCGATGAGGCTGCAGCCCTGGTCTCGATTCTCGGGAAGCCAGGCCTCGGATTGTTTCTCGAAAGCGATGATGGCCTCGCAGATTTTCAGGTGGGGGAGTAAACCCGACTCTACAAGGAAGGCAAACAGCGGCGTCGGGACCCAGCCCTGCTTGGCGAAATGCTTCCCAAACCAGGTCGGGATGACGGGGTGGACGTCCTGTCTGAACTATCACTCCTGGGGCTCGGCAATTCCGGTGCCAATGTCTTTGGGAAGGGGGCCGTTCATATAAACTCTGGTCATGCGGTGGGCCGCGTACACAAACCGATCGAAATAAGGTTTGGCTGGCGGGGTAGCATGCCTTCATGTCGATGCTGATGGCGTCTCTATTGTCATAGTCTATGGATTTGCAGAGACCACCGTGGCCGTGTTCTACACAGGCTTCTGAATGTCGTCGAGGAGGTCGGTTGGTGTCGGTTTCCAGCCGTTGCGCTCTTTGGCCATGATGCTGGCCGCGTGGGTTCCCCGAATGCCCTGTCAGCTAGAGATTCACCTAGTTGGGCACAGCCTTCCCGGAGTCGATCTTGACCTTATTGTGTCCTATTGGTGCTGCCGTCTTGGAGCACAAACTGGTCCACGTTGAGCCGGTTGTCTCCGTCCCCAAAAAAAACAGATAGCTGGTCTCGTGTTGCCTCTCAGATGGCCTGTCACACATAACCGTCGTACAGGTAGACCTATCTAGACAGTGTAAAGTGCAGGTCTTTGGACCACGCGTGGCCGTTGTGTCAGATGAGCTTTATTGGTCGATGGTAACCATTTCTACCTCTACCATACTTGCCAGTGTTCAAGAGGTCCTCGCCAGCTATGTCCCACAGGATGATGGCACGTTTGATGACCGCCTCCAGAGCGGTAACATAATCGACTGTGGCGCCGGTTTCGTGAATTATCGCCTCCCATTCCTCTATTTTCCGTCTCCGGGCGTCAGTGAGTCCTTGACCTCTGAAAGTGTCTTCAAAGTGATTCACCACTACTCTCTGCGCGACGCAGTTGAGGTCGCCGTCACGCATAGGAGCCATATTGGGTGTGTGCGGGTCTCTGAGAGAATGGAGGCCGTAGACGACCGCGGTGACTGGGTATACGTTTTGGTAGTACATGTATGGTCTATCAATCCCGCTCAAGGCGTCCGGTTTTATGTCATTGTTAATGGTTACAACACATTGGCCCTTCCGCCTTCTTATCCTCGACCACCCAATCTCCCTCATTCTGCTCTCCTAGATACTTGAGTTTTAGGATGTACTCACCCTGTGGCAGTTCTGGTAGGAGGTGCGCTGCGCTGTCTGCTGAAACGTGTTATCCATGAACATGCGGCCCGCTTTGATGAAAATGCCTCTGCCACTTTCATGTCACCAACTTCAAGCGGGTCTTCTGTTTTAACCCTCCATTTAGAGAAGACCGCAATGTCGCCATCGATTTCAAACTCGTCTTTGGCGTCGTTCAGAATCTCAGTTCATGGTTCGTCGGTTTGATGCTTCACGGGCGGAGGGGCCTGGGTGTCCAGGACGATATATTGTTGACCCTCTGGAACTGGGTATGACATTACTTCCAGAATATCGTTGATCAGATTATCCACAGTAGCCATGTTGCTGGATTGGTATACACAGTAGTAAAGGTATATCTAATAGCAAATTCAGAATGCATATATCGCAGCCGGACGCCGGAACTCCTTCTCGATGATGACCCGTTGTATTCGCTGCCAGTCGTTCACCTTCTCCTTCTCATATCCGAAACCCTGGCACAATGAGTAACAGTTCTTAAAACTATTCCACATTTTGTACAGGGCTTTCTGCCGCCACCTTTCCGAAGTCGGGCAAGGTGAACTTTACAATACTCCCCCATACACCTCCGAGCGCAGAGCGCAGAGTAAGCCATTGACATTTGTGTTTACCTAACCTCACTGTGGCTCATGATTTTGTATACCCATTGCAATGAGTATGTATAAAAGGAAAACCCAGGCTGTAAAGCCAAAATGGCACAAGGTAAGTGCATCGTTATTTGTAAATCAACGATTTGCCCGTGTAACCCACCAGAATTCTGTAAACAGCACCCTATGCGTATGTTGTCCATGGAAGCCGCGGAGCCCGCGCATATACGCTGTTTGAGGGCGAGGTATATCCCGAGGGTGTAAGACGTCCCCGGGTGCTCCTTTGTTTGAGGGTGGAAAGGCGCTGGGAGGGGTAGCGTGCGCGTCAGGAGTCCCACCAAAAAAGACTGTCCACCCCCACACCTTGCTGAGCCCAGGCCGGCGAGGGATTTGAGCGGAAGGTGGGCTGGTGGGAACCCCAAAATAATGTCTGCATTCACCCACATTTCTGCTGTTTCCATAGAGCCCCGAGCCGGTGAGAATTGTGGGACGTCCCTTGTGCTCTCTTGTGAGGGGGAAAGGGCGCTGGGAGACGCACGGAGGGGCATGGGAATGTGAGGCTCCCCCTGCTGCTCCAATTATCAAGAAAGGAAACAAAAGACTACATTGTCACTCACCATTCAGGGTATACGATGGTCGCCTGGGACGGCGGTCTGAGTATCCGGTTGATCATGATCTACACTGTTTACTGTTTCCCACCCTCCACCCTTATATAAGGTGGGAGTACGTTTATTAATGGAGGGCGGAAAGGGTGGAAGGTGGGAAACAGTAAACAGTCTAGATCATGATCAACCGGAAGCTCAGACCGCCGTCCCAGGCGACCATCGTATACCCTGAATGGTGAGGTTAGACTCTAGCAAGGGTATATGTATGAACAGTGTAGAACATTGCTGCGGCGCTAAATTATTGGGGAGAATGCATTATTTTTTAATTTAATTAAACTTTCCAAAAAATATATATGATATCTTATATAGTTTAGTAGATATCTTATTTACATTATTAATGTAGATATCTACTAAACTATATAAGATATCATATATACTATATAAGATATCTACTAAAATATATAAGATATCTACTAATGTTTAGTAGATATCTTATATATTTTAGTAGATATCTTATATAAAATTGTATATGAGATATCTTATAAACTTTAGTAGATATCTTATATATAATATAATATATCTTCTAAATTATATAAGATATCTACCAAAGTTTATGAGATATCTTATAAACTTTAGTAGATATCTGATATGATATGTTATATAACATATCTACTAAAGTATACAAGATATCGTATAAACTTTATGAGATATCTCATATAGTTTATAAGATATCTACTATAGTTTATAAGATATCTACTAAAGTTTAGTAGATATCTTATATAAGTGCCTTTTAATTAAGATATCTTATTTATTTAGTAGATATATTATACAATAAATTAGATATTTACTAAAGTTTATGAGATATCTTGTTTTGGGAATAAATAGTAAAACGGTGTGCAATAATATTTTAACACTTTCAGCTATTGTTGTTGTTGTTGTAGCCACGTGATCATGCACATTGATCTCTGCTAAATTGAAACTAAAATTGTTAAACTGAAAGAAAACAACAACAATGTTTCTGTAGTCGGATAAGGTCAACATATAAATTGTATGAGGTTTCCTCGCTAATTGTTACATAGTATGTGGCAATTTCGAGTTGAGTTAATAATAATTTTAAAATCAAAGATGGCTGACATCTAAACGCTTGATAAACATATAATAATATATGTATGCGGAAATAGCGGACACACCATGTGTTACCACTAATTTCAGCATGACAATCCTTATAAATGGTAACTTTCTAACGTTGAACACCGTAGTTTAATATATGCTCTCTCCACCCTCCCAAATCATAAAGATTTGCTATATCTTGTAAAGTGTATAACGATTGAGTGTTGTATGTAACGGCCTATCAATAGCCAAGGTCGTTTAAGGCAAGACAAACGGTAGTAATCCCGTATTTAACCTATGTATGTACTGTTGGTAAATACCAATATCAGAACTAACTATTTACATCAAGAAAATGTATACTCAGTCGTAAAATTAGAATGACCGGACCTGATGACAGGTCCATACTATACCATAGTCACTTAGTTCCATCTACAAAAGTAATCATATTAGCACTAATTGTATTGTATGTTAATGTGGTATGACAGGATATGAAAGAGGTCGAAACCATGTCGGCAATCCTTTGAAGAGAAACACGGATCGTTACATTATCAGTCGCGTGCTCGCAACCATCCACACACCGAACGTATATAATATACAATATAATTAGATCGTGCATATGTGTAGGGACTATTATTCCATTGGAAGAAAGCAAAACATGTAGGTCTTGGACAGGCTGATAATCAAGTCACTCAACATGAACATTTGATATAATTATTTTCATTTCATCATGGTGTCATGGAAGAATCAGTAGGACAATACTTTACAGTTTACACAAATTGTAATGTGACAGCAGAAATCGCATGAATAATTGGCACACATCACGGACACTCAAGGACGAGCATCCATCTGAATATATGCTATGGATTATTGAACTAGATGAAGGCGACTATATATATAGCATTCGAAACGGGACAATAACCGATATTTCTGACGATTTCTTTTCAGTCAGAAATAAGATTTGTTGAAAGCGTAGAATGAAGTAACGCAAAGTATGAAATAGTTATGTATCAAAATCAGCAATGAAGACTCATATGTGGTCTCTTATATACAACGTTGTCATGGTTGGCTATGTATCATGTGTTATGTTTTTGATTTGCTGTCTCTGTTGGCATTACGAAGGTACACATAGCTCTTTATATTCTGCAAATAAACGTACTGTATTTGTAGTTGTAGTTGAACAACCACTGTAAAATACAACAAATTCACTATTGAAAACAAATTCCCTTATATATAGAAATGTTTATGTGTTACTTGGTGATATATACAGATTGTTACACCTCCTAGAAGTCAATGTCAGACACCTTTAAAATAGCAGGACTGTTATGTGATTGGGCATAGTGAGGTTTCTTGGACATAATAGCACAGTGTTGTGATGAATGATGAATGATACATCGTAATAGTCAACATCGCATCTCAATAAATTATGGTGATTCATTTGTGGGGATTAGTTGAAATAACAGAGTGTTATGGTCCTTTTAGCAGTGTGTATTACTGGTAAACGTCTTTTAAACACTATAGGATAGCGTGTTGCCGCTATGTCAGAGCTATGCGGTATCCAGAATTGTCTGATGACATTAGGTCACATTTGAGAGTAAATAGTGAAGTATAAAACCTAATTTTCGTATCTGATAGTACATTACATAAACAATTCAATTGTCATTCTACTAGGCAGTATGCACGCAATGCCATTCTCCCATGGATGGTCATATAATTATCACACATACTATGCCCGGTGAAAATTGTCTTCTTCTCTTCAATGCATGAAGTTGCCGCGACGGCTTCCGCATATCATGCACAGTTCATGTTGGGGAATGCTCTAGTCGAATGAAGCACTAAGCTGTACTATCAGGTACACGTAAACTGCAAAACAATAAGGCTAAACCATGCATGTAAGATATAAATTTAAATTATTTGGATCACACCGAATGATACAACTGGCAACGTATTACGCTCCCAAATCCTTGAATTACATGCTCAAAGCGAGAAACAATCCATATCTACACGTAAGAATGATTCTCCGTCAGCACGTAACATTGACGGTGATGCTGTTAATCGATATGTTTCAATGAGTCATTATATTGAATATCACAATGCAGTATTTTACAGGTAATTCAGCATGATCTTTGTTTTGATATTAAAAACATTATTACGTTCTTTGTTGGGAATAATTGTGTGAGATATAATTGTATAATTCTCTGCTAAATGTAACCGACATGCGAACGGTATAAGCCATGGCGAGAGTACATCGTACAGCAAATCCACATGGTAATGTATTGATCACCTATTGTTATTAGCAAATGATTCAACGATTTATTCACAATTCTGGTCTGACAACCATATGCAGATTTCTCTAACCATAGCTGTGAAAATTACTCACTGTGTTTGCTTCTTTGAAACTCAAATGTAGCCGCGGGTACTACCTCATTGGCAGATTTAATGATCAAACACAATGACCCATATTGTCTCACACAACTTGAACAAAACATATTTCACTTTACATGTACATGTACATCCCAGGAAATATCACAATGAAACATTTAAGCATTTGAACACTGTGAGTTTGTGTTTAAGGGCAGCCATCTTTGATATAACATTAGTAAATGGTATGTCATTGTATAATAGTAAATGACATATCATAAATGGTATAAACGACAGAAATAACATATTTAGAACTGGTTATACTACGTAGCAAGATAACTTTTCACATTTTAACGCATATATTGCAGTTTGGTGGCCATCTTGGATATTTATTTCTATACTACCTGGCTGATTTACTGATATATATATAGTATAGCCAATTTATAACAGGTCGTTCTCGACACTCTTTTGACATATTTTCTATGAGTTATGTATGCCTTCAAATAGCAAAATGCAGAAAAACAGAGCTTTTTCTCTTGATTTGACCCATGAATGACCTTGGAATTGCCCCCAAACAGTCCGACTTGAGTTGAGACCCATCTAGACGCATAGTTTTGAAAGGTATAACGCGCTTTGAGCACTCATTTGTACAACAAATATTGAAATGATAATCCCCGAGTTGAATATTATTAATGAAAACTAATTTCAATAACACTGATTCCATAGATAAAACAATTCGCCACAAGGTGTCAATTCATTCATATACATTTCCAGATTCTAATTTAATTTTAAATAAACTACCACATCAGGTTTGCGAGTATTATCTTAACTACAAGAAACCTGATAAAACATAACTACATGAAATTGTCTCTGACCAATATATACATAGACCCACACATAGTAGGCCTTTGCTGAAGCCGTTATAGATATACATTGTTTTCATTCGATGTCATAGCATCAGATTCATGTCTGTACGATACATTAAAATCGTTTGTATAAGAAATCACGTCAATATGTGCATAACACGGATGTCTATATTCAAAAATATAAAGTGTGCCCCACGCTTATCAGTGTAAGCCTGGCTCCGCCAGCCAACCCACACGTGGGTATGTATTTTAAGGAACTTAAATCACGTCCTGCCGCCTCATACCACTCAACACATCTTCAGTATACCTTATGCGTATTATCATGGCTCCGCCAGTCCACCCAAACGTGGGTAAATATACTGAATAACTTAATGGGTATACTCAAGAACATAAATCACGTCCACCATAGACCAATTATATAATCTTCAGCATACTCAATATTCAAGTACTCCACCAGCCCACCCAAAACATAAGTGACTACACTCAATAACAAAAATCATGTCAAACAAATCCAATCATTATATTACTCAATATGAAGACGCCATAAGCCCACCCAGAACATCTGTAGGGATACTCAATAATATAAATCGTGTCCACCACATACCAATCATCAATAATTCAATATACTCAGTACATAATATGACGACACACACAGTCCACCCAAAACGTGGGTGGGTATACTAAAGAACAAAAAGCATGGCCATTACAGACCAATCATCAATTATTTAGTAAATGTAGTACTCAATATAAGAACTCCACCAGACCACCCAAAACGTGGGTGGTTATAGTCTAATATATAAATCATATCCATCATAGAACAATCATCAATTCTTCCGTACCGTATACTTAGTACGTACTATGACAATTCAGCCAACCCACCCAAGATATGGGTGGATATACTCCAGAACATAAAGCACGGCCACCAAAGACCAATCTTCAATCTTCAGTATACTCAGTATTGTAATATATGACGCCTCCCATCCAGTAACACGTGGGTGGGTATACTCACAGCATAAAACATTGTCACCGAATATCAATCAAGAACTATTCAGTATACCCAGTACGTAATATGATGACTCCGCCAGCCAACACACAACATAGATAAATATGCTGAAGAACGCAATGGCCAGTATGATGCCACATCCGCCTGTATATCCTCGCAGTTGACCAGGGCAATATACAGCAATACATCAGTCAAACATTTGTAGCTGATCAGAAGCCAAAACCAGCCACAAATGCCATAATCCTCCCTACTCCACCAAAATCATGAGTCAAGCAATACTCATCTTTTAAATTGTCCACCTTCATTGTGTTACACGCCTCAGTCGACTCCATTCTGGCGAATGGCTGGACGACCCACAGGCGACGGAGTGCCCGTTTCCGCCGTATCCACTGCCCCTCATGTGGCATCTTGCCCCAAACATGGAGTGCACCGGGCTCCACTGCGACATACTGGCATATTGCCCTATCCTGAAACAGTATGGGCACACACAGCAGCAACAGTATCACAGAAGGGGCATATCAGATTTTGCTGATACACATTAGCAAATTTTCAAATTAGCCGAGTGCAAAACATCAACTTCCGGTATTGAAAACAATATAATATAATACCGAATATCAATCATGAAATATTCAGTATACCCAGTAAGTAATATAATGACTCCACCAGTCAACACGTAACATAGATGAATATGCTGAAGAACGTAATTGTGTCGGTGACTGAAGAAATACTGCCCATGGCCAGTGTAGTGCCAGATCCGCATGCGCATCCGCGCAGTCTGATCAGGTCATGCACTATTCGTGAATAGTGCTCTCGAAATCAATTAATGATATCTCGAAATCATTTGGAGAGCTCTCGAAATCATTTGGAGCGAGCAATATAACATTTGATTTGGAGAGCTCTCCAAATCAAAGTTATATAATGCTCGCTACAAATGATTTCGAGAGCTCTCTAAATGATTTCGAGATATCATTAATTGATTTCGAGAGCTCTCCAAATGATTTCGAGAGCTCTCCAAATCAAGTTATATAATGCTCGCTACAAATGATTTCGAGAGCTCTCTAAATGATTTCGAGATATCATTAATTGATTTCCAGAGCTCTCCAAATGGTTTAGAGATAGCTCCAAATGATTTAGAGAGCTCTCCAAATCAAAGTTATATAATGCTCGCTACAAATGATTTCGAGAGCTCTCTAAATGATTTCGAGATATCATTAATTGATTTCGAGAGCTCTCCAAATGATTTAGAGAGCTCTCCAAATCAAATGTTATATAATGCTCGCTCCAAATGATTTCGAGAGCTCTCCAAATGATTTCGAGATATCATTAATTGATTTCGAGAGCAGCAAAAACAAGAGGCCCAAATGGGCCTGTATCGCTCACCTAAAAGCCTCCATAGTGGTCATCTTGATTTCACAAAGACTCTTCACTTACAACTTCAAATGTTCCACAGAATTTGTTGGTACCTTCTGATCTAACATATATTGCGAATGTGCATGTGATTTACTGCTATACCTTCGATTTGATATATAAAATGACCATATTCGGTCAAAAATAAAATTTGACCCCTATTTGACCCCTCGGGCCATGACCATTTTTGACCCAGAGGCCACCATATGAACAAATCTGAATCAGCGTTAAATATCCATCATTCATACAAAGTTTCGTCGAAATCGGCCTGGCGGTTTGTGAGAAGATTTTTTTGACAATTTGACCTACTTTTCAACGGCGGACATCTTGAATTTGGTGATGACCTCCATTTTAACAAAAATGGACAGGCTTCGCCCACAAACCATTACAGTTAAGTTTGGCCAATATCGGCCAAGCAGTTCACAAGAAGAATACGTTTGAAATCTTTAGTAAAAGAACAACTTTTTTACCTTTCGGTGGCCATCTTGGATGACAAAATCATCTGATTTAGACAAAAAATGGTCCAGAGTGATCAACTAGTCGATACCTTCGATTTGATATATTATATGACCATATTCGGGCAAAAATATAATTTGACCCCTAGTTGACCCCTCGGGCCACGCCCATTTTTGACCCAGGGGCCACCATATGATCAAATCTGAAACAGCGCTAACTATCGATCATTCATACCCAATATCGTCGAAATCGGCCTGGCGGTTCGTGAGAAGAAGATTTTTTAAGAATTTGACCTACTTCTCAACGGCGGCCATCTTGGATTTGGTGATGACCTCGATTTTAACAAAAATGAACAGGCTTCAACCACAGACCATTACAGTTAAGTTTGGCCAATATCGGCCAAGCAGTTTACAAGAAGAAGATGTTTGAAATCTTTAGTAAAAGAATGACCATTTGAACTATCGGTGGCCATCTTGGATGACGTAATCATATGATTTAGACAAAAAATGTTCCAAAGTGATTGTCTCGTCCATACCTTCGATTTTATATATTACATGACTATATTCGGTTAAAAATAAAATTTGACCCCTATTTGACCCCTCGGCGACGCCCATTTTTGACCCACGGGCCACCATATGAAACAAATCTGAAACAGTGCTAACTATCGATCATTCATACCCAGTATCGTCGAAATCGGCCTGGCGGTTCGTAGAAGAAGATTTTTGTTTTTTAAGAATTTGACCTACTTCTCAACGGCGGCCATCTTGGATTTGGTGATGACCTCCATTTTAACAAAAATGAACAGGCTTCAACCACAGACCATTACTGTTAAGTTTGGCCAATATCGGCCAAGCAGTTTACAAGAAGAAGACGTTTGAAATCTTTAGTAAAAGAATGACCATTTGAACTATCGGTGGCCATCTTGGATGACGTAATCATATGATTTAGACAAAAAATGTTCCAGAGTGATTGTCTCGTCGATACCTTCGATTTTGTATATTACATGACTATATTCGGTTAAAAATAAAATTTGACCCCTATTTGACCCCTCGGGCGACGCCCATTTTTGACCCACGGGCCACCATATGAACAAATCTGAAACAGCGCTAACTATCGATCATTCATACCAAGTATCGTCGAAATCGGCCTGGCGGTTCGTGAGAAGAAGATTTTTTAAGAATTTGACCTACTTTTCCATGGCGGCCATCTTGGATCGTCGATGACCTCCATTTAAACAAATCTGAAATGGCATCACCCATATATCATCCCTGTGAAGTTTGACCAATATCGGCTCAGCAGTTCGGGAGAAGAAGATGATTGAAAATGTTTGCGGACGGACGGACGACGGACGACGGACGACGGACACTTTGCCATAACAATAGCTCACATGAGCTTTGCTCAGGTGAGCTAAAAATACGTGTCGCTCTACTGTTGGTCAACACTTGAATGACAGTGGTCACACCTAGTGACCACGCTTAGCGCGAAAACGCGCACGACTGCACACGCGCAAGCGCGTTACCATCAATCAATATTCGTAACATTGTACAAGGTTGTCCCGCCGACCACCAGAGAAAAATAATTTATTTCTAATTCACTACGTTCAAACGACATAAATTGTATTTAATACTTGCACCTGACATGCCATACACAGGGGAATATCAGACATTGGTAACATACATACAGGGACCCGTGATATACATACAGGGTACTATCTAACATATGTAACATACATACAGGGGAATGTCAGACACAGGTAACATGCATACAGGGGAATATCAGACACCGGTAACATACATACAGGGGAATATCAGACATCGGTAACGCACACAGTGGAATATCAGACACCGGTAACAAACCCACAGGGAAATATCAGACACCGGTAACATACATACAGGGGAATATCAGACACCGGTAACATACATACAGGGGAATGTCAGACACCGGTAACATACATACAGGGGAATATCAGACACCGGTAACATACATACAGGGGAATATCAGACACGGGTAACGCACACAGTGGAATATCAGACACCGGTAACATACATACAGGGAAATATCAGACACCGGTAACATACACACAGGAAAATATCAGACACATGTAACATACACACAGGGAAATATCAGACACCGGTAACATACACACATGGGAATATCAGACAACGGCAACACACATACAAGGCAATACCAGTAGCCTGTTTCATCAACATTGCAAAGTATACTTTACTAGCAAAGTATACTTTGAGGGAGAAATTTTCAATTTTAGGATAAATTTATTAATTTTTATTATACTGAATTTATTACATTATCACAGCCATTTAATGGCTGTGATAATGTAATAAATTCAGTATAATAATTCTGCATACTTTTAATCATGAAATATATGCATTTGTTAGTTCTATGTGAAATAATGCATTTCTGGAAAAATAAATGATTACTCCCTCAAAGTATACTTTGCTAGTAAAGTATACTTTGCAATGTTGATGAAATAGGCTACTGATACCTGTAACGTACATACATTGGAATACCAGACATTTGTAACATACATACCGGTGGATAGTAGGCACCGGTAACATGCTTACTGGCATGTAATTGTAGATGACGGTATATTACCAAAGGTGCGGTCGACTGTCGCCCCATCGACTGCCCCTCCACCGGCGTATGACGGCGGACCTTCCATACACTGTCCTGGCGACGATAAACGACTGCGTGTACACGCACAGTGTCTCTCCCAACAAGGTAACCATAGGTTGTCTGTGTAAGTCACCATACAAATGTCCGTCCAGTCCTATTCCGGATCAGCTAAAATATTTTGATTCATGATCAGATTATGTCTTCCGGAATCCCGAAATAGGTTGAATGACGTCATTACAGTTTAGATTTAGCCAATCAGAGATGTTCTTTACATAGACGCTTCTGGTTGTATTATGGAAGATGTGCATTGACCCGGTTCCAGATAATGAACGAAATTAGACAAAAAAAGTGTTTTTTAGATCGGTGAACGATCACAATTGGACGAACTTTGTATGGTTCGAGTTGGTAATGTATATGGTCATGGTGCACCACTTTAGTTTGAGCTGGTAATCAGATATCGGCCAAATATGACCGATAATCCACGCCGGACGGCCTCCGATTCTGTGTGAGGTTCTTTCATACACGCAACTTTCGCTTTGGATGGGGTAATCAAAACGCGAATAACTCAATAAATACTTGAAACAGCGATTTGAAGTGAATATATTCACACACCTAATACCTTTATCGATTGCCAGAAACATATTTCATACATTTAATCGATGTTTATTGTGTTTGTGCGAGTCGGAAAAGAGAGGGCTCTTTCTATAATAGCCATATTTATACCCACCTTCTATAAATAGATGATGGTAATGTACGAGATCAAGTGGTGGGGTAATGGAATTTTTTGAATAGGCATTTTGTTGGTGTCATAGGTCCGAGTCTTCCACCTGTGCCTTCTAGATGCCCTCCTTACGCACAGACACACGGTTCCAATTCGAAAGTGGATCTAAAATAAACTCATATTCTACATCTAAATGGAGAATTCATTCTAGGACCCAGGTCATACCCACTTTTACTGCGATATTAAACATTTGCCAGGAAGGGCATTCGCCATCTTTGCAATCAACAGAAGTGGATTATCCTGGGCCGGGCTCGCTAATTCAGTAATTTTACAATTACAATTAACGCATTGGCGAGCTGGGCCAAAGATACACTAGTACCACTTCCGTTGGTTGAATTAATGACACACACACGTCCTACCGTACAGCCGTTTAATATCATGAATATAGGAGTAAACTTAGGTATGATTTAGAAGAGGAATTTGTAGTTCATCCCAGAAAGTGCCTGCATTTGTGAGGACTGCCAATTTGAAACTGATTTCCCAATGAGGGATTATCGAACGAAGTTAGCATTGTTTCGACAGCGTAATAGCGTTGGTCCCAAATGGGCTAAAACTCCTTTGTCAACCAGACGTCTACAAAATGTGGTGGGCACAACTGGTATTGACTAATACTGACGGTCACTGAAACAGTACCAGACAAACTCGAGAGATTCAAGTTGGCCTTCGATCACGACTTCCAGAAGTATGTAGTTTCAGCGCATGGGACAACGTGGTTTACACTGGATTTATTTAATGGCGGCTCTTAATGGCGATACATCTTATGTTTCATCAATACGAGTGCGGTTTCTTCTTTTTAATGATGACCATGTTCCAGCCGTTAACGCTACGAGTCTGGCAATACCAAATTTAGCAGCATTACTTATGTACATGTAGTTAGTCTGAGCATTCTGCAGATAAATTTGATTCGGACCAAGTTTGAACAACGTTCGATTTCGTCCGATACAAGTTTCTCTGCAAACTGTGGTCATTCCCGGTACTAACTTGTGAGTGAACTTTACAGTTGACCTCTTACTGAGAAATGACGTCACAGCATAGCACATAATAATGGCAACGAAACGTTTTTTCAACTGGCATTGTGTTTAATTGATTGGACTACTCAACACAAATTAATGTTCAGGTAAAATGACGTTTCATAAATACATAACAGTATGTACCAGTTATCGTTTCTTATGTGTTGTTTGACTAAGTATATTTTATTGTTGATAGTACATGCTAAAGAAACTTCCATATACAGTGTGTATGATATCATGCACTCAATTTATTAATTCAATACTTGTATGATAAATATAAACGGTTCATCCATATACATGTATATACTATAATGGTGTATACCGGTATAATAGCCGAAGTATTTGCCTTTTGCATTGCATGTACTTCACTTGTTTAGCCCGCCTTTCCCCATGACTGTATACAATCGGCTTATTTATACCCCCGCAACGAGCTGTGGGGGGGGGGGTATACTGAAGTCAGGTTGTCGGTCCGTCCGTGTGTCCGTGTGTCCGTACCAACATACAGGGTATATGTGGCTAAAGGATAGGGTTAGTTATCTAGTAGACACATAAACCCAATTTGTAAGACGTTTTTGGGTTTATGTGGTATTTTTTCGGTTTATTTGGCTTATTTAATGTGTACAGAGGGGTCTTATGTGGCTCGTAGACACATACACACATGTTGTAAGAACGTCCGTGCGTCCGTCCGTCACTAAACTTAACATCAGAGAAATATTGTTATAACTTCTATTTCCTTCATCTAAAATGCTTAATATTTCACACATGCATTCCTGTAAGGCTCTACTACCATGCTGTGCCAAATCCACGACTGTCCAACCCCCGCTGATCACACATGCATTCCTGTAAGACTCTACTACCATGCTGTGCCAAATCCACGACCGTCCAACCCCCGCTGATCACACATGCATTCCTGTAAGACTCTACTACCATGCTGTGCCAAATCCACGACCGTCCAACCCCCGCTGATCCCAAGGTCAAGGTCAAATACTTACTAGTCTCTTTACAAAATTTAACATCAGATAAATATTGTTATAACTTCTATTTCCTTCATCTAAAATGCTTGCTTAATATTTCAAACATGCATTCCTGTAAGACTCTACTACCATGATGTGCCAAATCCACGACCGTCCAACCTCCGCTGATGCCAAGGTTGTGGTCAAATACTTAGTCTCTTTACAAAACTTAACATCAGAGAAATATTGTTATAACTTCTATTTCATTCATCTAAAATGCGTAATATTTAACACATGCATTCCTGTAAGGCTCTACTACCATGCTGTGCCAAATCCACGACCGTCCAACCCTCGCTGATCCCAAGGTCAAGGTCAAATACTTAGTCTCTTTACAAAACTTAACATCAGAGAAATAAGTTAGAACTTCTACTTCCTTCATCGAAAATTCTTCATATTTCATTCGTGTATTCCTCTACACAAATCCCCGCTGATCTCGCTTGTATTTTTTTTGCTTACATATTTAGGGGTACATGGGCCCACGCGGGGGTATTCCGTAAGCCTCGCTTACTGACCAATCTAGTTAAAATCAGAAAATGAATGCCATTATCTTTGATATATTTTCGAGTTTTGTTTCTGCATTTACACAGTACATGGGCAATATATATACATGAGGATGTGATAACACAGTTAGATCACATACGTCCGCATGTACGATCGATAATCCGCTCGCTAAATCTCCTCGTACATTCGGACGAACCGTGATCTAACGGTGACATACATGCCACTTTACTATCACACTGTCACTATTCTGTCATACGTATAAATATGTACACATAATCCGCATGATGCGGTCTGAGATTTGTAAAATAAAGTTATGTTCTGTTATATTATACTTAGTTACTGTGTAGTTTATACGAAACCCCGCATATCTCGTACGTTGTCATCCGCATGCCACGTCAGTTTCTCCAAACATGTAAATACAATGGTAGTCGGCGGAATTCTGATAAACTTAACCTCATTTCCAATAATTAGTGTACTTTGTAAGTATCAGTACTTGATACAATACTTGACCTGCGCACGTGAACGAACTAATTACCAGTTTGTAAATATAACTGACAAAAGATATACCATGGATATTATCCATGTTAAAAGTGTAGTACACTTTTTTTAAACAAAATATTTATTTAAATATGAAAAGTGATATACATAAAAATTATGTAATACAGAAAGAACGCTTTTTATTTGACCACATGAATGGCCTGACCTTCGTGGTTGTGAATCGCTTGTAGCACCGAGTAGCACAAATCGTCGTACAATGGACGGTAAGCTGCACTGTAACCATTCTAACACGGACGTGAGTTGTCTGATATACGTTCACCCGTGTATCTCCATGATATGTGGTTGTGACTGGAGAAATGGGACCTGTGGGTTTTGCGACCAGTGTAGATTCAGATCAGCCTGTGCATCCGCACAGTCTGGTCAGGATCTTGCACTGTTCGACATTCAATTAACGAAACACCCTTAATGTTTCTAACAAGGAATATAGATCGTTATCAGGCTACACAATTGTGCTATATGATCAGGGGCTACACTTGACAGAAATCCCATAAGCCCCATTTTTTCAATCACAGCCACATATATTAAAGGAGCTCGTTGACTAGCCACAAAAGAGTCTAGAAATATGCAAATTGACAAATTACATCAAATAAACAATTAGTATATTGATCCATGGTGGGAACAGAAAAAATATATCGAAAATGTGCTTTTTAAATTAGTACATGTATTATCTTTTGGAATTGAATTTACAATGTAGAAGCGCGGTTGAATATTGCAGAATCCATATCTAAAAACAGGCGACCTAAAAACAGGCGACCTAAAAACGCGCTCGAACCCGCGTGAGGTCATGTAATACAGCAAGACTAAAACGATGACGTCATACAGTGTTACTGAGATATGGTATTCCAGTGTTTTATTATTTTCCTCGTAATTAAGTTATGATAACAATTTAGCCAAGAAATTCCTTATTTATTATGACTATTAGTCTATTACATGTAGATGAAATCTGATTCACGAAAATAACAATTATGATATGTTATTGCAATGACAACTGTGAAACGTGCAGGGTCCGAATCACCATTAGCGGCTGTTGTAATATATGAAGTGATTTTATAGTAGATTTCTTTAAAATCTACTTAACATTCGGACAGATTTTTAAGATTTCTTATGACCCAGATGTTATGTAGGCACCAAAGATGATGGCATACATTTCTGTGTTGTACGGGTGCTCTAGAAGTTATTTACAATAGATTGTAACGAATAATCGAGTAGCGTTTATTTCTTAAATGTACGTGCTATACACTTTTATTTACGGTATTGACGGTAACCGATTCTTCGTCAAAACGACAAAAGTGTGAAATTAAAACAAAGTATACAGTAAAAGGCAACCTGTTCCGGATTTGCTGCGGATTGTTTCATAAAAATCCGTTTTCTATTAAAACATTTTTATTTTTTGTATTATTTTTTTCATAACAATTTGAAAATAAATTCATCGGTCCTAGTATCATCACATATCTTCAATTAAACCACTTTACAAGTGCATGATCACGTGGTTACAACAACAACAACAATTACTGAAACTTCCAGAAGCGCCTCCGATTCAAAGTACGTATTCTGTTATAGTGTCCTTATTATGTAACGGATTTTGATGAAATATGGCCCATCAAATACGTCTTGTTAAGCTGCATTTGGTGGTCTCGGTACTTTTGGCCAAAACTTCTGTCGTTTTTGCGAAGAATCGATTTCCGTGTTTACTGACACGGAAATCGATTCTTCGCAAAAATGACATACATTGTAAATGTACAAGTATGTGCCGAAGTCCCGAGACCACCAAATGCCCGTCATAAAAATACGTTGCATATTAAAGGTGCATGCCCGCTCAGTAGTCACAAACTGTTCTTTATATGAATTAAATAAGTGTATACTTGTGTTACTATTCCACCAGTTCTAAAAATTACGAATGCCCGCTATACGGATATAATCATTTAGTAATATCTATTTTACTGATAGTGACTCGCGGTGGTATCAGGCTATTTTCATATGCAACTACGGCATGATAATTTTTATTTATTTATACTAATTAAATGCGTCACCTGAAAAAAAAATATTTTCGACAGATTATAAAGTATGATCATTGCACATCAAGACATAAATACAGAGAATACATAATAATGTCCGTTAACATTCTAAGGAAATACGGTTATCACCCCTGATATCAGTGTGGAAATTGACGGACATTATTATTTATTCTCTGTATTTATTTTTTGACGTGCAATGATCATAATTTATAATCTGTCGAAAATATGATTTTTTTCAGGTGACGCATTTAATTAGCATACATATTTAAAGAATGTCATGCCTCATTTGCATATGAAAATAGCCTGATACCATCGCGAGTCACTATCAGTCAAACAAATATTACTAAATGATTATATATGTAAAGCGGGCACTCGTAATTTTTAGAACTGGTGGAATTATGTCGCACAAGTATGTACTTATTTAATTACTTTAAAGAACAGTTTGTGTCTACTGAGTGGGAATGTACCTTTAAGTGTGCTCTTTCATATTCACAAGAATGTATTTTGTCGTCTGCTCATTATTTTAAATTTTCCATTTTTCTCATCACACAACATGTTTTGACATCACATGAGCATTCTAAAGTGAAGTCGATCCATGCTTTTTTATCGATTAAGAAGGCACACTATAAAGCAACAGCAGACGACAATGTTCGTGTCGACCATGGTAAGGGTTAACCCTTTCAACACCAGTGGCATGTATTGGCAAAAAGTGTAAATCCAGATGAGCCGGCTCCTGACGAGCCGTCTCATCAGGATATGCACTTTTTTGCAACCATTTTTCATATTCATTTTAAAAAACATACACCCCTTTTTTATAAATGGACTAGTCTGAAAATCATTTTGTGACAATTTGATTGGTCGGCAAACTAACATATCATAATCCATTCCAGTTACATAGGGGTGAAAGGGTTAATAGTTGCGGCGGCGGAGGTTTGTATCACAGTAGAAAGACGTCCTCGACAATGCTGGTCACAGCTGCGTTCGTGTGTGCACTGGTGTATGCTGTCTATGGTGGCGACGCTGAGCCGCGATGTTCCAGGTTCGACTTCGAAGAAAAGGTTCTGGAGAAGCTGGTACGAATGGAACACAAAATGTCACTGCACGACGAGCAGATGGAGGCGATGCAGAAAGACGTGAAACAGCAACTTGATGCGCTTGTCGGAGTGAAGGAGTCGTTGGTGACAACGATGACCGATCTATCGGAACTCGTGGCACAAAAGCTTGAAGCGGAGGCCGCGAAGACGGAAAGACTGTCGAAGGACGTCCACGACACGATGCTGGGTTACAACATGACGATTCAAACGGACATGATTGAAATAAAAGGTAAGGACGTGAGCAATACGTATCCTCGATACAGTTTGTTTGTTTATTGGTGTTTAACGGCCTATCAACACCTAAGGTCGTGTTAAGGTCGTGTAAGGCCGGGTAAACGGGTTAAATCACGTTTTAACCTGCTGCTCTGGTGTGGGGGGGGGGGGGGTGGGGGTGACACAATTAGAACGGAATATTTACATCGAGAGAAAGTATATTCAGCCCTGAAATTGGAATAACCCCACTTGGTGCCAGGACCATACCACACCAAAGTCACTTGGCCCCTTCACTAAATTAAGATTACGAATGATCGTAATACTCACATAAATGATATAACCAGATTCAAATGTCACATACAAAATGCCAAAGACGATAAGGAAGAACCCCTATCGTTAAATTACCCATCACATGCTCCCACCTGCCACCCTGTCCTCGATACATTGTACCGCGGGTTCTCGCGTAAATATACAGTCGGATTTGTTCCTGGTTAAACAAACGAACGGTTGCCTATCGTTTACACATCGTTTTAACATGGTTTTATCTTTTTATAATTAGAAAACGATGTTTTCGTTATTTTAAAGGTACATGCCCACTCAGTTGGCACAACATGTTCTTTATAGAACTTAAATAAGTGTATAATTGTGCCATATTACAAGTGCCCGCTATACAGATTTATACCACAATCATTGCTCCATGTAGCATAATAAAAAAGGGTTGAATAAATAGAGGATATTCATATTTTTGCAACGAATATGACATATATGTTCATCGAGTGGTGTGGAATGTCCATATTTCGCGAGTGCCGTTAGGCACGAGTGAAATATGGACAGTTCACACCACGAGATAGAATACGGTAATGAATTTGTATTTGCAGCCTATTTGCAGTCCGGCCCTGCAGGTGCGCGTTATGAATATAGATAGCGGAAGTAGCCGTATTTTTACCGGAATATGTTTATTTCATCGATGAGAACATATGACTTTTATTTACATCGTATAACTATGTCTTTCATGGGTAGGTATATAATAAATGCTGTTTATATCTGAAGTAACCTAATATACCTGAAGTAGCCAAATATACATGAAGTGCCGTTTAGGAAAAGTTTTGGAACGAGTTGTTTTCAAACATGTATATAACCACCTTCATATTAACAACCTTATTTATAAAAGTCAATCCGGATTCATCCCAGGCCATTCCACGGTATACCAGCTAATTGATATATATAATCAGATATGCAAGGCAATCGATGAACGAAAACATACGTGTATTGTCTTTTGTGACATTTCTAAAGCATTTTATAGAGTATGGCACCTCGGACTTTTATTTAAGCTAAACCAAAATGGTGTAGAATGTCCCCTTCATAACTGGTTTAGAAATTATTTATCAAACAGATCTCAAAAAGTTTCTATAGGCAGCTCTTATTCTGAAAGTAAATTGATAAATGCTGGTGTTCCCCAAGGCTCGGTTCTTGGACCTCTTTTGTTTCTTATATACGTTAATGATATTGCTGACAAACTACTTAGT
The DNA here is from genome assembly GCA_029237695.1 of Conchocele bisecta. Classification (NCBI taxonomy): domain Eukaryota; kingdom Metazoa; phylum Mollusca; class Bivalvia; order Lucinida; family Thyasiridae; genus Conchocele; species Conchocele bisecta. The sequence continues at coordinate 29,000,928 of CM055275.1, read as the reverse complement.
ACAACCAGGCTATTTGATGATGACTCATCCTTAGCTGTCTCGTCAAAAGACATGAACACCATAGCACGTAATATAAACCATGATTTAAATGAATTAGAAGCATGGGCTCACCAATGGCTTGTAACATTTAATCCTTCTAAAACTGATGCTATGATCTGTTCATTAGCTCGATACACAGAGCCATCTCTCTATTTTAATGATATTCAACTTCATTTTGTCCAACATCACAAACATTTGGGTCTAACTCTCAGTCATGATGGTACCTGGCACGAACATATTTCTAACATAATTAAGTCTGCATCTAAGGTTTTATGTTCTATGAAAATGCTTAAATTTAAATTAAATAGAAAAACATTGAATCAAATATATATATCGTACATGAGACCAGTTCTCGAATATGCATCAATCGTATGGGATAGTTGTACACAATATGAACGCGAATCTCTTGAAAAACTTCAATACGAAGCAGCCAGAACAGCTACAGGTATAACCCGTTCATGCTCTATTAACAGACTTCTCCTAGAAATTGGATGGATACCCCTTTCAGACCGAAGACATATTCAGAAGCTTATACTTATTTATAAAGAAAATGCCGGTGTACTTCCCTCATATATACATGAACTATTTCCACAACTAGTTGGTGAAAATAACGGATTACGTAACATGAACACTTTTATCACATTAACAAGACGGACAGAACTGTATTCTAAATCGTTTATACCGTCATCAGTAGCGTCTTGGAATGAACTAAATGAGGATACAAAAAATTCTACATCGACCGCCGTTTTTAAAAATAAACTAAAACAACTATTCAGACCTCCAATTGTTCCAGAATATTTTCTTATCGGCGACAGAACATTATCCATTTACCACTGCCGCATAAGAAACCAATGTAGTAATCTTAATGCTGATCTATATAGGAATCACTTGAGAGAATCACCTTTATGTCAATGTACACTCGAAGATGAAGATGCCGAACATTTCCTTTTTAAATGCCAACTATTCCATCAGCAACGATTAAACTGTTTTGCAGCAACCCGTCAGTACCATCCACTATCTGTTAAAACCCTATTATTCGGAAACGAGTCACTAAATGTGGAAGACAATACTCGCATATTTACAGAAGTGCAAACTTACATTAAACTGACTCGACGATTCATATAACTGCATCTGTATAATATTATGTATTGCGTTTGTTTTTACAAAACTACATTAAACAAGTAACGTCTATATAACAAATAACTATTTACATAAATACTGCGTTCCTACATGAATACAATTATTATAAATGGTTACCTGGGCTCGTGCTCGTGGGTCTTCCGCGATGTGTTAGGTGCTCCGTGCTCGCATTTGGACATTCTATCGGTCATGATTGGGCTTCGCTCGGTAATGGCCGGCAGAGCTGTTTGATTTCGAGTATGGGGTACGAGAGCATACTCGGGGGGTCTCATAATCGTGGTCCCAGATTCTGGAGTGTGTGAGGTGAGGAAATTTGGTGCAGCACATTGAACACTTATCCTTGTTTATTGTTGATTTTCGATTTATCATGAGCACATTAATATGACTGTTTATGAAAAACATATTGTTTCAACATGTAGACTGATGTGCTCATGTGCACATCGATATATTTGTGTATATATATGTGTATATATATGTGTATATATATATATATATGTATATATATATATATATATATGTGTATATATGTGTGTGTATGTATGTGTATATATATGTTTGTATACATACTTGCTCTACAGAATATGTAAAACATCATACTTATTTACCTACCACTATTATACCACTTTATATATATGCAATAAGCAATTGGGACGGGCTGTAACTAATGTTGCTAAAACTTGTAGCCCAACCCGTTTGCTCTTCTAAATTAACCTGTATTTATTAACTGTTACATTGTAAATTTAGAGCAATAAAATATGCTTAAACTAAACTAAGTGCCGTTTTCCCCCTATATTTTTCACCTTTGAACACTAATCGTGGCCTCTGATTGCCTCTGGTCAGTCTCAACAGCAAATTCAAGATGGCTGCGAATTTTAAAATCGAAATCGCTGTCGGTTCAGCTGAATTTTGTCCATTTTTACAGTATATACGACGTAACCAACGACATGGATATGTCCATTGTGATTGCAATGCTTATTACGACAACTGTGTAGTCTAAAACCAGCCAATATTGAAGCTCATCGTAAATGAATCGGAGATTTAATCAGATACAATACCGAATTTGCCTTGCGTGTACGCCACCATTTTGCTTTGAATGACGTCGCTAGATTTGTGACGTATGGCGAAGGAATGACGTCAAAACATGACGTTACGCATGTTCAAACAATTAATTTTAGTATGATGATGTCCGTAAATCTAGCATAGTAATATAATATATTCACATGTGTGAACTTTATTTTATAGCTTAATTTAAGTCATGACTTGCATAAGGCATCAGGGGCGGATCTGGAGGGGGGGGCGGGGTTCCGGGGTAGCACTCCCCCCCCCCCCCCCATTCAGCCACGGAGTTTACATATATCACAGTTTACCACCAGTTGGAGTCTGAATTTAAATGCCGTAAAACACAGGAAAGTGCATTTCGAAGAGCTCGAAAATAGGACAAACCCTCGTTTCGAACGGTAACGCTTGCAATTACTCCCGTACCGTCCGTAGCTATCTACGGGAGTAGATTGCAAGAGTTACCTTCGCAACCAGATAACCACCCCCCCCCCCCCCCCCCCCCCCCCCCCCCCCCCCCCCCCCCCCACGTACCCCAAATGCTGGATCCGCCCTTGGGCAGAGGTAGAATCGTTGTAATTTATTTGCAGTGAGATTTGGGTGATGCCATGGTTGCTGCTGTGTATTGTATCATGAGCATTTCTAATTATATCCATTTGGTCATGTGATTATTTGGTCTAGTGATACAGCAACTGCAACTGAATTTGATTATACCACAATATGTGTGTATATCTACAACAACCACACACAGCTGACCAATATCAGAGTTATATATAGCCCACACAATACGACAGTTCAGCACTAACTCATTGTCCATTGTTTGATTTTGTTAAGACACTGGTCTACATCCACATCACAAGTGTGATCCCACAACTGCATCTACACAACATTGAAATACAAACTGAACAAGCTGAGTGTCTCACTCATCAAAGGTCAACATTCCTGCCTTACAGCATATACAGCATTCGCAAGAAGAAATATACACTCTGAATCGTCTTCAGATCAACCCACTAACACTGGTGCCATTACAACTGAGCCCGTTGGTAGCTGTGACACTCCTCCAGTTTTGATTTTTGATTGAATGTCAACAATCAGTTCATTATCGATATATGTGTTTGAAAATTGTGTTGAGGCTACCACTTATTCACGAGTTGTTCCCAAAATATAAAATGTAACCTGTAGAGAATTGCCCATTAAGTACGTGAATGGATGTGTAAGGTGTGTGAGGGTAAATACATGGCAACATGATATCATCGACATGACAACTTAACCGAATGTGTCCCCATTTCTTAGCCGTTGGGGAAAGTTTGCTCATCTATCCGGTCTACAGCTAGTAGTGTATACTGTTATGCAGTATTGCATTTTTTTGCTACATTCTTGAAACAAAAGTTTTTTGTCATCTTTAGAACACGTAGAACAAAACTGGTGTTGGTTCCATTTTTTTTTCGAAAATTCCTTTGGCCGCCATCTTGCATTTCAAAATGGCCACCCTGAAATGTTATAGTCATTGTATATACACTTCTAATACAAGTAGAATATTGATTATTTTTTTGTGATAATCATCTTTTGATCACACAAAACCAAACAAGTGTTATTTTATTTGTTTGTAACCCACATGGTGGCCATCCACTAATATGTTCATATATAGTTTAGTTTCAAAGATATGGTCCTCCACAGTGTAGATAATGCTGCCTGATTTTGATGAGTATTTGGTGTCCATCTTGGATCATATGGATATGATAGCCTCCATCTATGTTTCAAATTAGTACATGGTATACAAAGGTTTTTCCGCGTCCGTCAGATCAAGATCCAAGTGCCTATTTGTTTTCATTCATCAAATAAGTACACATTTCAGGCTACATATTGATGATTGGTGGCCTCTTGAATTTGTTGATACTCTCAACGATAGAGACGTCCCATCAAACCGAATTGCTTTGTATTTGCCCCATTAAACAATACTCACAAATAAAACATACTTTATCGGATTGTTCTGTAATGTTATGCAAGTACATATTGTATTGTCAAGATAGAGTGAGTTTTGCACTCATTTGACCCATGTGCACTTAATGATCCCTAACAATTACCTTGTCCCGCCTGATTTGATTGACCGACATCGGATTCGTGTTCAGGATGATATAATGCATTGATTTAAAGTATTCGTTGATTTTGCTCTCTCGGGTTCATAATTCATTCTGTATGGGTGCCTGCCCCCCAACTATTGTTCCTGGTCGCAAAAGCTCCTCTCGGGTGTTGGTGTTCGGTGCCTCTACCAGCCCGTCGCGCGACTGACCCTGTTTGGTCTCTCCAGGTATACCGGATGGGACGCTCGGTCACCAAGCGCGATGAACCCGTGCTGTACTATTTGTTGGATGGCCCATCATGTGACTTTGTCCAGGAAGAGCTTCTTGTTTTGCCTCCCGACATCGAGCTACCACCGGATGGTGTACTCACGCGCTAAGATCTGCAGCGCTTCTTTTTCGGTTGCATTCCATGCAGGTCAGTCGGACATTGTCCAGCCGGTCTATACTAAACTGCTGTGTGTCCTTTGGGGCATAGGCCCACCGCAGCTCGATGTCGCAGGCCGCGTAAGATGTAAGATGTGGTCGACCTTCAAGTTAAAGCCCTGGAAACATTTCCCCTGGTCCTGACGCGTATATGCCACAAGCTTCATCTGGATGGTCTTGCGGAGTTGTTGCGCTGTTTGGGGCCTGACCTCAGAAACCTCCTCTGGTGAACAGGTTACCCGTTCGAGCTGGTGCATATACTCCACCCGAGACACTGCAAGGTAGAGATTGGACCTTTGTAGGTAGTCGTCAATGGCCAAGACCTTCTGCGGGTCGTGGATGGTGAGGCCCTGTGAGCTGTGAACTATGAGGGCATAGCCAAGGCGCTAGTCGTCGGTTTGCACTGCTTGCTCGGTTGCCTCGATCGTGACATCCACCATGTCATTGAGGACGAGCTCATATGTGCGGTCGGTGCCTGGTATGCGCACCATAATGTTCTGTCTTTTGCTATCTTTGGGGTGGTATAGCAACGGAACATGTGTGTCTGGGAAGCGCTCATTGTGTCGTCGGAACAACAGCTCCTGTGCTCGGTCGCGGACCTTCCGGCGGCTCGCCAATATGAGGTCGCCCAGCCTCCATTCTTCCACAAATTGCTCCCATTCGAGACAGCCAGGGAATGCCTTATGAATCTGCCGGCATTGGACCCTGTCGCTATGGAGGCCAATTCTCTTGTACAGGGTCTTGAGTTTGTCGTCCTTTGCACGGTCAACCTCAACCTCTTCGTAGTAGTCAAGCCGCCTCGCGGAGCCAGTCGTGCGACATCTCGCCGGCAATCGGTGGTGGCTGGCCTTGATCACCACAGCAGATGAATTGGGCGCCTCTTCGGCCGAGCCAGTCCAGAACGTCGCCAGAATGTGCCGGGGAACGGTGCAGACCTCGTCCCAGACGATGACACGAGGGATGTACTTCTGACGCATTCTGGCGGGCGTCCAGTCATGCTGGCCACTCCACCGGAAGAAGCAATGGTAGGTCTGAGCCTTGACCCCCGTGGCAAGGCGGTGGGTTGGGGGGTGAACACGAGGGGGTCTCTCGCCCGGAAGAGCTCGATTGCTCTCGTAGTTTACTCGCTACCCCCACCGCCGTTCAGGTAGTTCAGCCGCCGTCGGGACAGGGTATCATCGTAGCGCGGTGCATTGCTGGTAGGGAGGTCCTTTTCTTGGCTGATATACTCGGGCTTTGCGAGGTAGGCTGCCTGTTCCTATGGCATGAAGAGCTGCTCGCCCTTGTCGCGCCACTGGGCCCACCGTCTTGAACTCGACGCCATTCATGCACATTCGTGCATATCCCGACGGTGCCAAGCCCGCAGTCCAGTTTTGGTCGGTAAGCATCGACCCCCTCAAGCTTATCCGGTGCCAATGTCTTTGGGAAGGGGGCCGTTTATAGACATTCTGGTCATGCGGTGGCCCGGGTGCCCACAACGCTCGAAATAAGGTTTGGCTGGCGGGGTACCATGCATATGCCTTCATGTCGATGCTGACGACGTGTCTCGTGTCATAGTCCATGGAGTTCCGGAGACCACCGTGGCCGTGTTCTACACAGGCTTTCTGGATGTCGTCGAGGAGGCCGGTTGGTGTCGGTTTCCAGCCGTTGCGCTCTTTGACCATGATGCTGACCGCGTGGTTTACCCCGAATGCCATGTCAGCCAGAGACGTATCACATAGTCAGGCACAAGCTTCCCGGAGTCGGTCCTGACCTTCTTGTGTCCTATAAGTACTGCCGTCTTGGTGCACAAACTGGTCCACGTTGAGACGGTTTTCTCCGCCCCCCGAGAAGCCAGATTGCTGGTCTCGTGTTGCCACTCAGATGGTCTGCCACACATAGCCTTCGTACAGGTAGAGCCCTATCTAGACAGGGTGAAGTGCAGGTCTTTGGACCACGCGTGGCCGTTGTGGCAGATGAGCTATATTGGTCGATGCTAACCGTTTCCACCTCTACCATACTTGCCAGTTTTCAATAGGTCCTCGCCAGCTATGTCCCGCAGGATGATGGCACGTTTGAGGACCATCTCCAGAGCGGTAACATCGTCGACTGTTGCGCCGGTTTCGTGAACTCTCGCCTCCCATTCCTCTAATTTCAATCTCCGGGCGTCAGTGAGTCATTGACCACTGAACGTGCCTTCAAAGTGATTCACCACTCTCTGCGCGACGCAGTTGAGGTCGCCGTCACGCATAGGAGCCATATGTTGGCGGTGTGCGGGTCTAATAGAGGATGGAGGCCGTAGACGACCGCGGTGACTGGGTAGGCGTTTTGGTAGTATGGTCTATCAATCCCACTCAATTCGCCCGGTTTTGTGTCATTGTTAATGGTTACAACACATTGGCCCTTCCGCCTTTCTGCTTTTACGGGGTCAAACTTATCCTCGACCACCCAATCTCCCTCATCCTGCTCTCGTAGATACTTGCGTTTTATGATGTACTCACCCTGTGGAAGTTCTTGGACGAGGTGCGCTGCTCTGTCAGCTGTCATCGTGTTATCCATGGACATGCGGCCCGCGTTGATGACAATGCCTCTGCCACTTTCAGTTCACCAACTTCAAGCGTGTCTTCTGTTTCAACCCTCCATTTAGAGAAGACCGCAATGGCGCCATCGATTTCAAACTCGTCTTTGGCGTCGTTCAGAATACCAGCACATGGTTCTTCGGTTGGGAGCTTCACAGGCAGTGGGGCCTGGGTGTCCAGGTCGATAAATTGTTGACCCTCTGGAACTGGGTCTGGCATTTCTGCCAGAATTTCGTCGATCAGATCATCCACAGTAGCCATTGTGCTTGATTTACCCAGTAGTAAATGTATCTCTAATAGGAAATTCAGAATGCATATATCGCAGCCGGACGCCGAAACTCCTTCTCCAGGACCCGTTGGTTTCGCTACCATTCCTTCACCTACTCTTTCTCATATTAATGGGTATACCATATAGTAAGATATATCTAATAGGAAATTCAAAAGGGATCTATTACAGCCAGACGCCGAAACTCCTTCTCGAGGACCCATTGGTGTCGCTGCAAGTCATTCACCTTCTCTTTCTCATATGAATGGGTACACCCTATTGTAAGATATCTCTAATAGGAAATTCAGAAGAGATCTATCGCAGCCAGACGCCGAAACTCCTTCTCGAGATCGTTCACATTCTCCTCATATCCGCAACCCTGGCACAAATAGTAGCGGTTCATAACACCTATTCCACATTTTGTACAGGGCTTTGTGCCGCCACCTTTTCGAAGTCGGGCAAGGTGAAATTTACAATACTCCCTCATACACCTCCGAGCGCAGAGCTCTGTGGAGCTGAAAGTAAGCCATTGACATTTGTTTTACCCAACCTCAGTGTGTCTCTTGATTTGGTATACCCATTGCAATGAGTATGTCTAAAAGGAAAACCCAGGCTGTAAGGCCGAAATGGCACAAGGTAAGTACATCATTATTTGTAAATCAATGATTTGCTCATGTAACCCACCAGCATTCTGTAAACCGCACCCTATGTGTATGTTGTCCATGGATGTCGCGATCCGGCGCATATACGCTGTTTGCGGGTGAGGTATATCCCGAGGGTTGTGTGTCGTCCCTGGGCTCTCTTTTGAGGGTGGGAAGGCGCTGGGAGGGGCGAGGGGTTTTGGGCGGAAGGTGGGCTTGGAACTCCCCAACAATTTCTGCATTCACCCACATTGCTGCTGTTTCTATGAGCCCCGAGGCGGCGAGAATTGTGGGCCGTCCCTTGTGCTTTCTTTTGAGGGGGAAAGGGCGCTGGGAGACGCACGGAGGGGCCCTCCTGGGAACGTCATGGTATGTGCAATTGCATAGGTCCATTCACCTCCCGCCCCCCTGCTGCTACAATTAACAAGAATGGAAATACAAGACAACATTGTCTACGTATGCTTTAGATAGCAAATGAAGTGCTTTATAGTAATATCACACCTGTGAACACATTATTGTTCTAGAATTAAAAAATAATATGAAAGTTACCCATTAGTTGTTTAATGTCCGTAACTTTAAAATATTGAGAACTATGCAGCAATACAGATTGGTTTACTGCAGAAAATATAACTGTGTGCTTCCTATCGTACGAACAGAGCGCCTGTGGTCGGCGGTGGGGTTCCATGTGCAGTCCGTGGCGGACAAGTCCCCGGCGCTGGGAGACGTCCTGCGATACACGAACGTCATCACCGACGTCGGCGGCGGCTACTCCCCGGCGACCGGCCACTTCACGGCGCCCGTATCCGGCCTATACTACTTCTCCGTGCACTTCTGTCCCAAGAACAACAAATACCTACGTCTGAAAATAAAGATTGGGGAGACGACAATTGGGGCGTATTCCAATTATGACAAAGTTACAATGTATGCATGCACATCTGGTGACGCCATCGCGGTTGTTGCGGCGATGGAATCCGTGCACGTGGAGTGTTCCCACACAAGCACTGGGGTAACCCTATCCGAGCACGCGGAACAGTGGGACACTTTCTCCGGCGTCCTCATACAGAGGACGGCTGCTTGAGTCATACAAGCTGTATGATCACGTGGTTACAACAACAACACCAACTACTGAATCTTCCAGAAGCCCTCCGATTCAAAGTACATAGAGGATATTCATATTTTTGTAACGAATATGACATATATGTTCATCTCGTGGTGCGAAATTTCCATATTTCACTCGTACCTAACGTGCCGTTAGGCACGAGTGAAATATGGACATTGTGCCGTTAGGCACGAGTGAAATATGGACATTTCACACCACGAGATGAACATATATGTCATATTCGTTGAAAAAATATGAATATTCTATTTATTATATACCGCTCCATGGAAATTAGCAGTTTTTTAGACTGTATACGGTAATGAATGTGTATTTGCAGCCTATTTGCGCTGTTTTCTTTCGGGTGCTCGTTATGAATATACTGATAGCGGAAGTAGTCGTATTTTCACCGGAAGTTGTTTATTTCATCGATGAGAACATATGACTTTTATTTACATCGTATAACTATGTATTTCATGCGCAGGTATATAATAAATATGCTTTTATTTTGTCCTTATTATGTAACGGATTTTGATGACATATGGCGCATCAAACGAATCTTGTTAAGCTGCAGTTGGTGCCCCAAATTTCTGTCGTTTTTGCAAAGAATCTACCGGCACGGAACTCGATTCTTCGCAAAAAGGATATAAGTATGTGCCGAACTCCCGGGACCACCAAATGCAGCTCGTGAATACGCGCCATATTTCATCAAAATACGTTGCATATTAAGGAAAATATCAAATACTTTGGAGTGGGCGAGATTTCAACACTTTCAGCTATTGTTGTTGTTGTTGTAACCACGTGATCATGCACCTTGATCTCTGCTAAATTATATAGGAATTTATACAGAAAGTAATTAGTGTATGAACATTGTGGAATTTAATTTATCGCCAATGCATTTATAAGTAATGACACAAACTTCAAAATGGCCACCGATTGCAAATAAAACTTCGCTGTTTGATCACAATGACAACTATTGTGTAGGTAATATTTAACCTATAGTGTGAATATGTATAACATGTGCAGTGTTCTTAAATTCCCCATAATATTCTGAAAAATAGCCCCCACCCTCCACAATGTGTCAATATTACAATGCTTGTTATGAAACTACATGTTGCTGAGCGGTCGTGCGTTGTAAATGACGACCAGTAATAACAGATGGTGATGGTCAAGCTATGTGTCCCGTCAACGGAAAAGGCGCCATATGGGTGGAGGCCTGTTACTGCTGAACACGTAAATATCATATATTAGATATTATTTTACATTTTCCATAAGAATAATATAAATATATTTATTCGGAGAACATTTGAAGTAGATATCTTGAATAGTAATCAATCTATGAGATGTTTTGTAACATTCTATCTTCGTTTTAATTACGTAAACTTTAAAGGTACATGCCCACTCAGTAAACACAAACTGTTCTTAATATCAGATACATCATCTGGGACATTTTCTGGCAAAATAAACATTCATTCACCATTACCCCACGTATTGGCATTATTATACATTTTATATCAGACGTAAATTCTGATATCAGGGTCGATAACCGTGTTTCCTTAAAATGTTAACGGACATTGCTATTTATTTTCTGTATTTATTTTTTGATGTGCAATGATCATACTTTATAATGTGTCGACAATATTATTTTTTCAAGCGACGTATTTAATTAGTATAAATAATTAAAAAATATCATGCCTCATATTCATATGAAAATAGCCTGTTACCACCGCGCGTCACAATCAGTAAAATAAATATTACTAAATGATTAGATCTGTATAGCGGGCACTCGTAAATGTTAGAATTGGTGGAATAGTGACACAATTACACACTTATTTAATTCCTATACAAAACATTTGTGCCTACTGAGTGGGCATGTACGTTTAATAAGGACGCGATATTCTCGAAAACCACGTTACGCAAATGTGTTCAAAACACACTCGACCTGCTATGGAATGTTGAACACCCATAGTAGGACGATAGCCAATAGACATATGATACAACATACCAAAGTGCACAAAGTTGGAGAAAGTCAGGAAAAAAAAAATAATAATAAAGAATTCGCTGGAAATTTGAATGGAACCGGTGACCCCGTCTTTACTGGCCTGGTACAATACACACACGCGCTATATCTAGTTGTTTATCCTGTCTGTGTAGGATGCAAAAGTCAAAGTAACATGGAATCCCTGCTTGCGGATCCATGCATATAAAACGATTCATAAGTTATTGAAAGGTGTTACTAATGTACGAAAGCACGCACCTATCAGCGAGGGGATACTCAACTACATGAAGAATGTTTTAACAATGTATTGAAATCGATATTCCCAATTAATTTCCTTGTTTTCGTAATGTCGTGATTTTGGCACCAAATAAGAAATCCTGAAGAGCCACGTGGCCCACTAGGGGACTATAAAACAGGGGTTTCCCCCAAACTAATTGGGTGCGAATATTTAGGGTTTTTACAGTATTTACAAACAAGCACATGGAATGAATGATGTACATACTACACGAGTGATGATTCAATTATATTTTAAAAGTACATGCCCTCTCAGTTTTCATGCTAAGTTTCGTACGAAATCAGTTAACACGTAGTTTATGATAAATATATTAAATCAACACGAGTGTTACTTTTATTTACTGCATAAGAACAGTATTGTACATTGCAGCTGTACTGGTCACCTGTCATGTGTTTATATGTTTTGCAATAATTGCTTTCATGGTGCACTTATTAGGACATGTTTTACTGGTCGAGTCCGAGATGAACAAAGTCTGCAATGATTGAGACACGCCATGGGATGTTGTACCTTCGGACATCTGCGTAATTTCATTAAATACGTTTAATCCCGAATGTACTTTCGAGAAAATATTTACGGAAAATATTGCAAATTTTGTAAACGTATTTCATGAAATTAAGCAGATGTCCGAAGATACATCACATGGCGTGTCTCATACGTGTCTGTGATCGACATGTTAAATATCACGTCTACGACCAGTGTAGACTCAGACCGGCATGTGCATCTACGCAGTCTGGTCGACATCTGCACTGTTCGCCGTTCAGTCAAGGAAACACCCGTTAATGTAACCACTAGTACTGGGGGCCGTTTCACGAAACTTCGTACGTCTAAAATGTTTGCAAGTGCAAACTTATGATAGTCTGTAAATTTCACATTAACAATCTGTTCTGGTAAACGATTATTGGATTTACATTTATTGAGCATTATGCTCAATAAATGTAAATCCATCTATTTTAATTTCCAGACCGTCCTAAATTTGCACTTACGAACATTTTAATCGTACGAAGTTTAGTGAAACGGGCCCCAGGTCCATATCTGACGCCCGCAGTGCGCTGACATAAGCCCCATGTTTCCAGTCACAGATGGTGATTGATGTTTTACTGGGCCACAGGTATGAATCGCTGTAAGATTCACTCTCAATATAATTCCAACACAAAAATATTTACACAATTCCCTAACATTTGATTGGCCCGTAGCAAGTCTCTGTCCAAAATTTATATCCCAGTAAACTCCCACGCCGAACTACTTTCCGTAACCGTGAGGCGCAGTTAAAATAATTCTTAAGAAAACGGAAAATAAACACATTTTCTTGATGAATTTATTTCAAATGCTGGACTTATAAGGAATGAATGGCCTTCCGGCCTTCGTCCAGTATTCCCGCGACTTTTCCAAGTTTATACCCCGATAAATTCCACAAAAAGGCCATTCATTCCTATAATATCTGCCTGTCGCTGGAGCTTACGGGATTGTCATCAGAACAAGGTCATATACACATACGACATCTGTGTGGGAACTTTCAGCACCAAGACTATGCTATAAACCGTCAGCATTGACATACAGTGTCATGATCTGCCTGGTGTCAGGCCCCCTTACTACACCATATCACTTGCCCTCAGTAGCCTATTTCACCAAAATTGCAAAGTATACTTATCTAGCTAGATGTAAGTATACTTTGAGGGAGTACTCATTTATTTTATAGAACAAAGGACTGCATATATTTGATGATTAAAAGTATGCAGAATTATTATACTGAATTTATTACATTATCACAGTCAAAATGGCTGTGATAATGTAATAAATTCAGCATCCCAGAAACAATCAGCATTACATTACGATATGAACGACTTACGGAGGTCCATAATCGAGACGCGCCATGCGATTTTGTACCTTCGGACATTTGGGTAATTTCATGAAATACGTTACAAAATGTACAATATCTTGCGTAAAATAAATATTACTTACGACACGTTAGCGAAATTTGGGGCAAAAATTCGACGGGAGTTCGCATACATGACACTCGCGCGACAGTCGCGCGACAGTTATGCGTGACAATTGAGAAATGTGTTCAATCATTTTAAAATCAAACGTAAAGAGAACAAACTGCGAATAAATTGCGACATTCACACGGCATTCGTGCGAATGCCGTCAGATTCTCATTTTTGTCGCCAACCACTCACAAAGTTGTCTCACATTTCTCGCATTTTCTGACTCACGGAAACTAAATGGAGAAGAGTTCGAGACGGGTCCGAGACACCCGCGACGACTCTGCGACTATTTTCAGAGACACTTGTCGCACAAATTTTTTGAACATGTTCAAAATTCCAGCGACACGAGAGCGAGGCCCTGCGACTCACGCGAGGAAATTGAGAACACCTGCGAACGTTTTGAAACATTTTGTCTATATATTTCGCCAACAGTCGCAGCTCAGTGAGATACTAACTTAAGTAACTGGAACGAATTTTGATACGTCAATTTTGCAACCAATCCAATCATCAAAAATGATTTTCAGACTAGTCCATTTATGGAAAGGGGGTATTTGTGTTCTCAAAAATATGAAAATTAATTGCAAAAAGTGCAGATCCAGATGAGACAGCTCGCCACAGGCCGGCTCTACACTGTTTGCCAATGCCACTGTACATGCCTGTGGTGTTGAAAGGCTTAAGTGGTATACAATTTAGTGGTGCTGGTCGCAGATAATCAATTAAAAATTGTTTAAACTTTATTTATTTTACAACGATTACAAACAAGCGCGAGAGCACTTATACAAATGCTTTCGTTGGCACAGATGAAGGCGTAAGGGCGGTCATTAATGTGGGAGGAAACCGGAGAACCCGGAGGAAACCCACTTGTCCGATCTGGCGACCACCATACCATCTCACATACTGCCCCGGCCGAGGATCGAACCCGGGGCCGCATTGGTGAGAAGCCCGCTCGTTACCGATTGCGCTAACCGGACAACCTAGATAATCAATTGATTGTAAAGCAAACACAGCATCACATGTATTTATGTATTAAAAACAGTCAATCATTGGTATTTGGGAAACCGACCGAGAAAGTTGTCCAACAATTGGGTACATTGCACATTCATTTTGTATGATTATAATCACAGGTGTTTCAACAGATGGTCAGTATGTTGGCGTCATATGCATTGGGTATTTTGGTGGCTTTTGGGTAGATTTGGGTGGATTTCGTTGGTTTTGGGTAATTTACATAGTTTTGTGCAACTACTAATGCTCACTCATTACACACAACAGAAATTGTCAATTATCTACACGTTCACCAGACCACCTTTATACTGTCAAAATACCCACTTGTACGTGTACTAGCTGGCAGGAGGTGACATCAATTTTATGTTTGCAACAATGCACCCAAACCACCAAAGATACCGAAATAACCCATAAAACACCGAAATATGAACTGTTCTTCAAGATTATAATCCAATAATTTTGCTTCTGGCAGTTTGACTACATCAGAATGACGAACAGTGTAGGCCCTGATCAGGCTGCCCCAATGTCCCGATCTGGGGCTATTCTGATAGCAAAGGTTATAATATCGATTTGGTCACGTGATAGCATGGATCAATCATATCACAATATCTGTAATTAGTGCAAGTGAGCAGAGACTCATGGATACCCCTGGCCGCTGCCTGGACCGACAAATAATAACTTTAATGCAAATCTTACAGAAAAACGGATAGATGAACAGAAAAACGGATTGACGAACAGACCGACGGAATGATGAAAACTATATACCCCTTGACATATTTAATACGATAATAAAGAACTTGACAAATATTTGCAATATTAGCACAGGCCAGGTGTAGCGCCAGTATGGCGCCGTAATGAATAAATAAACGCCAACTGAATGGTGGTGGGCAGCCAGACTCAGGGGCCCGTTTCACTAAACTTTGTACGACTAAGATGTTCGTAAGTACAAATTGATGATCGTATTGAAATTTCTATTGATGCAGCCTATGCTCAATAAATGTAAATCCAATAATTGTTTACAAGAAAACATAGCTAAAGTAAAGTGAAATATACAGACTATCATAATTTTGCACTTACAGACATTTTAGTCGTACAAAGCTTAGTGAAATGGCCCCCAGCTGTGGATGTGATGCTGGTTCACGGGGATTCACTGGCCACAAATACATTCAACCAGTTTTGTCAGACAGTGGCCCGTAGAAACGTCAAGGTGTACATACACAAATGTCGTTGTGATTTTATTTGATTTAATTCTGTATACAGCCTGTCAACAGCTAAGGTCTTTGAGACCATTGTAGCTCCTGCTCAAATAGCACATTCATGTAGCGTACTAGTTCTTGTTACAAGCATGACGGGTGTTTCATTGATGGAATGGTGAACAGTGCAGATTCTGATCAGACTGCGGATGCCCAGGCTGGTCTGGGTCTACACTGGCCCAATTTCTTCAATCACAGCCACAAATAGAGAACTAGACATTTATAATTATGTTTGTAAAATATGGATAAGCTCCCTTGGCATACTGGACGCTAAACAACGGCTATGTGTCTCGGCGACCGTGTGAAGGTCAAAAGGTCAAGGTCATGTTAATGATCACGTGTGTTGCATATGTCCACAAGTATAAAGTGTTTGAATGATAGAATAATCCATGTAGCTATATTAAGTTATGACATGATGGAGAAACTCTTACATATTGACATAAACGTCCACAGATGGACATCCACAACTTCAACAGCCGAGCAATATTGTCCCTCGCTATCACATCGGGGAAAACGAATAAAAGTATGCACACAATAGTGTGAGCTAAATTACATTTTTCTACAATAAAAATATATACAATTATAATATGAAAAGCATGCAAATGTACTAGACATTCAAAACAGTAAGGAGCAATATATTACAATAGAAAATTTTGTATACATCATTATGTTCCTTTCATGGTCAGCTTGTACGTCACTATACAGCTAAGAGTTGCCACCATTTAAGAAATTTAGGGTCACAGGATGAAGCCATAGAGTCGATAATGAAAGGCACAACAATCTTTCTCAGGTCCAGGGTAGATGGTAGACATGAGGTCTCCACTCTTCACGAATGTGAAATAATAACTAGAAATTGACACTCGTCCACAAGTGCATGTGTATCCCCCTCCCCGCCTACATGCAGTCACTACAAACATAACGGGAGATCATTAATATGTTGTAACGTGAGAGTTGTCGTCCTTGCATGAGACACACCTTTGGGTCATGGTTTATGCAAGTGTGAAATATCAGGAAACAAGAAAATGTGGCCTGTCAGAACACAAATGCCCCCTGCGGCAGATTGGAGAAACTGTGGCAAAGTTAATTAACCAAAAGTGATAAGTATTCATAAGCACAGTTATGTAGGTCAAAAGGTCAAGGTCATATTAAGAGCAGCATGATTGTTTGACATTTGTGCACAAATATGACATATTGTTATATATCCTTCATGGGATATAGAAGATATGACAGATTTGAGAAACTCCGGCAATCATCTTAATGTGTGAAAAAGTTAAAAGTAGTGAAGGTCAAAAGGTGAAAGTCATATTACGGGCAGCATGGATGTGTGACATTTGTCCACAGCTTTGGTGTATTGAAATATTAAAGTAATCCATCAAAGAATATAGAAACTATGACATAATGAGAAACTCTGGCTAACTTATTACTCTGTGAAAAACTTCAAAGTTGTCAAGGTCAAAAAGTGAAGGTGACATTAAGGGCAGCATGGATGTGTGGCATTTGTCCACAAGTATGATATGTATTGAAATATTAAAGTACAATGTAATCCATTAAGGGGTATAGAAATTATGACAGAATTGAGAAACTCTGGCGAACTTCTTAATGTGCAAAAAAGTTAAAAATTCTGACGGTCAAAAGGTCAAGGTCATATTAAGGACAGCACGGATGTGTGTTATTTGTCCACAAGTATGCTGTGTTGAAATATTTAAGTAATCCTTCAAGGAATATAGAAGTTATGACATAATTGAGAAACTCTGGCATACTTCTTAATGTGCCGGACGCACGGACGAACTTACATTTCGGACCTTAGGGGGTACTTGCTATATAAAAGATCAAAGGAAATACCCCGTAAGACACAATAGGCTTACGGGGTACGGAATAAGTTTCATTGTCTTCTATTGTCTTAGGCCACGCCCCCTACCCCATAAGTACCCTAATGTGTGCCCGGACGGACAGACTTGCGGACACACAGTCCAAACACTATATGCCTCCGGCTCTACAGAGACCTGGGGCATAAATATTCCAAAGAATAATCAAGTTTCGGATTGACAGGGAAATATAAATCTGCGAAAAAACGGAGGTAGATAACTAAAATATTAGAAATGCTAGAGTTGTCTATATTGCAGGCACACCTTTGGGTCGTGGTCTATTCATGTGTGAAGTTCCGTGAAAACATTCCAAAGGATATTTGAGTTATGCTCAAAGAAATGACATGATAAGAAATCAGTGCACAAAAAAACAACAAAAGGAGATAATTAGACAATTAGTGAAGCAAGAGTTGTCATACTTGCAAGCAACATACGTGGGTCGTGGTCTATCCATGTGTGAAGTTTCATGAAAATACTCCAAAGGGTATTCGAATTATGCTCCGGACAAGAAAACAGTGGGCAAAAAAACAAACTAAGATAATTTAAAACATTAGCGAGGCAAGAGTTGTCATTGAAGAATTGAATTAACAAGAAATGTCTGTGGCTGACGATGTTTGGTGTCAAATCCATAGTATTCCTCGACCACTGTCGCATATACCAAGTGTCATTTATGCACGAACAAGAAATCAGTGTGTGAAAAAAGAAAAGGACAGAACTCAACAGTGAGGCAAGACTCATCATTCATGCACACAACACACCTTTGGGTCATGGTCTGTGAATGTGTGAAGTTTAAAGAAAATATTCTAACGGGTGTTCGAGTTATGCTTCTGATAAGAAGTCAGTGTGCAAAAAAAAGACAAAGTGAGATAACTAAAACATTAGCGAGGCAAGAGTTGTAATTTTTGCGCGAGACACACATTTGAGTCATGAGCTATGCATGTGTGAAGGGTCATGAAAATATTCCAAAGTGTGTTCAAGTCATGCCCGAACAAGAAATCAGTGCATAACAAAAACTAATGGAGACGACTCGAAAGTTAGCGTGGCAAGAGTTGGGTCATGTTCTATACCTGCGTGAAGTTTCATGAGAGTGGGTGTGATAAACTATTGAAAATATATGTTTAATAGGAACTATGCAGTGGAGACATGTAATGTGCGAGACATTTCCCATAGATTTGGGATATATTCACAGACAGCTAGACATGTGTCAAGCTTTCAAAAAGGGAACTAGACAGCAACTATGTGGCTTCATGACTGCAGTAGGTTAAAGCTGTCCGTGAGGTGATCAACGTTCCAGGGGCCGCTGGGTAATATGTCCTCTCCTGTCCATTCTCTGTGTGTCCTGCCGTGTAATATGTCCGGGACTGACCACACCCGCAGTCTGCTCGTGATGAAGTCGCAGTGCTGTCTCGCAATCTGGTAAACACAGGACATACGTACCCGCAATGTTATGTACACAGAGCAATACAGGTTAGTTTGTGGCTTTTTGATATCAACTTTAATGTGGCAAGGCAAAGAAACGTGTAGGAATTCCCAGGTTCCTAACGTTGCCGAATCGAGCCTGATAAACTTGATATTAAAACAAGAGCTGTAGGAGAACAGCATAGCTCGACTACGAGGGTTGTCGATGTACACATAGCTTGACAAAGAAGGTGGCTGCGGCCTACATAAAAACCTTAACCAAGGTTGACTAAAAACATTAACCAAGGGAAACTAGAAATGTGGCCTGTCGGCACACGAATACCCCCACTGGCAGCCAAAGGAAACGAGGCATTTTTGATCATAAGCCATTTAGCCAAGCATTAAGGTTTCAAACGCATCAAGTCTGTGACCTTGACCCTGGGCATAGTGTGATAATCCATGCATCGGTGTAGAAGATATAGAGCGGAAGGAAATTTCAATAGGTTTGACCTTTGACCTTCAACTGTGACCTTGACCTTGGACGTAGGTGCGTGGTTATTGATTGCGACACACCTTCTCAACATGAGAAACATCTGTGCCAAGCCATTTGATAATCCATGCATCGGTGTAGAAGATATAGAGCGGAAGGGAATTTCAATAGGTTTGACCTTTGACCTTCAAATGTGACCTTGGACGTAGGTGCGTGGTTAGCAATTTGATAATCCATGCATCAGTGTAGAAGATATAGAGCGGAAGGGAATTTCAATAGGTTTGACCTTTGACCTTCAACTATGACCTTGACCTTGGACGTAGGTGCGTGGTTATTGTTCGAGACACACCTTCTCATCCCGAGAAACATTTGTGCCAAGGCATGTAATCCAATGCATCGGTGTAAGAAAGATCGGAAGAATTTAATAGGTACCATTTGACCTTCAACTGTGCCTTGGATTGGCGTAGGTCGTGAAGCGACACACTCATCATGAGAAACATCTGTCAAGCCATTTGATAATCCTGCTCGTGTAGAAATAGAGCGGAGGAATTTCAATAGGTTTGACCTTTGACCTTCAACTGTGGCCTTGGACGTAGGTGCGTGGTTAGCAATTTGATAATCCATGCATCAGTGTAGAAGATATAGAGCGGAGAATTTCAATAGGTTTAACCTTTGGGACCCAATGGCCTTTGGACTAGGTGGTTAGCAATTTGATCCTTTGATCAGTGTAGAAGATTAGCGGAAGGGAATTTCAGGTGACCTTTGACCTTCACCTGACCGACCTTGGACGTAGGTGCGTGGTTATTGATCGGGACACACCTTCTCATGATGAGAAACATTTGTGCCAAGCCATTTGATAATCCATGCATCAGTGTAGAAGACATAGAGAGGAAGGGAATTTCAATAGGTTTGACCTTTGACCTTCAACAGTGACCTTGACCTTGGACGTAGATGCGTGGTTTTCCAAGTATGGTTGCTGTAGGCCCAGGAGTATTCCATATACAAGCTTGAGTAAAAAACGTAACCAAGGGGAGATAACTAAGTAATCCAAGGATAAAAGTAGGTCAAGGTCAAATATAGGTCAGGGATTATTGATGTACATCACTAGGAGATGAAGTTGTCCAAGTATGGTTGATGTAGGCCCAGAAGTATTGCATATACAAGCTTGACTATAAACATTAACCAAATAATTGAAGGTTAAATGTAGGTGAAGGTAAAATAAAGGTCAGGGGTTATTGATGTACATCCCTATGAGAAAAAGTTATCCAAGTATGGTGTCTGTATGCACAATAGTATTCCATCTACAAGCTTGACTAAAAACCTTAACCAAGGTTGAGTCAAAACCTTAACCAAGGGGAATTAAGTAAGTAATTTAAGGTTAAATGTAGGTCAAGGTCAAATATAGGTCAGGGGTTGTTGATGTACATCACTAGGAGATGAAGTTGTACAAGTATGGTTGGTGTAGGGCCATGAGTATTCCATCTACAAGCTTGACTAAAAACCTTAACCAAAGAGAATTAAGTAAGTAATTCAAGAGGAAATGTAGGTCAAGGTCAAATATAGATCAGGGGTTGTTGATGTACATCACTAGGAGATGAAGTTGTCCAAGTATGGTTGGTGTAGGGCCAGGAGTATTCCATATACAAGCTTGACTAAAAATGTTAACCAAGGGGAATTAAGTAATTCAAGAGGAAATGTAGGTCAAGGTCAAATATAGATCAGGGGTTGTTGATGTACATCACTAGGAGATGAAGTTGTCCAAGTATGGTGGGTGTAGGGCCAGTAGTATTCCATATAGAAGGTTGACTAAAAACCTTAACCAAAAGGAATTAAGTAAGTAATTGAAGAGGAAATGTAGGTGAAGGTCAAATATAGATCAGGGGTTATTGATGTACATACTTATGAGAAAAGGTTGTCGAAGTATGGTGTCTGGATGCACAATAGTATTCAATGTACAAGCTTGAAAAAAAACCTTAACCAAGGTTGACTAAAAACCTTAACCAAGGGGAATTAAGTAAGTAATTCAAGAGGAAATGTAGGTCAAGGTCAAATATAGATCAGGGGTTATTGATGTGCATCACTAGGAGATGAAGTTGTCCAAGTATGGTGGGTGTAGGGCCAGTAGTATTCCAAATACAAGCTTGACTAAAAACCTTAACCAAGGCGTGATGGTGACGCCGACGCCGGGGTGACAACATAAGCTCTACTTATTCTTTGAATAGTCGAGCTAAAAAACTAGAATGGTATTCAAGGTGCATGCTCACATGGTTACAACAACAACAACTGAACGTATTGAAAGCGTGCCCACTGCCCACTCCAAAGTAAGTATTATTTGATATTTGCTTTAATAGGTAACGGATTTTGATGAAATATGGTGCGGCAAATGCGTCTTCATGAGCTGCATTTGGTGGTCCCAGGAGTTCGGCACATACTTATGTCATTTTTGCGAAGAATCAATTTCCGTGTCTACTGACACGGAAATTGATAATTCGCAAAAACGACAGAAGTTTGGGCCAAAGTACCGAGACCACCAAATGCAGCTTAACAAGACGCGTTTGATGCGCAGTATTTCATCAAAATCTGTTACATAATAAGGAAAAAATAAAAGAATACGTACTTTGAATCGGAGGGCTTCTGGAAGTTTCAGTACTTGTTGTTGTTACGACGTTAGTCTTGCCCAGATGTCAACAGTTTCTGAACATCTATTGGCAACCTCAACTCGCAATCAAACAGTTTGTTTGTTTGTAACACAGCTCAGGCTCAGCCAATCAAAACACTTGATTTAATCACAATATTCAAACAGTTTGAAATAAAGCCTTGATAATAAAGCCTTGATAATAAAAAAAAAATAAAAAATTCTCAGTGACCTTGATCTTGGGCGGTCAGACGTGCGTCATATACAAAACAAAGCACCATCCATAGACACACATTGTGGCCAAATATTATCAAAATTGGTGAAGTAGTTCATAAGTTATTGAAAAATAAATGTGTTACTAACGTATGTACGTACATACATACATACATACGTACACACGCACGTACACACATGGACTAACGCTATATGACCTCTAGTCTATCGGTGAGGATACCAAGCATTGGCAAGATTAGCACAGACGGTGGTGTAGCCATACACGACATACACCACATACACCACATGAATAGCCATACACCACATGAATGAGACACTCACCGATTGTGACGTGTTACAGGCCCCCTTCAGCAACTGCACGGCCGTACCGTGGATGGCGAGGCCCAGCCGTTCACACACGCCCTGCGTCTCCGTGTCAGTGTTCAGGCCCAGCAAAGCTGTGAGGCGGGCGAGCGGGTACACCAGCACCTTACTGCTGTAGCCACTACTCATCGTGCTCAGGGCTTTCCTGCAACAGTGATGGTCACCGTAACGTGTGAAGGTGCTTGGTTAAAATAATTTGCCATACTTACTATGCCAATCGCTGGCCGGCATCGCGCTTCATTTATTTCACACATTGACCGATTTACAATCAATAAGTTACATATTACCATATTTAATGACTACACGTTCAAAGAAAAAAAGGAAAATCAATACTTGGATGGGAGACTGCATTATAAACCTGGCTACTTTAAGTCTGTTACTGTTCAATAATTATTAGATTTTTCAGGAACTAAATGCTGCGGTCGCTAATACTCACTCACATTTAATTCCTTAACTCGACATTATGTTTGTAAAACATGGATATGCCCCTGTGGCATACTGGACTCTAACTGGAGAAACTCGGAGAGAACCTCAAGAGCAACGCAATATACGCCCCTTGCTATCGCATAGGGCACATAAAAATCCGATATGTAAACAATAACTTATATTTATTCAGGTACTGGTAATAAAATATATCGATGATCACCATAACGTATGAAGATGTTTGGTAAAATGTTTATTCAGGTATCGGTAGTTTAATATATTGATGGTCACCATAACGTGTGAAGGTGCATAGATTAAAATAAAGCTTATACAGGTAACAAGTGAAACATGACCTAGGCAATATAACTAGATGGTTGGTAAATCGACAAATGCTTGCCGATGACGCCTGGATTGAAATTCAAAGTCCTTGACCCTGGGTATAGGTTTAGTATGCTTATTAATCACAATAAATGGTGATCAATGCGTATATGAAGTTTCAAGTTGATATCGCAAGCGGTCACAGAGATATAGCAATTTGAAAAAACTTTAACGTAAAACTCGGACAGCGGACAAAGTGGTAACTATATGCTCCCCGGACAAAACATGTGCGCAGCATAAACATGCACATTGATGGTCAAGAAGTTATAGCAGAATAGAGAAATGTGCATGCATCTACTGAAATAAAATATGAATGATGACAAACATGCATATGAAGTTTCAAGTGAATCACTCATGGTGAAGCGGTTATAATGAATGTACCGAAGTGGGAATCTGACCTTCCCCTGGGGCATAATGATAATAAACACGCACATGCAGTTCAAGCCAATTGGTCAACCAATAAAAAGTTATAGGAGAATGGAGAAACATGTATAAAGTTATTTGACCTTGACATTGGGCATGGGGGAGCTTGTGTGGGATGGGGAATGGGAAAAAAATGGATGATAATAAAAATTCACATGAAATTTCAAGCCAATTGGTCATACATTAAATAACATGATGGACAGACAGACGGATGGACAAACAATAAAAATGCCTCCACATGCGTAAAAACTATTAGTATTTTCGGGGGCCGTTGACTGTTTGCCTGGATGACGGAGTGATGAAACTAATGTTATACAGTACTTGTAGCATCTGAGCTTTTGTTAAAACTTTACACATGACATTTTGGTGTGGCTCACACTTCGCGTTACATTTGCCAGAAAACCAAGGTTTCTTCACTGCACATGTAGTGTTTTCATCAGAAACGCTTCACCGTTTTTGTATCACATGCACACAGAATTTTAGGAAAATTTGTTTTCCACTTTTGTTTCAGCGTGCAGTGGACTGGCTAATATCAATATAGTAAATTCGTGTTTGAACCAAGTTTGGCCGATGTTTGGCCCAAGTTTGGTCCATGGTTGGAACATGTTTGGCCCAAGTTTGAACCATGTTTGGACCAAGTTTGGCCCATGTTTGGCCCAAGTTTGAACCATGTTTGAACCATGTTTGGCCCACATTCACTTCCGGATTCCAAGTGAAACACAAATGAAAACACTACTGTATCACCAGCACATGGTACATGTACTTTTCAACTTGGTAAATGACACTGAAACTGTGAATGGTGTATCTTTTTACAAATACATCAATTTGTATAGTAAGGTATGGGTTTCTATCAGTTGAATGGATTTATAAAAGGCATGCGTTTCACCGCTCTTCTATTTATACTAGAAGACACTTTCACCTAATCAC
Organism: Conchocele bisecta; assembly: GCA_029237695.1. Taxonomy (NCBI): domain Eukaryota; kingdom Metazoa; phylum Mollusca; class Bivalvia; order Lucinida; family Thyasiridae; genus Conchocele; species Conchocele bisecta. Next base: position 28,975,962 of record CM055275.1, on the reverse strand, counting down.
AGGTGGAAGACTCGGACCTAGGACCCACTACTTGGCTCATTTGGAAAACGTTACCCCACCTACCCATTTCCATACACAATACCTTACAGCCTTTCCCAAGGCAAGAAACAGCTTCGCAAAAATGCATTATTTTCGGGCTCACTCAAACACCACAAATTTTTCTACTGACTTATGTGTCTTAGGTCTTCAAATATATTCACTTCAAGCATATGCTTTTATCATTTTGTTAGTTACGGGCAAATTAGCTAGCAAAGACAAGGCGATCATTGTGTGTACGAATAAATGTCACACATTTTTGTGGGCTGTAATAAATCGGGCCGAAATCCCATTACAGTTTCAACATATTGCTGTTGATCACTGAAATAAACATCAGTAACTCAAATGTTACAATTTGTGACTAATAAGTACCATCCACTAACCTTGAATTATCTAAAACGTCCTTATATTTTGATTTGTGTTCCAACATTTCGACATAGCCTTCCGTGAACTTTACTTTCGGATTCCTTTGTTATATTCGCAGAATGATCAATAATGACATCACAGGAAAACCCGAACTGGAGTATTATAAATACTCCTATATTTGTTCAACCAATCAGGTGGCGATGCGTGAAGCGGGTTGTGTGAGATTCTTTCAGACAGAGAAATTCCTCTGTGATGTTGGTAGCTAAAATGTGTGTAACTAACAATATACTAAACACAGATGTTTAATGAGAATATATTTGGGGGCCTAATGCATTAATATATTGCATGAGACATAAATCAGCAGAAAAAATCGAAACTTGCTGTGTTTGAGCAAGCCAGAAATTAAGCCTGTCTAGGGTATTTTCACAAACTCTTGTCTACCATGGAAAAGGCAGTAAGGTATAGTGTATGGAAATGGGTGGGTAGGGTAACGTTTTCCAAATGAGTCAAATTGGGTCCTAGGTCCGAGTCTTCCACCTGTGCATCTAATTTATGTTTCATTCTACATGTATTACATCCTAGCAATAATCGTTGAAGATCACTCGGTAATATGAAAATGATCGCGACAGTGACCCATTCAATACTACAGACCTCTATCCTAATATTTGAAAACAATGTAAATCCTGGCTCATTCCATCTCATCAGGATTTGCACTGTGTGTTGATTGTAACTGAAGTATTACAAAAATTACACCTTCTCAGATAAACGAAATAGTCTGAAATTAAAACGGACGTTTCCATGAGGTTACTTACAGAGAGTGAAAGAGTTTATTAATTTAATGGTGTTTAATGGCTTGAAAACATCTATTAAAGGTCATTTTAGGCGTGAAAGGGTTAAACAAGTGAGGGATGGCAACTGTCGATGAGTGAGGAACACAGTGACTACTGTCTGTTTCACGAAACCCGACCAAATTTTATGACTTTTTAACAATGAAAAAACAGTATTTATTTGGATAATATTAAATTTTATCAAAATTTAAGAATGAGCCTACTTTATATTTCGTGAAATTTGGTCCAATATTGATTTTATTACGAACAAACAATTTCCACATGTTAAATTTAACATGGGGAAACTTTTTCTAATTTCAGAAATAGTGGACCGATTTTCCAAATTTAATTGTTTTATTAGTTAGATAATTAACAAGCTATCTAGCCAGGTTTCGGAGTAAATTTTTCGTTTTTTTACGACAACCTCTGCTTTTCCACCTCCTTTTCCTCCATGTTAAATTCTCATAGACAAATCAATTTTTCGAAATAAAATCAATATTTGACCAAATTTCAGGAAATAAAACGAAGGCTCATTCTTAACTTTTTGTAAAATTTAATATTATCGAAAAAAAAAGCTAGTTTTTGCATGCTTTATATGGCCGTAAAAATTGGACGGGTTCCGTGAAACAGACAGTAGTAGACATATTGTATTGAATAACAATTTACATCAATTAGATAGATGAACAGTATGAAGAGGATTGGAATAACAGACAACTCGCACAGTGACTATAGTCAGAAAGCTGCCCAAATTTTACGCCCATATAAACAATTCGAAAACAATATTTTGTTCGATAATATTAAATTAAAGGAAAATTTAAGAATGAGCCTTCTTTTTATTTCGTGAAATTTGGTCAAATATTGATTTTATTGCGAAAAAACAATTTCCCCATGTTAGATCCCCATAGACATCTTCACGGAGTGAAGATGTCTATGTGGATTTAACATGCGGCAATTTTTTTGAATTTTAGAAATACTGACCGATTTTTAAAATTTAACTTTTGTTTTCTTAGTTAGATCATATCCAAGCTATCTAGTGAGGTTTCGGAGTCAATTTCCAAATTTTTTCGTTTTTTGACTCCTCCCACACTTCCTTACCACTTGTTCCCCCATGTTAAATTGCCATAGACAAATCAATTTTTCGTAATAAAATCAATATTTCACCGAATTTCACGAAATAAAAAGAAGGTTCATTCTTAAATTTTCCTTTAATTTAATATTATCGAAAAAAATATTGTTTTTGAATTGTTTATGTGACCGTAAAATTTGGGCAGCTTTCGTGAAACAGACAGTAACCTCCAGATGGCGGGGAAGTGCTGATGGACGGCACACAGGTACAGGGGCTCGTCCAGTTGGTGGATCAGCCGCACAGTGCGCACCCAGTTGCTGTGTAGGCACGCTATACTGATCCTGTAGGCCAGATGTAGGTCGCGGCAATGTCTGAAACATATTGATACAGGGCAGTGGTTTGTATCATTTAATTGCAGGAGTCGCATGGCACACACCCAGTTATTGTGCAGGTATTAAAGCTATACTGATCCTGTAGGTCGCGGCAATGTCTGCAACATGTTGATACTGAGCAGTGATTTGTATCAGTAGCTCATTTAGTTGTATGAGCCACATGGTGCGCACCCAGCTATTGTGTAGGTATTAACACATGGTGCGCACCCAGCTATTATGTAGGTATTAACACATGGTGCGCACCCAGCTATTGTGTAGGTATTAACACATGGTGCGCACCCAGCTATTATGTAGGTATTAACACATGGTGCGCACCCAGCTATTGTGTAGGTATTAACACATGGTGCGCACCCAGCTATTGTGTAGGTATTAACACATGGTGCGCACCCAGCTATTATGTAGGTATTAACACATGGTGCGCACCCAGCTATATGTAGGTATTAACACATGGTGCGCACAGCATTGTGTAGGTATTAACACATGGTGCGCACCCAGCTATTATGTAGGTATTAACACATGGTGCGCACCCAGCTATTGTTATGGTATTAAAGCTATGTAGAGCCGACTATTGTTCATCGACGACTATTGTTCATCGACGACTTTCATCGACGACTTTCATCGACGACTATTGTTTATCGACGACTATTCTTCATGTGTATGATCAAGCCGACACTTATAGCTATTTCAACATTACTGTAGGCTGCTACACAACATATTGAAGAAGTTTCACCATCAGCATGATCAGTGAACATTAGTTATCAAGTCGACAACTAATGTTCACTAACAACAATTATCCAAGTTGTTCAGCGACCCACAGTAGGTGAAATAGCTCCACAAATGGCTAAGTTAATCATCCCGGTTTGTTTATTCCTGTGCGTGAACAATAGTCGGTGGTGAACAATAGTCGGCTCTAACAGCAACGACTATTATTATATGACTAAGTATTTCAGTCATTCTCATTGGCCGAAACATGACCACGTGATTATATACAAATTGAATGTAGACCTCTGAACGTTTTGTTTACACGAATAAGCACTCTCGGACCGCGAGACCGGTCCGAGATGTGTTTATTCATGCAAACAAACCTATTGTTCACCTCCTTAGAGCGCATACGTAAATCTAACACATTTTTAAGTAAAAAAATTAAAATTTAAAAACCATTTTTTTTTTAAATAATTATTGAAAAAATATTGGCCAGAAATATTTTAATATGGGGCCAAAAAGTGTCAAATAATGAAATAACTTCAAAACTGGCTAAAGAAACGGCAAAGTTATTTTTCTCGGCTTTATCACACACGTGAACCATAGTTGTCGATAAACAATAGTCCGCTCTACAAAGCTATATGGATACTGTAGGCCAAATATAGGTCGCAGCAATGTCTGAAACAGATTGATACCGAGTCATCACTGATACTGACAAGTGATGCCTTACAGTGGCTCATTTAGTTGTACGAGGCGCACGGCGCACACCCAGTTACTGTGTAGGTATACTATATAGGCCAGACACATGATGTACACCATCGTCTCACGTGCATGTATGCGACTGTATGCCTAATATTATTGGAGATAGAAGGTTTAACCGGATGTAAACGCAAATCAGTGCCTTGGTGTCTATATATGCTGTCCAATTCTTTGCATGATAGTCAACCAGATGGCTGTGGCCCACGTGTCGAGCCCACCGATGCATTTCATCGTCACTTGGCATGGGTATGGGGTCGCATGGTAGGCTATAGAATAATGATAAACATGCATATTTGGCTTCAAATCAGGCTGATTTATGATTGCACTGATATAATGGACATGCATACTTACTTTAACTCAAATTTCTAAGTAATTTTACCTTCATCTTTGGCATGCAGGCCATAGAATGAAAGGTTGGATGAGGATATACAAGCATACACAGTTTAAAGTCAAACAAATGTTTGCAGAGACGTTATTTAAAAATTGTACCGTAAATATCGGATGGACAACTTGACAGATGGCCTACAAGACACGGCCATCATTGGGATCATGATGTGTACATGTTAGCAAGCGGGCATGACAGAAATCACCGTGGTCAGCACTAGCCAATACTATAAAATGCAAAGCTTACCTATATTCTTTCCGGAGAGAATAGAAGTGTTTCAAGGCGTCTGCATCACCCAAGTTAAACAACAGATATATGGTCTCAAACTGGACACGATTTAAACTGGTCGTCTGTGATGCCTCGTAAAGGTTGAGTAGCCGTTTGAGACACTCTTGTGTATGCTGGTTGTTTATTTTCTGGTCGAACACAGCCGGCTGTTCTGTACACAGTCTGTATAAACAAGACGGGTTGCGCAGGAATTATCTCCCTTAGTTTTTACTCGATGTTGATTGTTTGGCAGTCCTGATACAATACAATTTACACATTTGCCTTACAGAGCCTTACATACAAGGTGAACATAAGTCCAAAGGGACATTGACCTTGGGCGGTCGGACGTGGGTCGTATGCAAAACAAAGCACCATCCCTAGATACACATTGTGGCCAAATATTATCACAAGAATTCCGCGGAATCAAATGTCTCGCCTTGTTCCGCCGTGACCTTGACCCTGGGGCCTTGACCTTGACCCTGGGGCCCCGAGAATAGTCCTATATTCATCTACATATCATAGTAAAGGTATGTATAAAGTTTGATGACTGTAGCTGATAAGGTGTTGAAGTAATGACCGTAACACAGAAAACTTAACATTGAATGATGACGATGCCGCCGCCGCCGCTGCCGCCGACGACTCCAGAAAAGCAAAACCTTAGTCTCGCTTTCCGCTTACGATTACGCGGGCGAGACAAAAATCGGTGGAGTGCTTCATAAGTTATAGAACAAGGGGATCGCCAGGGAGTGTCTCACCCACTAAACGAGGCGATAGCCACGAAGGTGAAGGTCACCAAGGTGAAAGTCACAATATGAGGAAGTAAAAAATTATTAATATGAAGATCACAGTCAATAAGCTCGAGGTCACACAAATGACACTGGTTGGATAGCCATCAAAGTGAGGAAGGAAGCTATAGGTGAAGTTTTGTAATGATCTGACCACAGGTGATGGGAAAAAATAATCTGATAATCTGACAATCTCTCATTGTATAAATAATTAAATAATATATATATATATATATATATATATATATATATATATATATATATATAATATATATATGTATGTGATTTTCCCGTCACCTGTGGGTCTGACTAATGGATCAAGAGATATTCAACATCAATAATTATTGACACAAGTCAAGGTCACCAGGTAATGATCAAAATCACTGGAATGACACTGGCTATCAATATGAGGAAGCTATTTATGAAATTTGGTTCTGTAGATTCTGTGTCTATAGATAACATGTATTATCAATAGTATGACACCAGGTAGGTGTCCAGAGTAATGGATTTTTTAATGGGCATTTATTTATATAAATGTCACAGGCCCGAGTATTCCACCTTTGGATGCATTGTGATGGTGATAAACAGTACATATCAGGCTAGTGTCTGTTGATATCAAGTTTATTAGACCACAGGTGGACTACTCAGACCTCGGTCTCAGAAAATGGTAATCTCATGTTTATAAGCTATACATAATCTCATGTGTATAGGCTATACATAATCTCATGTTTATAAGCTATACATAATCTCATGTTTATAAGCTATACATAATCTCATGTTTATAAGCTATACATAATCTCATGTTTATAGGCTATACATAATCTCATGTTTATAGGCATACATAATCTCATGTTTATAGGCTATACATAATCTCATGTTTATAGGCTATACATAATATTCAACGTAGTGTGTGCATGCATGCGTCACAGCTCCAGATAAGTTAAGATAAGATAAGTTTTGTATCTAAAGAGTATTATACCCCCAGATTTCAAATTCAATGCGTATGTCACTTTTACAAATGTATTAATGATTTTCTTCCGTATTAAAGGGAAGAAATGATAAAAAACAAGAACTCAGCGGAATCCAATGTCTCGCCTTGTTCCGCCTTGTTCCGCCTTGACCTGGACCCTGGGGCCTTGACCTTGACCCCCTCGGGAATAGTCCTATATTCATGTACATATCATAGTAAAGGTATGTATACAGTTTGATGACTGTAGCTGATAAGGTGTTGAAGTAATGACCGTAACACGAAAACTTAACATTGAACGACGACGATGCCGCCCCCGCCGCCGGAAAAGCAAAACATATGTCTCGCTTTCCACATTCGCGGGCGAGACAAAAAAACACATTTCAAAACTAGAGGATTGTTTTTCAGACAAAAACATATGTCTCCCCCAATACCACCACTGCATGTTATCAGGACTTGAAAAAGTAGAATTTAAGGCAGCAACAGCATATATGTAGCTACCTTGTATTTTCTGCATAAGTTAGCTGTATATTGTGAGATAATAAAATAAAAAGTGAGGAAATATGGAAATTGAAACGTCAGGCATAAAAAGCTGAAAGTACATGTATAATTGAGCTGACACCTAATATAATCAACATTATCGTATATGAGATTTTTGCCGAAAAATGATTTGTATAAATGGCCACAGCACTAAGTCAAGTGCCATAACTCCGTGAATACTGGTTGAATCCGCATCTAAAACACCAGGTGCGCAACTTCACACGATGACCAGTATTCCTGTAAGGTTTCGTGACTCTAACTGAAATACTTTTGGAGATAAGCGCGACACAAGTGGAAAATCCCCACTTTTCACTAAGTCAAGGGCCATAACTCCGTGAATACTGGATGAATCCGCATGTAAAACCCCAGGTGCGTAACTTCACATGATGACCAGTATTCCTGTAAAGTTTCGCGACTCTAACTGAAATACTTTTGGAGATACGCGCGACACAAGTTGAAAATCCCCACTTTTCACTAAGTCAAGGGCCATAACTCCATGAATACTGGATGAATCCGCATGTAAAACCCCAGGTGCGCAACTTCACACGATGACCAGTATCCCTGTAAAGTTTTGTGACGCTAACTGAAATACTTTTGGAGATACGCGCGACACAAGTTGAAAATCCCCACTTTTCACTAAGTCAAGAGCCATAACTCCGTGAATACTGGATGAATCCGCATGGAAAACCCCAGGTGCGCAACTTCACATGATGACCAGTATCCCTGTAAAGTTTTGCGACGCTAACTGAAATACTTTTGGAGATACGCGCGACACAAGTTGAAAATCCCCACTTTTCACTAAGTCAAGGGCCATAACTCCGTGAATACTGGATGAATCCGCATGGAAAACCCCAGGTGCGCAACTTCACACGATGACAAGTATTCCTGTAAAGTTTCACTACTCTAACTCAAAAACTTTTGGAGATATGCATGACACAAATTTTGTGACGGACAGACGACAGACAGACGGACGGAGGGACGGAGGGACGGACGGACAACCAAGCCAAAAACAATATATCTCCCCATTCATGGGTGAGACATAATTCACTTATTTGAGCTGCAACTCAATTTGAAAATCAGTGCGTATTTTCACATTGATGTGAGTATTTGTACTCTCACCTTTGATAATCAATGTGTATTCTGATAAAATAAGTGCGTAAAATACGCCAATATGCCCGTTATCTGGAGCTCTGATGCGTGTTTATCAAAATATGTAGCAAGTGGCATGATTCTATGCCTGTGATTCTAAACCTTTCTGCGCATGCACTTGATATCAGGCAATTTGAATTGCTAACACTGAGTATAACTCAGCCTCGACTAATGAAGGTTCCTGGTTTCGAGCATCAGAACTGCAGAAACTGTTACAATCAGTGTTCGAGAATTGTGAAAATACACAATAATATTCACCTGTAGTCAGAGAGGAGATGGAAGCGAACACATTTCTCTAGAACGTCCAGCGTCTCTGGCCCATGCCAGTCCTGTATAACAAGGTCCTGTCGTATTGAGCGCAGGCGGTTGAAGAGGAAGTCGTACCGGTCTGACCATGGCACATTCTGGCCAGCCACCCTACAATATGTATAGTATGTCAAGTACACCTGCTTTTTATACCCGTTTCATGCTACATTGTAAGAAATATCTCAGCAAATGATGGCACTATTTGTATGCCGATTACAACATTCTACTAGCTGTAGTTGAACTTACTCCGAAATGGCTACGACTATAACACATGCCGGTAGTTGTCAGGGGGTCGTTTCACTAAACTTCGCACAACTAAAATGTTTGTAAGTGCAAAATTATGACACTCTGTAAATTTCACATTAACAATGTTTTCTTGTAAACAATTATTGGATTTACAGTTATTGAGCATAGGCTGCATATGCTCAATACATGTAAATACATCAATTGAAATTTCCAGACGATCCTAAATTTGCACCTACGAATATGCTTTATCTATAAATCAATCCGTTAGTTGTCAGGGGGATCCATGCTTTATCTATAAATCACTCCGGTAGTATTGTCCAGGAGGCGGATCCATGCTTATCTATAAATCACTCCGGTAGTTGTCAAGCGGATGCATACTTTATCTATAAATCACTCCGGTAGTTGTCAGGCGGATGCATACTTTATCTATAAATCACTCCGGTAGTTGTCAGGCGGATCCATGCTTGATCTATAAATCACTCCGGTAGTTGTCAGGCGGATCCATGCTTTATCTATAAATCACTCCAGTAGTTGTCAGGGGGATCCATGCTTTATCTATAAATCACTCCAGTAGTTGTCAGGGGGATCCATGCTTTATCTATAAATCACTCCGGTAGTTGTCAGGCGGATCCATGCTTTATCTATAAATCACATCCGGTAGTTGTCAGGGCGGTCATGACCCATTGTACCCTCTACTATATCACTCCGGTAGTTGTCAGGCAGATCCATGCTTTATCTATAAATCACTCCGGTAGTTGTCAGGCGGATCCATGCTTTATTGCTATAAATCACTCCGGTAGTTGCCGACATATTTAACCCATTACATGCGGAATACGCCTTTACCGGTGTAGCGGTCAGAAATCCCCCCCGCCCGAAATCCCCCCGGGGGGGAGTTTGGGCTAGCCTAGTTTCCCCCCCGGGGGGAATCTGGGCCGGCCCGAAATCCCCCCCGGGGGGATTTCCAACTAGTCAACTTTCCCCCCCACCAGTCAGAAATCCCCCCCCCCCCCATTTTTTTTCAAACAATGACAGGTTAAATGCTAAATTAGCAACTACCATGAGATTGAAGTATTTGAAGAATGTATCGCGGCTATATGTAGATAAAATATCAGTTTGAGGGTGGGGGGGAGTTTGGGCCGGCCCGAAATCCCCCCCCCCCCCCTCATATTTTTTTTTCAACAATGACAGGTTGAATGCTGAATTAGCAGGTTAAAATTAGCAACTAACATACTACCGAAGTTTTTGAAGTATGTTTGATGGCTGTATATAGATAAAATTTCAGTTTGATGGTGGGGGGGGTGGAGTTTCGGCCGGCCCGAAATCCCCCCCACCCCATTTTTTTTTTTCAACAATGACAGGTTAAATGCTGAATTAGCAGATTAAAATTAACATGATACTGAAGTATTTGAATTAAGTATGATTGATATATATATATATAAAATATCAGTTTGATGGGGGGGGAGTTTGGGCCGGCCCGAAATCCCCCCCCCCCCCATATTTTTTTTCAACGATGACAGGTTGAATGCTGAATTAGCAGGTTAAATTAGCAACTAACATGCTACCAAAGTATTTGAAGTATGTTTGATGGCTGTATATAGATAAAATTTCAGTTTGATGGGGGGGGGGGGGGGGAGTTTGGGCCGGCCCGAAATCCCCCCCCCCCATTTTTTTTTTCAACAATGACAGGTTAAATGCTGAATTAGCAGATTAAAATTAACATGATACTGAAGTATTTGAATTAAGTATGATTGATATATATATAAAATATCAGTTTATGAGGGGGGGGGGGGGGGGGGGGGGGGGGGGGGGGGGGGGGGGGGGGGGGGGGGGGGGGGGGGGGGGGGGGGGGGGGGGTGGGGGGGGAGGGGGGGGGGGGGGGGGGGGGGGGGGGAGTTTTGGGCTGGCCCGAAATATCCCCCCCCCCCCCCCCATATTTTTTTTCAACGAGACAGGTTTGAATGCTGAATTAGCAGGTTAAATTAGCAACTAACATGCTACCGAAGTTTTTTGAAGTATGTTTTGATGGCTGTATATAGAATAAAATTCAGTTTGATGGGGGGGTGGTTGAGTTTGGGGCCGCCCAAATCCCCCCCCCCATATATTTTTTTTTTTTCAACGATGACAGGTTGAATGCTGAATTAGCAGGTTAAATTAGCAACTAACATGCTACCGAAGTTTTTGAAGTATGTTCGATGGCTATATATAGATAAAAATTCAGTTTGCTGAGGGGGGGGGGGGGGGGGGTGTTTTGGGCCGGTAATCTCAAAATAACCAGGTGTAATACTGGTCTATGATGGTTGCGATTCAGTAGTTGTTCATATCATTTTGTCTTCACATGGTGTTCACATGTACATGTACTACGTGTGAAAGAAGTAATGTACAGCTATTGTGGAATATCTCACCTTTCTGAGGTTAATTGGATGTACGACACCTGGGGTGTTGAGACCTTATCTATGAAAACATCCTGTTGACAATTAACAAAATATGACCTTTTATGGCCCCCTGATTATGAAATTTGAAAAATTAAAACACGTATTATTGGCTTCTTATCATTCATAATGTACAATGAAAATCTTTATTTGATCAATATTGCTACTTCATTGACAGAATATCATATAGTTTGGGCTGTATAATAAATTTGTATTATTGGCGAAAAAATGCCTTTAGAATACAAATAGAATTGAAATTTACTTGGTGAATGAAACGCTTAAATATTAAACACCTAAACCAAACAAATCGACACCATAAATCTATATATAAAGCAATATTGCAAAGGATCAATTTTCTTAATAACAAAATAATGTGATTAGCACTAATTATTGGACACTTCTACATGTACAAGTAATTGATAATAGTTTATTGGTAATGGTTGTATCAATCCTGTGATTTGTCCACTCTGTAGAAATCATAAAAGTGTTCAATAATTGGTGCTAATTGTTGATGGAATGAATTAACGCCAAATTCTTTGAAATTGAATAATTGATAGACATCTAAAGGTTTAGTGTTCAAAATCATGTAAGGTGCATGTCAAACAATTGTTGCAAATATTCTTTCAAGTGAAGGGGGTGAAGTCCAACATTGAAGAGGTTTCTTTTCTACATATAATATTGCATGTCATTCCATTTCCTTCATTCAATGTTGTAAAACAACCAACAAATTAAATATCTACAAACATTTGAAATTTGCTTTTTTATGTATTAGCTAAACATATTCATTAACAGACCGAGATCTCTATGATGTATTGCATATTTTAAATCAAAATGATTTAAATGTTATTCAATATTTTTTTGGGGTATAATTTGCATACATGGCTGCAAAGGTAACAAAAGTTTTTTATTTATTTAGGGGTGAAAGGGTTAACAGTTAGTTTCACCACCAAATTGTGACCTGGCAATTTAAAGTTGTCATCAATGTTGAAATTATTCTTAGATAATAATAATTGCACCTCATTCCATGTTCAATGACTTGTTTATCTAAAATAAGAAATACAATTGTCACAGTTTATGTTGTTGTTGTTAAATATTTGCCCCGCAAGCTAATCCAGTCATGATTTGATATATAATGTTCATTCTGTCAAGTGGATGGTAGTATTGAGTAGCGAAGGGTAATTTAACGATGAGCATCCATACCGAAAGGCCGAGCACATGATTCAGCCCTCTTGTACCATTTCGGCCCCTGGTACTTGAGAGTAAAATCCTGTTATGCTCCATTAAGAGGTAATAAGCTTAATCTACTCCTGTTCCATTGGGGAATTGCTAAGTGATTCTGGTGTGGCATGGGACATGGGGCACCAGGTCAGGCTTTTCGAATTTCAGGGCTGAATATATTTATATAAATATTGAGCTCTGATTTAGAATTACCCTCAGCTTCATCAGATTGAATGAATACATGAGCCCATGCCGTTGCACCAGCGTTTCATGACCCTGGCTGTTAGGACAATTGAACACCAATATTCAATCAATCATTCTGTCAATGCTTATAGAACATGGTTTGACCCTCATGTACATTTTTGGTCTGATGCTTGAGAGCTAAATCCTGTTATAACCCATTTTAATATCGTCATACTTCCACGAATAGCCACATATTCAAATGTGTAGCGATGGGTAATTTAACGATGTGCATCAATCTTTACCGTAAGGCTAACCACATGGTTTAGCCCTCTTGTACCATTTAGGCCCCCTGGTACTTGAGAGTTAACTCCTGTTATGCTCCATTATCTGCCACATTCAAATGGCAAAATTCTGATGTGATGAACCTTGTCACGACAGTGGTTTCGTTAATTCTTTATAACAAATGCAAGTTTGGAGTCATATGAAAAATATGGGGTGGGGGGGATTTAGGGCCGGCATATATCTATCATATATACTTCAGTATCATGTTAGTTGCTAATTTTAACCTGCTAATTCAGCATTCAACCTGCCCATCGTTGAAAAAAATTAATTAAAGGGGGGGGGGATTTCGGGCCGGCCCAAACCCACCCACTCCCCCCCCCCACACTCGAACTTATTTTTATTTTATCCATATATAGCCATCATACAACATACTTCAAATAATTCAGTATCATATTAATCGCTAATTTGAACCTGCTAACTCGGCATTTAACTGGTCATTGTTGAAAAAAATAATATGGTGGGGGGGGGGGGGGGGATGGGGGGGTGATTTTCGGGCCGGCCCAAACAAAACTCCCGGCCCCCCCCCCCCACCTCCCCCCCCCCCCCCCCCTCAGCAAACTGAATTTTTATCTATATATAGCCATCATACATACTACAAATACCTCGGTAGCATGTTGGTTGCTAATTTAACCTGCTAATTCAGCATTTAACCAGTCATTGTTGAAAAAAAAAATATGGGGGGGGGGATTTCGGCCGGCCCAAACTCCACCCCCCCCCCTCAAACAAATGATATTTTATATATATATATCAATCATACTTAATTCAAATACTTCAGTATCATGTTAATTGCTAATTTTAACCCACTAATTCGGCATTTAACCGTTCAATTGTTGAAACAAAAAATAGGGGGGGGGTGGGGGGGGGGGGATTTCGGGCCGGCCCAAAGTCCCCCCCCCCCCCACGAAATTTATATATATATCCGGCATACATACATCAAATACTTCAACTCTCATGTTAGTTGCTAATTTAGCAATTAACCTGCTAATTCAGCATTATTATATATAAACCCGTCAGCGTTAGATTGAAAAAAAATATGAGGGGGGGGGATTTCGGGCCGGCCCCAAACTCCCCCCCCCACCCTCCAACTGATATTTTGTCTATATATAGCCGCCATACTTACTTCAAATACTTCAATCTCATATTAGTTGCTAATTTAGCATTTAACCTGCTAATCAGTATTATTTAACATTGTGAGCGTTGAAAGAAAAATAGTGGGGGGGGGGGATTTCGGGCCGGCCTAAAGTCCCCCCCCCTCCCCCCCCCTCACGAAATTTATATATATATCAATCATACTTCAGTATCCTGTTAGTTGCTAATTTCAACCTGCAAATTCAGCATTTAACCTGTCAATGTTGAAACAAAAATATGGGGGGGGGGGGATTTCGGGCCGGCCCAAAGTCCCCCCCCCCCCTACGAAATTTATATATATATATCCGTCATACATTTAGCAATTAACCTGCTATAATTCAGCATTATTATATATAAACCCGTCAGCGTTGAAAAAAAATATGAGGGGGGGGGGGGATTTCAATCTCATATTAGTTGCTAATTTAGCATTTAACCTGCTAATTCAGCATTATTTAACTTGTGAGCGTTGAAAGAAAAATATGGGGGGGGGGGATTTCGGGCCGGCACCTAAAGTCCCCCCCCCCCACGAAATTTATATATATATATCAATCATACTTCAGTATCCTGTTAGTTGCTAATTTCAACCTGCAAATTCAGCATTTAACCTGTCAATGTTGAAACAAAAATATGGGGGGGGGGGGGGTGGGGGGGGGGGGGGGGATTTCGGGCCGCCCAAAGTCCCCCCCTCCACACATGAAACTCATATTTATATATATATCTGTCATACATACATCAAATACTTCAATCACATGTTAGTTGCTAATGTATCGATTAACCTGCTAATTCAGCATTATTTAATCCAGTCAGCGTTGAAAAAAAATAAAAAAAATATGGGGGGGATTTTCGGGCCGGACCCCCCAAAAACCTAAAACTCCCCCCCCCCCCCCCCGAAAACTGATATTTTTTCTATATCTAGCCGCCATTCTTACTTCAAATACTTCAATCTCATATTAGTTGCTAATTTAGCATTTAACCTACCATTGTTTGAAAATATATGGGGAGGGGGGATTTCTGACTGGCGGGGGGGAAAGTTGACTAGTTGGAAATCCCCCCGGGGGGGGATTTCGGGCCGGCCCAGAATCCCCCCCGGGGGGATTTCTGACTGGGGGGGAAAGTGGCCTGCTACACCGGTATGAAATGTTTTAAATATTTTATTTTTGTTTTTGATCTTTCGCAATGAAAGTATATGTTGTGACCACTCATTTGAGATCATATAAAGAAAATATTTCGGATTTTCCACAGATAAAATGGCGTATCCTCAGCATGAAATTGGTTAAGAAAATGTAGATTTAAATGGGGCTACTTGTGACGTACTATAGCCACTGCCAATAGACAGAAAATCACAAATAAATGCCCTGATAACAATTGTTGGGGCCATTCGGAACCCCTTGCACCATTCCGTAAATCAAGAATAATGTCATCTTACGACGATATGTTTTTTGCCATTAAACGCGAAAAGGTGACGAAATGGACAGAATGTCGTTGGGGCATCACTGGCAGTACGAATTGCGGAATATGTCGGTTTTACGTCATATTGACAAGATCAAACTGACAAATTTCACCAATGTTTGTGCCAACAAGGGCATCGTTATCACTAAGCTAATCCCCTCGCTGGCAATAATAATAATTTTGTTTAACATTTTTGCCTTACAAACAATAGTGAACAAGCTAATTGTTATTACAAAGCTAATTCCCTCGCTGGCATTCCTGATGATAATAAGAAAATAAAATTAACAAATTTGCCTTACAAACAAGGTGAATATAAGTCCTCAGTGACGTTGACCTTGGGCCGTCGGACGTGGGTCGTATGCAAAACAAAGCACAATCCCTAGACACACATTGTGGCCAAATATTATCAAAATCTGCGAAGTGGTTCATGAGTTACTGAACAAGAATTCCGCCACGGAAGCGGTGTCAGGGCAGCCGAGCCATTTGACCATAACATGATCATGGGCATGTGCTAAAGTAAGCATCACAAAAACCATCAGAGAAGTGCATGCTTAAAACACGAAAAAGGTCATGGTTGAAGAAACTTTTTAACATAACAAAAGTGTTACCACAACCATGTGAAGGTCAAAAAGGTCAAGGTCATGTTAATGGTGGCATGCATCTGTTTCAACTGCATACATGTACATATATCAACTGTCGAAATATGGAAGCAATCCATCAACTAATAATTCCAGCACAAAACTATTTACACAATTCCCTAACATTTGATTGGCCCGTAGCAAGTCTCTGTCCAAAATTTATATCCCAGTAAACTCCATGCCGAACTACTTTCCATAACCGTCAGGCGCAGTTAAAATAATTCTTAAGAAAACAGAAAATAAACACATTTTCTTGATGAATTTACTTCAAATGCTGGAATTATAAGGAATGAATGGCCTTCCGGCCTTCGTCCAGTATTGCCGCGACTTTTCCAAGTTTATACCCCGATAAATTTCACAAAAAGGCCATTCATTCCTATAATATTAATGTTATACGATGATGAAACTTGTACAAACTTTTTGACGCAAAAAATGGCTAGTAAGTGTTTCCGCCAAAATGTGATGGTACAAAAGGTCAAGGTCATGTTAATGGGGGCATGAGTGTGTTCCAAATGCTCACATGTGTCCAAATATTGAAGCAATCTATCAAGTAATATTAAAGTTATATCATGATCAAGAAACTTGTTTTTCCGCAAAAATGTGAAGGTAAAAAAGATGAAGGTCATGCTAATGGCGGCATGAGTGTGTTCCAAATGCTTGCATGTATGAAGTGTCCAAACATTGAAGCAATCCGTTAAATAATATTAATGTTATAGCATGATAAAGAAACTTGTACAAACTTATTGACATTTCAGACGACGCGGACGACAGAAAAAGCATGGACTATAGTGAAATGACAAAAATGAAATGTGTTACTAACATATGCACGTACACACATACACATGTACATGTACACGCATACATGGACTAACACATACACATGTACATGTACACACATACATGGACTAACACATACACATTACACATTGTACACACATACATGGACTAACACATACACATGTACATGTACACACATACATGGACTAACACATACACATGTACATGTACACACATACATGGACTAACACATACACATGTACATGTACACACATACATGGACTAACACATTCCCCTCTCGCCGATTAGGGGATAATGATGCTCCGGAAGTATTTCTAAGGGAGGCTACTTTTGATTTTCCATGTTTTGACCTTCACTTGCAAGTTTTGCCATATCTAAAGCGAGCAATATGGAGTATTTAGGGTATCATTTACGAGAGTTACTTTAACGAAAACAAGACTGTGGTAATGTCCATCCTTATTGATGTGTGTCAATTATGATATACATGTAATCTATATAGATCATAATTGACACACATCAATAAGGATGGACATTACCACAGTCCTGTTTTCGTTAAAGTAACTGTCTCGCAAATGATACCCTAAATACTCCATATTGCTCGCTTTAGATATGGCAAAACTTGCAAGTGAAGGTCAAAACGCGCATTTGTGAAGGTCAAATATTCAAAGTCAGATTCAAGGCAGCATGGATGTGTGACATTTGTACACATGCACAATATGTATGTGGCTGTACTCAAAGAATGGGGCTTATGGGTTTGGCGACCAGTGTAGATCCAGATCAGCCTGTGCTACCTAAGACACAATAATGACTACCTAAGACACAATAGGCTTAATTGGTTACGCAATAAGTTGCATTGTTTTCTTTTGTCTTAAGCCACACCACCAACCTCCGAAGGCCATGAAGTGTGCCCAGATGGACACACATTCCCAAAACTAATTGCCTCCCTGCTCTACCGAGACCGAGGAATTAGGGCCTAAAGGTGGCTGATGTTGTATGGTCAATTTCTTTATTTAAAAATACATGTACTTGAATATTGTGCTTGAAATCAAGCAGCATAATTTGCTGAGTCTGAGCTGTGTTACAACTAAGGGTCAGCCAATCAAAATTCTTGATTGTGAGTTGTCATGCCAAGAGATGTTGTAAGGTGGCATTTGAAGCCGTGGCCCGTCTAACCTGTCTATGAGGTAGTCCACGGTGGCAGTGAGCACATGGGGCGGCCGCAGGTCCGACACAGTGGCCTCCCGTTTGCCGACCGTCGGTCTGGAATACTCCTTCACCATCCGACTGGGATCAGCCGCCTTACGTCTGTAGGTCAGGACACACTAAATAGCTTTATTGCATAAAATGGGTGTTAGCAGTGTAATAACACAGTGTTTAAATCATAATTCACTAGGGTAATAAATATGCAAACAAGAGCATTACAGAAAGCATGATGGGTGATCAGTACAGCTTCAGTTTATGCTTTTCTGTTTATGCAATAAAGTAAGTTTGTTGAGTGATTTCATCAGTATGATATTTAGTAAGTTTGTTGAGTGATTTCATCAGTATGATATTTAGTAAGTTTGTTGAGTGATTTCATCAGTATGATATTCAGTAAGTTTGTTGAGTGATTTCATAAGGAAGACAACTGACCTTCATTTCCTATGAAAGCAGTAAACTCATGTAATAAATATGAGATCATATTAAATCATCACTGAAGTAAGATCCTATTTACTATATAGCTTCAGCAAATACTCCAATATGGTCAAGGCATTAAGATGATATTGCAAAAAGAAACTGGAAAATGTGTTCATAAAACACGGATGCCACCACTTGTAGCATTTTATACATGAAAATACTACATGCACAAAAGCAGTACAACTGAGGGCTATAAGAAATGATCTTGACCTTGGGGTGAAGGTAGGGTGGAGCATTTTGTACAGAAGGATGATGTTAGTAAGCCATCAGCCAAATATGAAAGCATTCCATCAAAGGAAACAAATGAAACAAAATGTTCAGTTTATGTTGGAGGGACGGACAATCGAACGGACGGACAGACAACAAGAGTTGTCAGAAGACAACGAAGCTCGCCTGTTGGCAGCCTTCACTCAAACTTGGCACAGTTGCATAAAAAAACATCAATATTATATAACTTGACCTTGGGTTAAGGGGCGTGCGGTGGACCTTGACATTGGGGTCAGTGGTGCAAGGTGGGCCATGGGTTTGCTATAGCATAATATAGCATACCGTATTAAGATGAATGCATGTATGAAATATCAATGTGCTCCCTGAAAACAGAAGTAAAACAAAATTTAACCGTATAGCTATTCACATGATGAATGCATGTATGAATGTGCTAAGTTTGTGACCCTGACCTTGGGGAAAGGGGTGGGGCGGTGGGTCATGGATTTGCTGTAGATTTGCTATAGCACGATAGAGTATCATCAGATAGCATGTATGAATATCAAGGCGTTCCATGAAAGGAAACAGATGTTATAAGACATTTACCTCAACGTTAAGTTTATGAATGTGCTAAGTTTGTGATCTTGACCTTGTGGAAAGGGGTGGGGGTGGGTCATGGATTTGCTATAGCACGATAGAGTATCATCAGATGAATATATGAAATATCAAGGCGTTCCCTATAAAGAAACAGAAGTTATAAAAAGACATTTACTCCAACGTTAATGTTTATGATGTTGATCATGGGGAAAGGGATGGGAGGGTCATGGATTTGCTGTAGCACAATAGAGGATCATCTGAGGAATGCATGTCTGAAATATCAAAGCGTTCCCTGTAACTAAACAGAAGTTACACAACATTTACCCCAACGTTAAGTTTATGAACATGCTAAGTTTGTGACCTTGACCCTGGGGTAAGGGTTGGGTGGTGGGTCATGGATTTGCTACATCATGATAGAGGGTTATCTGAGGAATGCATGTATGAAATAACAAGGTGTTCCATGAAAGGAAACAGAAGTTATAAGACATTTACCCCAACGTTAAGTTTGTGAATGTGCTCAGTTTGTGACCTTGACGCTGGAGTAAGGGTTGGGTGGTGGGTCATGGATTTGCTACAGCATTATAGAGGGTCATCTGAGGAATGCATGTATGAAATAACAAGGTGTTCCATGAAAGGAAACAGAAGTTATAAGACATTTACCCAACGTTAAGTTTGTGGACGATGCCGACGACGCCGGGGGTATGCCATAAGCTCTACTGCACTTCTTGCAGGCGAGCTAAAAACTATATACAGCTGGACATTTTGACTGAACCGAAAATTTAAAAGTTATTTGACCTGGATGTTGTACATTTTGGGACACTAACTTTAAGTTACAAAATGTTGGATCGGAAGTACCTTTGTGGACACGGCCCATGCAGTACCTCAAATGGATGTACGAGATTCTCCGCCTCTCTTCTGGAATAGAGACAAATGGGCCCTCGCTGAGTAAATGTACCTTATAAATGTAGTAGGAAGGGAATCTGTTAATAAGTGAAAAATATCTTGTCGGCAACTGGGGTTGATACGAAGGCCGCCTGCGTGCGAGTCGAACCCTCTACCACGTCACTATAAAAGCCGGCTTTTATAGCAACGTGGTAGTGTTCGTCTCTCACGTGGGCGGTCTGGGTTCTACCTCAGCCTGGAGCCACCGACAAGATATTTTTCACTTTATAACACTTCCCCTCGTACTACATTTATAACATTTCAATGCTCATGGACCTCTTACCATTCACTCAAAGGCCAGAAAATAGCAGCTTTTACCAGTAGGTCTGGGACTTAACAAAGAAAAAAAGTGAAAGGTTTTTTTGAAGGATAATTGCTAGAAAAACGATAGAAATATATGTCTGTTTCATGCGAAATGACTTGTCACCCTATGTGTAAATCCACTGTGGGCCACCATAAATTATCTGAAGAAAACAAACAACCATAATAAGAACGGATTTTATAGCAAGCTCCAGATAAGCTGCGTATTTGCTTAAATACCCAATTAAAATTGCCAAAAACCCAATTGAAATCAGAAGTAGCGAGTATCAAAAAGCAATACAAAATTTATGATACATTCATCATGCTGCAGAAAACAATAAACAGACCACAAATATAGCATATTTTTCTTATTTTCCATGACCACGTCATTAGTATTTCATTAGATGCCAAGACATGTTTTCATTTAGAAGCAAACTATTCAATAATTGCGGTCTGCTGATGTGGTGTAATGTGATTTTATTTTACCCAATTCAAATGTTGAAATACCCAATTGCTTCAGAAATGATGGAGTGACAATACTCAATTACTAATTCCTTATCTGGAGCCCCGTTATAGCATCGCCACAGAATGATGATCGCAATTTCAATTTTATCACAGGTCCAGCAGACTTGTTGCTTGTAAAATAATGTCCGACATTAAAATTTGCAGGTCCAGGACCTCAGACCAGTGCTATTTTCAGGTCCTGCACTCAGAAGTAATTTTGCTGATGATAATCGAGATGCACGTTTTCCCTATTCTCGGCAATGTGTTGCTTATGTATCGAATCAGATTCGATTCGCACTATAGCTGTTAATTGTGACATATTTTCTGTATTTTTCAATTGAAAGAAATGTCAGTATTGTAAAAGTAAAACAAACTTGTAATTCTGAAATAAATGTTATCATTGTAGGACAAGAAAATTAAATATGGACCCAAACACAAATTTTACATTCAGATTTTGGTTGCCACTGACTGGTTCTTTTGTAGATTATAGCTTAAATTTACACAACATGCATTCTACATCTGTAAATTTATGACAGAACTATTGAAATATGAAAATAATGTTCATTTCATAATACTGACCGTCATTTCTTAAATAAGTATAGAAAATCTACCATAATGAACAGCTAAAGTGCGAATCGGATTTGATTCGCTACGCTGCAGGGAAAACTAATGGAGAGCATGGTAACTCTGGCTACTGACGATACGGGAGTATTCTGCAGAGATTCTTCCCGCAACTAGCCTCCTTCAGCGACATAATGACAAACATTGTAGTCGCTGATCAGGTGCTGTTTGGAAGAGATTGCTCTCTAATGTGAATATGATGTAAATTATAGCTGGAGGGTACTAGTTACTGGTGACTTAAGCACTTGATTGTGATTTAATGTGAATATTATTTTTATCAACAAAATCAAACAAGCCGATTTATTCTGAAAAAATGCAACACTGTTGCACATTTATTTATGGGATTATGACAATATTTCAGTGTCAGAAATATCTAACAATCAAGTAATTAAACACACATATGGTTTAACGATCATGGTAGAGAAACAACGGCGAAAGTGAAAAAAAATTTCCTTATGTTACCCCACCCACTTATTTAGCATAACAGCAAATATAAATGTTACATACAGGCGAATCTCTGCAACGGGACACATCGTTAAACATGTTCCAACTAACGGAGAACTGTCCATCATTTACAATTATTGCAATAAAGTATCAAAAAGTTACGTAAAATATGGTAAAAACATAAATAATGTATCTAAAATTAAATAAAATATTAAACGGAAGTTGATAAAATCATACTCGGAATACTTGGCACTACACTGTAATCATATAACCATGTGTCTAGTTATTTATAGATACCGATTATTCATTGCTAGTCATTATATCTTTTACCGAAGGGGATGTGGCTCAGTGGTTATATCTTTTACCGAAGGGGATGTGGCTCAGTGGTAGAGCGTTCGCTTTGCATGTGAAAGGCCCCGGGTTCGATCCCCGGCATCTCCATTAGTTTTTGATTTTTTAAAAAATATGTACTACATTTCTGATTTTTTAACACAATTAAGAAATACCAAACATAATTGGGGCCTCCAATCATCCACGGATTCATCATGACTACGTAAATGTGATGGGTATCTCTTCTCACAGTACATGTCTGGCATCTTAGCATTGCCCAGTTTTACATGTTATATTCAGGGCCCCGGACCCACCCCCCTAACTCCCTCGCTCCGCTCAGTCGACGAACGAGCATACCTCGTTCAAGTTCCATGTGACCCTTGGTGAAATCCTGGATCCGCCACTGTTATGACAAACACGTGAATAAAATTTGGTGCAACATGATGGGGAGACATCATGCTATGTACAGCGTGCTATACTTTGTTTTCATCAAATTTATAAACAAAGTGAATTTATATACAATGTACATCTCATTCTGAGGGTTGGTTGACCTTTTGTTAAAATGTTTGAGAATTCAGTAAAGGGGGACACCCTAGCTGTGGATCGCGTTGTGTTTAATTTAGACGGGCTTCACTGTAATATATTTCACTGTCGTCTCTGTTCATGACTGAAAGCGACACGAATTGTTTATAGATTAATTAGAGCAGAACCTCTCTAAACCGGACACCATGGGGTGGGGGGGGGCGCTCCCACGGTGTCCGGTTTAGAGAGGTTCCACTGTGATGTACGCCCGTGCAATGATCATGAAGAATGGAGCACATTAATGTTTTATAACCTGATAACGATGGACGGAACTTGTATCAATTTGACCTAGTGTGGCGATAGGTATCGATAAACAATCGATCAATGATGTGATGTATCAACATGGATTGGATACCCACTGACAGTGTAACCAATGTAGAGACAGATCTCGTAGTGTAATACTCACCTATAATACAATATCGGGATATTACTGAGCCCCGCAGGGGACGTATAATTCTCTTTTTTTTTCTTAATTCGTTCCCACGAAATAACAATTCGTTCCCTCAATTTAACCATTTGTTCCCACGAATTAACGTTCCCTCAATTTAACAATTCGAATTGTTAATTCGTCGGAACGAATTGCTATACCGTGGGACCGAATTGATAATTCGAGTGAACGAATTGTTAAATTGAGGGAACGAATGTTATTTCGTGGGAACGAATTCATAACAAAAAATCCTTGTCCCCTGCGGGGCTCCACTGTTCTCTTATTTCCATTGATCAAATTGTGACTGGCTATGACATGAAATGTTACACTGACTGATATGAGGACCGGAAAATGCGTAAACATGTACCTGTATACTGGTCGCGTGAGTTCGGTGACGTTAATACACGAATAGCGTGCTATCCTTGTTATTGATAAATAGGTCACGTTTACGTGTAAATAACAACGGCCACCAGTTTGGTAGATTGGGCATTACCACTTTATGTCTAACCCTAGTGCGGAGTTGATTCCTGCAGGGGACATGGATTTTTGTTTAATTCGTTCTCACGAAATAACAATTCGTTCCCTCAATTTAACAATTGGTTCCCACGAATTAACAATTCTAGAGCTAGAGCTCGCGGATTACCTCCTCGTACATGCGAACGAACCGTGCTGGAAGTATTACCTTGACACCGACCGTATGCCGTGCCATGTGATGCAAAACTTTCGTTGCGCGCAAAAGATATATTTTTTGCGCGCAAAAGAAGTTTTGCAACACATGGCACCTGACGTGCGAAACGTTTCAAAACTTTCATTGCGCGCAAAATATATATCTTTTACGCGCAAAAGATTCAATACGGCCAATGTTTTGCGCGCAACGAATATTTTGAAACGTTCGGCACACTAGACGTGCGGATTGTTTCAAAAATCTTTTACGCGCAAAAAATATATCTTTTGCGCGCAACGAAAGTTTTGCATCACTTGGCACGCTATATAGACGTGCCGAACGTTTCAAAACATTCATTGCGCGCAAAATATTTGACCGTAAAACTTTCACATATCAGACTGTTCAGTATAGACCCTACTCAGACTGCTCAGTATAGACCCTACTCAGACTGTTCAGTATAGACCCGTATCAGACTGTTCAGTATATAGATCCTACTCAGACTGTTCAGTATAGACCCGTATCAGACTGCTCAGTATAGATCCTACTCAGACTGCTCAGTATAGATCCTTATCAGACTGCTCAGTATAGACCCTTATCAGACTGCTCAGCATAGATCCTTATCAGACTGCTCAGTATAGACCCTTATCAGACTGCTCAGAATAGACCCGTGTCAGACTGCTCAGTATAGACCCGTATCAGACTGTTCAGTATAGACCCGTAGCAGACCGCTCAGTATAGACCCTTATCAGGACTGCTCAGTATATACCCTTATCAGACTGCTCAGTATAGATCCTTATCAGACTGCTCAGTATAGACCCTTATCAGACTGCAAAGTACAGTATAGACCCGTATCAGACTGTTCAGTATAGACCCGTAGCAGACTGCTCAGTATAGACCCTTATCAGACTGCTCAGTATAGACCCTTATCAGACAGCTCAGTATAGATCCTTATCAGACTGCTCAGTATAGACCCTTATCAGAACTGCTCAGTACAGTATAGACCTTATCAGACTGCTCAGTATAGACCCGTATCAGACTGCTCAGTATAGACCCTTATCAGACTGCTCAGTATAGACCCGTATCAGACTGCTCAGTATATATCCTTATCAGACTGCTCAGTATAGACCCTTATCAGATTGCTCAGTATAGACCCGTAGCAGACTGCTCAGTATAGACCCTTATCAGACTGCTCAGTATTTAGACCCTTATCAGACTGCTCAGTATAGATCCTTATTAGACTGCTCAGTATAGATCCTTCTCAGACTGCTCGTATAGACCGTATCAGACTGTTCAGTATAGACCCGTAGCAGACCGCTCAGTATAGACCCTTATCAGGGACTGCTCAGTATAGACCCTTATAAGACTGCTCAGTATAGATCCTTATCAGACTGCTCAGTAGACCCTTATCAGACTGCTCAGTACAGTATAGACCCGTATCAGACTGTTCAGTATAGACCCGTAGCAGACTGCTCAGTATAGACCCTTATCAGACTGCTCAGTATAGACCTTATCAGATGCTCAGTATAGATCCTTATCAGACTGCTCAGTATAGACCCTTATCAGACTGCTCAGTATAGACCCTTATCAGACTGCTCAGCATAGATCCTTATCAGACTGCTCAGTATAGACCCTTATCAGACTGCTCAGTACAGTATAGACCCTTATCAGACTGCTCAGTATAGACCCGTATCAGACTGCTCAGTATAGACCCTTATCAGACTGCTCAGTATAGACCCTTATCAGACTGCTCAGAATAGATCCTACTCAGACTGCTCAGTATAGACCCTTATCAGTATAGACCCTTATCAGACTGCTCAGCATAGACCCTTATCAGACTGCTCAGTATAGACCCTTATTAGTTGCGCGCAAAAGATTGTCTCGCCAAATGTTTCAAAAGTAAAAAGAAATATAACGGGGAGTAGCATACAGAAACTACTAAACTGGCAAGTTATGTACATTTATTATCCCATCGCGTAGCGAAGATGGGATATAGGTATGAAGAAGTCGTCCGTCCGTCTGTCTGTCTGCGAGTCTGTCACACACGGTTTGAACAGTAGCTTGCCCACGTTTCTCCATTCACATATAACTGCTTTACGGTAATTCATTATACACCAACCCAAGGTCAATGTCAACTGATTTCGAAATTCTCGGTTCAGTAGATTGTATCCACGTTTCTCCATCAAACACCACAGCGATGGATACATGCCGTTGGTGGCATTCTTGTCTATGCACCGATTACTGTAATCCCCGCCCCCAGGATAGCGGGGGATAACGGGGTCTAAATCCCTGTGCATTGACATAGCATATATAGCACCTGGTTGTTCGGCATAGACATCATCATTATTCTACTGTTTTGTCGCTAATAACATTACAATTTCCATGCATATACCTCGTACATATAAACACAAGATTATGCCACATACTGGATAATTATGCAAGCTGTATATGTACATGCTGTTGTAATCAATATCGCCCTATTTAGAGCATCCTCTGCGGCTGGTGATGTAAGCGCCATCTACTGTTCACCCACAGCTACTGTAACCTCATGCACTAGGTCCTGTCATATACTCGTATATCGTGCATGGCGTCATGCTGATGATGATGATGAGAATGGTGACTAAGCTGACGATGATGAATATGGTGATGATGATAATTTGTTGTGCATGTAACCATTCTGCAGTGGTTACGCTAATATGGTCAACATTAGCTGGTGATGTAAGCGCCAGGTACTGTTCACCCCCAGCCACTGTAACCCTCCATTAAATGTTGTCATATATATCGTGCAGGTGTCATGACGATGATGGTGGTGTTGATATTATGACGATGATGACAGCATAATTATACATGTACATCATCACCACCGTCACAATCGTCATTATCATCACCACCCTCGTCATCATGACATCAAGCACGATATTAATGTGACAGAACATAATGCATGGGGTTACCGTAGCTGTGGATGAACAGTAGTAGCTGGCGCTTAATACATCCAACAGCTGATGTCAACCATATTAGTGTAACCCCTGAAGCATACACAGGGCCGCCAAATTCCATATATACATGTACCATATGTTTGACTAGTGTCGACATAATAGAGCTCTGCAATTGGCCAATAAAATATAACAGAAGAGAACAGAATAGAACAGACTCTTTATTTTAAAAGAATCACAGACCGCACCACGGCGCTATTTCAGTAAATTACGAAATTATTGCATACTAAGTATCAGCTACATGTATCAATGTTACAAAATGCAGAGTATGAGGTACAAACTAATCAACAAATTGCAAAGTCTGAGGAACAAAAAGATACATCTGAATTTCACTCATGTTGCGGCATGAAGCCATACATGTACATATAGGATCCGACGAATCCAGGACGAGTTTAATATAATTCACAGATCAACACGTATCAATGATAGGTATACGATGAATACGTAATATTTGTGTAGTCACTTGATCCGTGACACCAGAAAGTTCGAGTTGGTTTTGTCCAGATCAGCTGGATCACCGAGATGCAGTCGAGAGCCAACGAGAGCTTTCCGTCCACGGATCAAGTTACTAACTACACTAATTTTACTTTCATCATATGCATCGATTAACATTTACACATTTGAAGCACTAAACACCCCACCCACGGTGACCTAGCCCTCAGCCCAATGTCAGGATCACACTAAGTGTCCCATGATTCTCTAGCATGCTGTAACATGTTGGGATGTTTTTATACAAATAAATGCCACCTTTGGTGGAGGCTGCCACAGGCGAGCTTCATTGTCTTCTGACAACTCTTGTTAAATGTACTGAATGTACATACAAGGGGTGATCAAGAAGTCCGTTTCTTTTTACTATAATATGTGCGTGTTTATACATTGGCCATTGGCATTCCAATATTATGTTAAACAGTAATCCCTGTATTCAATAGCAGTAATAGAATCACGAATATGACGTCATTATAACGATCACGTGACGTCACGTGACGTCACGTGACACGTGGTAATGGCACACCGTCGAGCATCTTTATGCTGCTGTATATATGTTAGTATTATAGATATCATAATCATGAATCCGTAACTTGCATCATGTGTGAGACGATGAGTTTCATCATATCATGCCATCAGACTATCTTACATGTAGATGCAGCAGAATAAATGGCGACGTTTGTTTTTAAAGTCGAAAAAGTGACTGTTTTATCTTTGCTCTGAAAACTGTCGTCGTTGGCATATTACATTACAGCTAGAACTTTGAAATTTAAATACATGTAATGTCAAACAGTTCTGTCCAATACTGCAGTATTATCTTCTTGTACAACGTACCCTAATAATAAGGAAACTATCATTTTGCTGAATAACGTTCATTTTCGTTCGTTTTTGTTTATGACCATATCGTTCGTGGGCTCAACGATATATGCAACAACAAATAGCTGATCCAAACCGTTAATAATTGGTTAACACACTCAAAAAGTTTCGATTGATTTTGTCTATTAGTTGTCTCGTAATGCATAGGTACTACCCAAAAAAGCCACGTCAATTTCGAATTTCGCGACGATGTGGTGGTTACGTGACGTCATAAACGTAACGTCACACCAAAGTAAATTAACGTCACGTACATAACGTTATGACTAAGTTGTTCCATATTAATGGAACGTTCGATATGTAAAATATCTAAGACAAATAATAATATCAGCAACTTTTAGAGCAAAAAGAAACGGACTTCTTGATCACCCCTCGTATGTCACACGCGGATGGTTACAGAGTAGCGTGCATATATGTGAGTAAATCAATCAAATTTGAGATTGAACAAAATCAATGGCCTTTTTGAAATCGTCCAGGTTCAGAGTCGATAGCAGTTCTGTCGATGGCTCTACATCGTGTAAAATAATATGCTCTTGCGAGTCTTATTTGCTTGCTTCTTTGCATCTGCAAATAACCTTGCGCTGTATCCGGCATTGTGATTGGCAAGTACTTCAGCTGAAACCAAAGAAGCCACCATTTCTTCGATTTCATTTGAAGTGCACGCTACCCTGTAACCATCCGCGTGTGCCATTTTCTGAACTATTTCAACAAGTTCACCGACACTATAATTCGGGAACACAAATCGGTCTGTAATTCTTCTGGCCAGACCCGGATTGCTGGATGTTACACGGCCCATAGAACCCGGGTATCCAGCCAGAATAATTGCCGGTCGGTCCGTGGTCGTATGTGGCTCCCCCTCCATTGCCGCCATTAGTGTGTCGACTGCCTCCGGTCCAAAACTCTCTCGGCGCTCTACAGGGACCAGTCTGTAGACCTCGTCGACGAGAAGTGTCCCGCCCCTGGCCCTGTCGTAGGTAGAAACATGATAGTTCAATATACCATTGGATAGATCTATGCAATATAACAACAATGTATATTGCTGTTGCATAGCTGGAATTTATTACACTTCTAATGGCAAATACGTGGTCTTCCCTGCGAGTGAAAAAGAATAGTCACAGCTTATCAATAATCCAAAGGGTGACGTTACCACCCTATAATACATCACTTGAATCTTCGCAGAGCTCATTACATCGTGGAAAGCTGTTGCATGTGTGTTTCCAAAATAACTACGCGTTTTAAGCTGCAAAGAAATGGCTAATTTTAATTGAGAAAGCTGCGAAATATTCATTTCTGAAAAATACATGGAATGATTACTTGTACACATAAATTGATAACATCAAATAAATGGCGACGTTTTGGTTCATATTTCCATCGATTTCGCTGAAATAACATGACAACGTCGCAAATTTGTATACTCCCATGTAGAAATTTGAAATTAAAATGTAATAAATAGGATATTCCGTCGTACAATTTTCGCGTGTAATAATGCACTAGTGAGCGTCATATCATTTTTGAACAAAATATTGAAATAATCATGATATTTCATCTGGCACTGTAACAATACGTAAAATGGATACATTATCCCGACATAATCACCTGGACAAAGGTCAAGCACCACCATCATACATTCGTACCATGTACAATATGTACCCAACATAGATTCACTATCTTAATGCCATCCCAAATTAAATGTATGCATATAAGTATGTTACATCTGATGCGATCGACTTTCTACTTCTTGGGTAAAGATATTTTTTATAAAGTTTCGTAACCACACCCTCGGATCACACAAGTCCATAAGTCTAGAAAATGACGTAGAATTTGATAAGTCTATATTTGTTTCTGCTTGCTCCGCTTGTATCGGCTGTCGGTTGTTTTGCGAGCATGTTAGTGCAGTATGTACATTTATTGCATAACTTGCGCTCCGAGAATACAGTGACACGGTACATTATCATAATGTACTAGTGCAATTAAACTATGCAATTAGCTCGAGCCGCAAGTTTGTGTTTTGATTGGTTAACGTAGTAGCGTCAAATAGACAAATCAGCGTCAAATAGACAAATCAGCGACGTTGAAAACATGACGTATAGGTAACGTGATGTAATTTTGATTTGACGTCTTAGCGACGACGTGCGAGAGTGACGTCGCCAATGGCGTCTGACTAATGAAACACGTTTGAAAAGCTGCACGATGTATGTATAACTGTTGTTTTCAACGGCTCATTTTCTGGTTATGCAATAAATAGAATCCCACATTCGTGATTGTTTATTATGATAGTTAGAAAATAAAATTCGTTTGCTGAGTTCGTAAGCAACTCGGCCTCTTTGCTTACGATCTCAGCAAACTCATTTAATAAGTATCATAATGAACCATCACTCATGTC
Organism: Conchocele bisecta; assembly: GCA_029237695.1. NCBI lineage: Eukaryota > Metazoa > Mollusca > Bivalvia > Lucinida > Thyasiridae > Conchocele > Conchocele bisecta. The sequence goes on along the minus strand of CM055275.1, from coordinate 28,944,960 downwards.
AGATTCTCTATTTGAGAAAAGTTGGCTCGTCTAAAGTGACACACAGCCAACGTAAGCAGACGAATAAAATGACGTTAATTATTTACTTTTTGCGCCATTTTTATGCGGCACAACATGCGTTTGAATCTGGAAATTAACACTGTGTCTGGTATTACGATGTGTGTATGTGACATATCACATAACAAATCTGCTAATATAGAGATAACGCTTGTTTGTGTGCGCGTGAAACGGGAAAATTTCAGGACGTTAACGAAACATAAAACAACTAGACGTAATGCTCAGACGAAAGGATAATTGTGCTGTATTGTACACATTACAACACAGTACGTTTCGTTAATAATTGGCAATGAAAGACAATGACTGAAACACAGAATAATTGGCAATGAAAGACAATGACTGAAACACAGAATAATTGGCAATGAAAGACAATGACTGAAACACAGAAAGAACCAAACTGCATGCATATGTGAAAACAAAGGGCAGTTGACGCCATGTACGGTACGTCAACTTTGCCAGATGCAACAGCAATAATACAAAACGTTATTGACCACTACCAGTCCTGTCAGAATAGCAAGTCCTACATGTAGGGGCCTACTCAGGCGTCATTGAATTTCTGAGCGTACGTGATGATGTTAATATCGTCAATTACCATCAGCGTTGCCGTCGAACACTTTTCCGAACATGTATGCAAGCTATGAAATGTTCATTTGTCACTCGAGATCCTGAGAATATTATTGTATGACTGACTCATTTGAAAACACTCGAAATATCGAAAACAAAGTCAAACTTATTTCAAGGTTGGAAACTGACAATAGTACTTTACAACTGTGTACAAGACGTCACAGACGTAACCAATCAATGAAAGTGTGAGTTCATTTGACGAGTGTGATAGCAATGTTTACTGAATGATATTAAGCAATAAATATCAAATTTGCATTGCAGTAATTTAGGCTAGTCGGTCCTTATCTTGCAAATAGTGTGGGTGGTGCTTAACTTTTGTCTATGTGTATATATACTAATCGAAACTTCTAACCGAACGCCTACACACTGCAACATGAAGAAATGGCGCATTGAATTCATTCTCGTCTCCCACCCACTATTGAACGTCGAAACTGCGAAAATTGTAATTATCCGTTTATGCATACCTGTGGAGAATGTTACGGGTTTTCTCCGCGGTTTCGCCTATGTGCGTGCCCACCAGGTCCTCTCGCTGGACAGTTTCCATGTCGGACTTTCGAGTCAAACCCACTCGTTTGAAGATTTCTGAAAATATGAATGCCACGACTAGCCAGACATTAATGGGACGAAACATCTTCGAACTTCTGAATTGTGTGTATTTAAGGATCACTGCGGTGTGTTTCTCGTACCTATATACGTAGAGACCTCTTACTTAAAGATGCATAGACACGATTGATGCTAAATATTTGGTCTAAACAAATCGGGGATAAATATGTTGAAAAATAGAGAATATGAACCCGAAGAGCCGAAAACCGAAGAGCCAGATAAAATAACTAACAATACTTTCATACCATAATGAATATGGTGCACGTCATCGGTTCCAAAGATATTCGAAAGTATCTGCTGTAATATTGGGTAGTCACTGCCATTAAAACAAAATAAAAGTTACTGCGTTGTTAAGCTAAACACATGGAATAACCGTGAAACATAGTTCAAAACCCTCTGAAAAAAAAAGCTATTGATTTATTTGAATTTGATACACCTTAAAATAATACGCCAAAAATATAACAATGCTCAAATCACATCATAAATAAAAACAAATACAACGTTGCTATTGGTAGTGACGGCCGTCACACCTCAATATTACAGGATACAATCTACAATATCTTTGAAAACGATGATCGGATCGACAAGCGGTCTTCAACATACATGTATATATCGTGTCAATGTCCCCGATTTGTTTAGACTAAATCATATGTTCGCATCAATCGTGTCTATGCCCCTATAAGTTATCACTAAAGTCGAGTGTACGTACTTATTCTGTTTCACAAACAGTGTTCCTCGGGGACTTTTGCTATGTTATGTAGTATACTTTTCTAGATTGATTAAAAAAATGGCATTTTAACACTTTTGTCCATGTGAAAAGCTAAAGTTATTCCAGTATCATAATTATGTGATTGACATATTTTACAGATATTGGTAGGCAAATCAATTACATTCAGCTCGGCGGAGTCTCGTTGCTTATGAACTCAGCAACGAATTTAATTTAAAAAAAATAAAAAAATTAGATTCTCTAGATTCATACCTGCTAGTATTTTAGCAATTGATGTTTTGCCGGTTCCTGGGTTCCCAATAAATAGGATATTGGCCGTTTAATGGGTGTTTGGAGGCCTTTAGATGACCTGATCTGGTTGATCGCTGACGTGTCGTACTGAAGTCCTTTAACTGGCACTTCAGCCCATGAAGGCCTACAATGTCGGCAAGTCTGCGGTCTAGCTCGTGGTGCAGGCCCAGGATGAGATCTACCAAAGATAGTTTTTTCACAGCATGCATACTTTATAAAAGTGTAGGTGAATAATAATTATGTTATCCCAAATAAACTACCACTTGCATACCGAGTCAAAGAAGAAACGATGTACAATAATATACATTTTATGTACGAGGGTTGTTCAGTATATAACGGGACAACCAGTGTAATTCCTACATTTCGTCGTGTGGAACTGTGAAATTTTATCTACAATAAGCAACACATGTTACGAATGAATAGCCACATACTTGTGGATTCAGCTCAGATATTAATGTTGTTATCGTACTTATGGCAACCTCGAGTAACGTAGAGCTGGGAAAATGTTCATGTAGTTTCCATGGATACGGAGTGTGGTGATTATAACCTTTTGCACAAATTATTGTTACGACTACTTCTCAATCAATGGCTTTAACGTGCACCGATTATGAAATTATTCAATGCGTGTTACACAATACACCTATATAATTATGTAGATTTCAGTCGAAGAATACGAAAATCGATGGCAGCGATATATACGGCTAGTATAATTGTCACAACGGTCGTTTTCACAGGATCCATAACATAGTTTCATATATCCGTGTATTGCCCAGACATGACTTAACTGACAAATTGACCGGCCATAAAGCTGTCCAGTCTTTCACAAAGTTGCATAGCTGCATGTACTTGTCAGAACATTCATTCCGGCACGCATATACATACGGACCATTGGCTTCATTTTATAAAGATGTATTACGATGTCTCGGCCAGGCTTGGTATGGTCTGGTCAGAGATGTATTTACGTTTTTGATGTACGGACTTGTGACACACTTCCAACTGCATGTACTGAATAAAATAATAATACAACCTGATGCCGTTCAACATTATATACGATCCAATATCTACCATTTCGGGATATGACATGCGGGCTATCACGTCCAACCAGTTCCTACGCTACGTGCCTACGGCCCGCGGTCTGTACCTATAGCTACCGACTACTACCAACTACGAATGCAGCCTGTCATATGGCGACAAATGCAGCTTTGTTATAAATTATGGATATACTTATTATGTTCAGTCCAGTTCATGTGTCAGTCTGATATGATTATGGACACGAAGGTTATGCAGCTGTCAATTGTGATCCCATTCAGTCCCAGGCCGGTACATGGCGGGGAAATTACATTTCACTTTTGTAAAGCCACGGTATAAGCACTGTGGGGACACACAAATGTAAAACCCCATCTATATGCTCTACCAAATTGTGTTTCAAAATGTAATGCCCGCTATTTCTTTTTGCGCATATGTAAAAGATAGGTAGATCCAGCACTACAGGGGCATTTTTTTGTCCCCGTGGTTTAGCCCCGCTATCCCCTGATATGTCCAGGCATGGGGCTTTACAATTGATTGGTTCATTACACCACTTGTCCCGATATATATTGAACAACACTCGTACATTATTGGATCGGAAAAGATACATGTAACAATACAAATTAAAAACTTTACTTTTAATTTCACGAAAGGCGTTCAAACACATGAAACACATTGCTATGCCTTTCTATAATTAAATTTATTCGCTATTTCTTAAAGTTTCTGTGTCGTCCTTATGCTGTAAATATTATTATGAACTATATACTGTAAGTTCCTATTTTGGTATAACAATTCCACCCAGTTTCAAAATTATTTTCACCAACCACTAGTGTAACCCACCGCAGTCTGATAAGGGTCCATACTGAGCAGTCTGATAAGGGTCTATACTGAGCAGTCTGATAAGGGTCTATACTGAGCAGTCTGAGTAGGATCTATACTGAGCAGTCTGAGTAGGATCTATACTGAGCAGTCTGATAAGGGTCCATACTGAGCAGTCTGATAAGGGTCCATACTGAGCACTCTGATACGGGTATACTGAGCATCGTGATAAGGGTCTATACTGAGCAGTCTGATAAGGGTCTATACTGAGCTGTCTGAGTAGGATCTATACTGAGCAGTCTGATAAGGGTCTATACTGAGCAGTCTGATAAGGGTCTATACTGAGCAGTCTGATAAGGGTCTATACTGAGCAGTCTGATAAAGGTCTATATGAGCAGTCTGATAAGGGTCTATACTGAGCAGTCTGAGTAGGATATATACTGAGCAGTCTGATAAGGGTCTATACTGAACAGTCTGATAAGGGTCTATACTGAACAGTCTGATAAGGATCTATACTGAGCAGTCTGATAAGGATCTATACTGAGCAGTCTGATAAGGTCTATACTGAGCAGTCTGATAAGGGTCTATACTGAGCAGTCTGATAAGGGTCTATACTGAACAGTCTGATAAAGGTCTATACTGAGCAGTCTGAGTAGGATCTATACTGAGCAGTCTGATAAGGGTCTATACTGAGCAGTCTGAGTAGGATCTATACTGAGCAGTCTGATAAGGGTCTATACTGAGCAGTCTGAGTAGGATCTATACTGAGCAGTCTGATAAGGGTCTATACTGAGCAGTCTGAGTAGGATCTATACTGAGCAGTCTGATAAGGGTCTATACTGAGCAGTCTGATAAGGGTCTATACTGAGCAGTCTGATAAGGGTCTATACTGAGCAGTCTGATAAGGGTCTATACTGAGCAGGGGTCTTTACTGAGCAGTCTGATAAGGTACTATACTGAGCAGTCTGATAAGGGTCTATACTGAACAGTCTGATAAGGGTCTATACTGAGCAGTCTGATAAGGGTCTATACTGAGCAGTCTGATAAGGGTCTATACTGAGCAGTCTGATAAGGGTCTATACTGAGCAGGGTCTATACTGAGCAGTCTGATAAGGTACTATACTGAGCAGTCTGATCCGGGTATATACTGCGCAGTCTGATAAGGATCTATACTGAACAGTCTGATAAGGGTCTATACTGAGCCGTCTGATAAGGGTCTATACTGAGCAGTCTGATAAGGGTCTATACTGAGCAGTCTGATAAGGGTCTATACTGAGCAGGGTCTATACTGAGCAGTCTGATAAGGTACTATACTGGGCAGTCTGATACGGGTCTATACTGAACAGTCTGATAAGGATCTATTCTAAGCAGTCTGATCCGGGTATATACTGCGCAGTCTGATAAGGGTCTATACTGAACAGTCTGATAAGGATCTATACTGAGCAGTCTGATAAGGATCTATACTGAGCAGTCTGATAAGGGTCTATACTGAGCAGTCTGATAAGGGTCTATACTGAGCAGTCTGATGAGGGTCCATACTGAACAGTCTGATAAAGGTCTATACTGAGCAGTCTGAGTAGGATCTATACTGAGCAGTCTGATAAGGGTCTATACTGAGCAGTCTGAGTAGGATCTATACTGAGCAGTCTGATAAGGGTCTATACTGAGCTGTCTGAGTAGGATCTATACTGAGCAGTCTGATAAGGGTCTATACTGAGCAGTCTGAGTAGGATCTATACTGAGCAGTCTGATAAGGGTCTATACTGAGCAGTCTGATAAGGGTCTATACTGAGCAGTCTGATAAGGGTCTATACTGAGCAGTCTGATAAGGGTCTATACTGAGCAGGGTCTTTACTGAGCAGTCTGATAAGGTACTATACTGAGCAGTCTGATAAGGGTCTATACTGAACAGTCTGATAAGGGTCTATACTGAGCAGTCTGATAAGGGTCTATATGAGCAGTCTGATAAGGGTCTATACTGAGCAGTCTGATAAGGGTCTATACTGAGCAGGGTCTATACTGAGCAGTCTGATAAGGTACTATACTGAGCAGTCTGATCCGGGTATATACTGCGCAGTCTGATAAGGATCTATACTGAACAGTCTGATAAGGGTCTATACTGAGCAGTCTGATAAGGGTCTATACTGAGCAGTCTGATAAGGGGTCTATACTGAGCAGTCTGATAAGGGTCTATACTGAGCAGGGTCTATACTGAGCAGTCTGATAAGGTACTATACTGGGCAGTCTGATACGGGTTCTATACTGAACAGTCTGATAAGGATCTATTCTAAGCAGTCTGATCCGGGTATATACTGCGCAGTCTGATAAGGGTCTATACTGAGCAGTCTGAGTAGGATCTATACTGAACAATCTGATAAGGGTCTATACTGAGCAGTCTGATAAGGGTCTATACTGGGCAGTCTGATACGGGTCTATACTGAACAGTCTGATAAGGATCTATTCTAAGCAGTCTGATCCGGGTATATACTGCGCAGTCTGATCAGGGTCTATACTGAGCAATCTGACCAGGTTCTATACTAAGCAGTCTGATCCGAGTCGAAACTGCGCAGTCGGATCAGATTCAACACTGAGCAGTCTGATCAGAGCCTATACTGAGCTGTCTGATCGGGGTCTGTATTGCGCGGGCTGATCCGGGTCTATACTGAGCCACGTACTGTGTAAGCTACAAATATGTTCGGTGCAAAGTATATTATGATTGGTACAAACTCCTTTATATTCGGTGCATTGTACATTATGTTCGGTGCAACATACATTATGTTCAGCAGATATGGCATTATGTTCAAAGTCTTTATGTAGATAGAATTAAAGGGAATACAATTTACTCCCGCCGCGGATACCGCCAAAATGCAATCGGAACTCCTCATAACATCCGACGTAGGCAAAAAGATCCGAGGTCGATCCGAATGAACATCACCTTAACGAAGTTTGTACCGAACATAATGTCACTGAACATAATGCAGGTTGCACCGAACATAATGTAGTTTGCACCGAACATAATGTTCTTTCTCCTGAACATAATGCAGGTTGCACCGAACATAATGTTGTTTCTACTGAACATAATGCAGGTTGCACCGAACATGATGTAGTTTGCACCGAACATAATGTTGTTTCTACTCAACATAATGCAGGTTGCACCGAACTAATGTAGTTTGTACTGAAGATAATGCAGTTTGTACCGAACATAATGTTGTTTGCACCGAATATAATGTCGCATGTACCAAACATAATGTAGTTTGCACCGAACATAATGTTGTTTCTACTGAACATAATGCAGGTTGCACTGAACATAAAGTAGTTTGCACCGAACATAATGCAGGTTGCACCGAACATAATGTAGTTTGCACCGAACATAATGCAGGTTGCACCGAACATAATGTAGTTTATAATGAACATAATGCAGTTTGTACCGAACATATTGTTGTTTGCACCGAATATAAGTCGCATGTACAGAACATAATGTAGTTTGTACTGGACATAATGAAATGTCAACCACATAAGACAGCTATGGCGTTCCATAATGAACCGTGGTAACCATTTAGTTGGTGAATACAAAAAAATATATATTGTTAGTAGTTTTCATCGTATTCTTGGAATAATGGGTACTTTGGCGGCCATTTTGAAAACTGGATACAAAGACCATTACAGGGAACATCCAACCTGCCAGAATTTTTAATAGTGTTCATGGGGGGGCGCGTGTGTCGGGTGTAGAATGATGCAATGGATGATGAGAAGCATGTGTATATGAAGTTTCAAGTGGATAGCTCTTACAGTAAAGAGGTTATACAATGTAGGTGAAAGGAGTTGCTCCGTAAATATATTGAAGTGAAAAGCGAAAGTCGTTTGACATTGATCTTGGGCGTAGGGACAGCGTGGGTCGGGTGTAAAATGATGCAATGGATGCTGAGAAGCATGTGTATGAAGTTTCAAGTGAATACCTCTTAAGGTAAAGCCGTTATAGGCGAATGAAAAGTGTGACAGACAGACGGACGGACGGACGGACGGACGGACAGACGAATTGCATCCCTACATCACATTTTCGATCCACGATGGGATAAAACAGAGTAATTACTTCAGTCTTGTGACGCCTAACTTGCGTGATATACATTAGAAAACACACGGCACAATTTCGTTGCGCGCAAAAGATTACAGAAAGTTTTTGCGCGCAAAAAATGTTTTGAAACGTTCGGCACAATCTATTGCGCGCAACGAAATCAACTGACCAATGTTTTACGCGCAAACAAATATACGAAAGTTTTGCGCGCAAAAAAAGTTTTGAAACGTTTGGCACAATCTATTGCGCGCAAAAAATTGGTTTTCAAAGTATTGCGCGCAACCAATATCTTTTAGCGCAACGAAAGTTTTGAAACGTTTGGCCAATTTCATTGCGCGCAAAACTTTGTTTTCATATTTTTTGCGCGTAAAAGATGTTCTGAAAACATTCGGCGAGAATCTGTTGCGCGCAACTAAATATCTTTTGCGCGCAAAAGATTTGCCAAACGTTTCAAAACATCTTTTGCGCGCAATGAAAGTTTTGAAACACTCGGCACTCCATACGACCGATACAATAGAACACCGGCGATCCGGAGTCGTAGCCTTTCGCCAAATTGCATTGCTCGAATAACGTCACATGACCATGATGACCTTACCGAATACCGGCATGCAACGACCCAGCGTAAAACACTGGCAGGCCCGCGTTCTTTTCAATGGCGTTGTACTTGTTACGTTCATTTGATGAATGATCATGCCAGGACCACCATAATTCTTCTCCTTGGTCAGAAATGGACTGAAGAAGGACTTTTTTCCTGCTGACAATTAACAAAACAACACTATTTTTAGATAGTTTCGGGATCTAATTGCGCTTGATAGATCACGTGTTGTTGTGACGTGGTACATTGTATGTCCGTCGACAGTTGGCCTATTTTTGGGACAGTGACTGAACAACTAGGATATGTAGCTTTTAGTATATTAGGTAACTCGATATGCATTGACCAACTACACACTGACTAATAACAAATCGTCGTGTCCTGCATTGATATCACTAGCATGAATATACATGTACGTGGAATTATCTCTGTCTCGGTCCGCCAGTGATCTCACGGTGTGGAATCACGTGGTGAATCGTTTTGGCGGCGCTGTAGAGATTTTGCGTTTGGAAGTCGTGAAATTTCTGTAGCATAATAACGATTTTAATTGATTGTTAGAAGCATATGGATTTGTTTCATTGATGGAATGGCGAACAGTGCAGGTCCTGTGCGGATGCACAGGCTGATCCGCATATACACTGATCGCAACAACCATAAGTCCCATTTCTCCAATCACAGCAACATACATGTATGTCGTAGTGGGGTGTTTGATGTCCACCACTCGTATAGCAGTTTGATGGTAGTAGTCGTTACGATGAGTGAGATATGGACTTGGACACTAATGGACACTAACACTGACAATGACGAACTAAATGACGAGGAAAATGTAGACCACGGTCAAATAAATGTAATTTGTTGTACTGCTGTTTCTGGTGTGCATCACTAGCAGATGATGTCGTTCAAGTCTGGTGGTTGTAGCCGCTATGTGCATTGAGTCACACACGGACGTAAACACAAAAACTTAACATTGAAACTTAATAAGTCATCGAAGCGGATAAAGTTCAAGGTCCAATTGTGCAGAATATTTTTTTGGAAGCAGCTGTATGATACATAGGTTCATATTTCGATGTTTTATGGATTATTTCGGTATCTCTGGTGGTTTAGGTGCATTGTTACCAATATACAATTTATGTCACCTCCCGCGCATTACACGTATAATACGGTAATTTACGGGTATGTTGACAGTATAAAAGGGGTCTGAAAGTTCGGAACCGTGAATGTGTAGATAATTGACGATTTATGTCATGTGTAATGATTTAGCATTAGTAGTTGCACAAAACTATGTAAATTACCCAAAACCAACGAAATCCACCCAAACCCACCAAAATACCCACATGGCACCGAAATAATGACCATTTGTTCAAACACATGTGGTATAATGAGATTTGGTTACAATCGGTTAATATAAATTAACAGTTAAGGCATGAAAGTTGACACTTACAAATTTGCTAATCTCAGCAATTTAAAAAAAATCCCAAAGGCCGAATAACTGCGAAAAAATGTTTGTCCAGCATTCTTTTTTTTAGAAGCACTGTATTATGATGCGGCGAAAGGCTATAAAAGGTCGGTTAGTTAAAACCAAATATACTAAATGATTGACTGAACATTGCCGCCGCCGCCGCCCCTCTTCCTCAATTCAATAACCTGGGATTTTAAAGAAAAACGGCAAAAAATAAAACCCACCGCAAAACGAGATGGCTTGGACCCTATATGTCACAGAAACGAATATATCACACGTGTGATATATTCGTGCGAATACTTCACACATGGTGAAGAATACGTACGAATGCATCGCACAAATGTGTGACGTTTACGTTTGGCATCACTACCCCTTGCAACAATCAAAGTACTGAAAGTACTGAACATAGGGTACTACAAGATTAAACTAGATTGATTGATTGATTGTTGGTGTTGCAGTTTCATTGGCCCTTAAAGGTACATGCCCACTCAGTAGGTACAACATTTTCTTTACATCAGAGACATCATCTGAGACATTTCCTGGCAAAATAAACATTCATGCGCCATTATCTCACGTACTGATTGGAATTATTATACATTTTATATCAGACATAAATTTACACACTGATATCATTTAACATTTTAAGCAAACACGGTTATCACAATCGTGTTTGCTTAAAATGTTAACGGACATTACTATTTAATCTCTGTATTTAATTTTATGATGTGCAATGATCATACTTTAAAATCTGTCGAAAATATTATTTTTTCAGGTGACACATTTCTTTAGTATAAATAATTAAAAAATGAAAATAGCCTGATACCACCGCGCATCACTATCAGTAAAATAAATATTACTAAATGATTATATCTGTATAGCGGGCACTTGTAACGTTTATAACTGGTGGAATAGTGACACAGTTATACACTTATTTAATTCCTATAAATTACATTTTGGGCTTACATTTAAAGCGCTGGAAACGACAATTGTCGGCTACTGTTTTAAATATTTTTATATTTTCTCCTCAAAACTCACTGAGACGATTATAATGCGCTGCCAAAACAGGTTTTTAAAGAGATTAAAATATACAAAATGAGCAGACGGTAATTTTCTTTTCGGCGTTTTAATGGTTAAGTGGTAAACTATTGATATGGCACAAGTACAGTATGCACTGCTACATTATGTACCAAAACATTCAACAACATTACAGATTATGCATAGCAATATCAGAAACATACGGTAACACATATACAAGACATCATCAATTCAAGTATAAATACAGATTCCAGATATCTATGATCATTATAGATATATTGAAAACTGATTGAAGAGCAATAGTTACAACAAGAATTCCGCCAGTCCACGGAAGCGGTGTCGCGCCTGAAAATGCGTTGTCGGTACATCGCTATGTTTACTTCTGTTTTGTGAATGAAATAGTTGGCCCCGGATCGAGTATATTAAAACATACAAATGACGTCATTGGCGAAACCGCTGACAACATTTTCAATGTATGGAAGCCCAAACTTGTTAGAATTTTTTATTGTCGTATTTTCAGTACTTGCATTAATATGGGTATTAATCTACGCTGGATGTGTTATACTGTCATTGATTCGTTCCCTGACTGTAATTTATCACTTTAAATACTGACTTATTGACCCCCTTCCCTGAACGTAGAATTGACACTCATGTTGGCGTGTATTGGCCAAAATAGACAAATGTCAATCAGGCCGAATTCGGGAAAGTCACTAAAATCGGCTGTAAATCCATCGATAGAATGAATCAGTTAGACCCACACGTGCAAGTTTTGTTTCGCACAGGTGTCGGGTGAGTTTAAAAATAGACTGTCGGAAGGTCAAACTTTATATCGTTTGTGTGTTAAACGCGTCGCGTGTTTCGGTGAGTATGCGGAGGGAGTTAACTCTGCCGAAAAATATAGCCTGTTACTAAATTTAGCGATGACCGCACGATTTGTGCCACAAATGGGGGCAAATCACGCGCAACAAAATAATCCGATGTATTTTTGTACGTATAACATCCGTTGTTGATATTGTGCAGTGTAAGTAGTTTTTCATAATATAATTTCAATTAGCGGTTGCGTATGACAGTTAAACGTTGAGTAACACAATGCATTTTGTTGTTATGGTTACTCCAAGATATCACTACGGACCACCGCATCGAGGGGGATCTGGGGCGTGGCTAACTGTCGGAGGCGATCCCAATACATAGGTTTACCCTATGTGGTATCATGTTATGGCACTTATCGTCTGTCCGTCTGTTAGCGATTTGGTTTGCGCTCAAAATAATCTTGACATAGGATCCTCAAACATGGTATGCAGGTGAGTAACGACCAGTGTTTGACCAATTTGACTTGACTACAGTGTGTCAAAGGTAAAAATCGCGGTGACTTTAGACAATAAAACAGTTGCCGCTCTATAACTCGAGAACGCCATGACATAGAATGCCCAGTATTGGTTTTCAAGTTAGTCATGACCAGCAGATGACCCCTGTTGATTTGAGGTCAGTAGGCCAAATGTCAAGGGCGCGGGATGACATTAGACAATAAAACGAGTTCGGCTCAATAACTCAAGAACAGTTGGTGATAGGATGCTCAAACGTTTGATTTTGAGGTCACTATGCACATTGTGGCACCACTGCGTGTCTTTTTGAGAAGGTGTGTGTGTGGGGGGGGGGGGGGGGGCTTATATGTTTGACAAACAACTCTTGTTAAACGAATATGTTAAATGTCAATGTGTCATTCAAAGCTACCATCGGGCGTATATTGCTCTGCTTAGTTTAGTAGTTGCCTCCTGCACTTGTATTCATTATAATACTTTCAACACCAAGTAACTGAGATGGAATCTTCCATGTTATATTTCAGACTATTCCATTAACCATGAGATGATCATTATAAATTTAAAACATTTTACATTTTACATTTTGTTTTCAGATATTGGCAGTAAAAATAGAAATGTTGTCACAAACAATGCAGATCCTGATAAGACGGCTCATCTGGATCTACACTGTTTGCAAACTCCAGTATATAGGTATGTGGTGTTGAATGGGTTAAAAGGAATATTATTACATTTGACATAAAAATGCGTTAAACGTTTGTATGCCCCCTATGCGATAGCAAGGGTGGCATTTTGCTTTGCTCCTGAAGTTCTGTCCGTACGTCCGTACGTCCGTGTACATTTGCGTCGAAAACTTTGTCCCAGTTTATCCATCATATCATATCTTCAATATTACTTGAATGATTCCTTCAATACTTGGACACTTGCTTTAGTTGGACATCTGTGACACACTCGCGCCACCATTGATTTACATAATTAAAATTAATCACACTGTCTTCACATACACATAAAATGTTCAGAGTGACTCTAAAAACGGTATGTAAATATTAGTTGATATTCTTTAAGCAGATGGTCCGCGGCCCGCATGTCGAGCCCGCCGAGGCATTTTATTGGGACGCACGCATGCCCGCACGCACGGACACCCGGATGTCATTGTGATCACTATGTCTCGCTTTACGCAAGCGGGCTCGACACAAATGGACACTTTTGATGTTAAATACAAGTATAATAATTACCTAATTATGTACCCTCTTAATTTCTGTAAACATGTGTTTTACTTAAGTGTAGGTAATCCATCTTTAAGAAGAAAAGAAACACAAATACATAAGTATGAAACAAATCTTTTGTCATTTAACATGATAGCTCAACTCGATTCGGCTTATATGTAAGGGTGGGAATTGGCTCGAGCACCTTCCATACCCGGAGAAATAGGGCGTATGCACAGTGCATACTCCTGTAGCCTGATAATTGAATGCCTGTTAGAAGCAGGACGGGTGTTTCATTGATGAAATGGCGAACAGTGCAGATCCTGATCAGACTGTGCGGATGCACATGCTGATCGGGATCTACACTGGTCGCAAAGTGGATGGCAGGTGGGAGCATGCGATGGGTAATTTAAAGGCAAAATAAACATTAATTCACCATTACCCCACGTATTGATTGACATTATTATACATTTTATATCAGACGTAAATTTCCACACTGATATCAGGGGCGATAACCGTATGAATAATACGAGTATACGTAATCCTATTACTTTAGGGGAAGGAAGGGGTCAAGCGACTTTGGTGTGGTATGGACCTGCCACCATGTTAGGTTATTCTAATTCCAGGGCTGAATATAATTTTGTTTATGTAAATATTCCGTTCTGATTTTCGGATCCCCCCACCCCCCACTGCAACAAGTTAAATTAAGGATCTAACCCGTTGATCCTACCTTAAATGACCGTAGCTGTTGATATGCCGTTACACACCAATACATCACATCACTGGTCGCAAAACCCATAAGCCCCATTCCTCCAGTCACAGCCACATATCTCATATAATGGCAAATTAAGCCTACTTGACTATCACGCGATGTATTGGTGTACAAATGGCGGCACGCTTCGTAGCATGCACTTTGCGTATCTTAAGATTAAAGTTACTTATTATAGATCCAAATATAACTCCCTGTTAAGAAGTATGTGTTGTTTGTTAAAGGTACATGACCACTCAGTAGGCACAAACTATTCTTTATATGAATTAAATAAGTATATAATTGTGTCACTATTCCACCAGTTCTCAAAATTACGAGTGCTTTTATTATCTCATATTTAAGGGTGGGAACTGGCTCGAGGACATTCCAAACCCAGCCAGGCATTTGAGCCAAAAAATGGCAGGCCAACGACCGTTGGCCAGTTTGTTTCCGAATTTACTAATATCTGCCATACAGTCGAAATGGGTGCATTAAATGAAGGAGGCAACGAGGCGGTTAATTATTATTTAGCGATCAGGATTCAACATTAACGTTGACATTATTGTATGTGAGAGTTGAATCTGTGAATCCGTGAAAAAGGCTGAATGTGAGTGCCTTTTTCACGGTCTTACATAAATACATTAGGTCATGCCTTTTGTATTTGTATATTTACGTAAAGCCGAATAAGCATATGTAACTTTTAAATGACATCCAGCTTATGATAGTGATGATGCATTCCGCAAGGTCACAGTTTAAAGGGGCATGCATGCAGTCGAAGGTAAAATATGTCTGAAAATGATGCCATAATATCTGTGTAAATAGTACTAAATACCCGCTCCAACACCCCCCCCCCCACCCCCGCATCGCCACCACCACCCCCCGAGAAATAGAGGGGCTTTAAATAACTATGCTGTTAAATCCAGTAAATGTCCCGGTAAAATGCCCCGCAGTGCAGGGCCATTTGGTTGGTGAACGTCGCAGCACATTTTTAGCAACAGTTAAAGAACCTGTAATGTCACCGCAGTGCGGGACATCATCGGCGGTTAAAGCCCCGGTGTATGCCCAGTATGCCCAGATAAAGCCCCGCTACTTCCCTGGAGGGGATATACATTGACTGATGATAAAATATGCTTTTAAAATCTAAAGCTGATCTCATTTTAATCATATAAGTAGAACACCCAATGATTGGAACATTATTATATATGTAAATGTAAAGTGTATTGGACATGTAAATAGTGAACAGGCGAAACTGACCATTGGTTAACAATTTGTACCATAATGTTTTATATTTATTTACTATTATCATGGAAGTTTACATTTCATGCGACAGACTCTATATCACAGACATGGAGATTACAAAGTAATATAACAAGAGGTCCAAATGGGCCTGCTTCGCTCATCTGAAATTAGTATCCAAATTATAAAGTAAGTCAGAAATGGTCCAGACTGTCTATTACATGTATATATACCATCAACATTGTTCTGTCCACCATAGTAATAGTTGGCTTGAAATATAAAAATTGAGAACAATGTAAACAGTATAATACTTATAAAACAGCATTAACAAATGTGATGCAGAACAAATATGAATACATGATAAACGGTATAACAGACAGTCTGATGCACAAGGAAAAGACGCTTAAAATTAGTAATAAACTTTCGGCCGGCGGTCATCTTAAATTAGGTAATCATCCGATGTCGACCAAAAATGCTCCAGAGTGATCGTCGTGTCGATACCTTTGAGTTGATATATGACATGACCGTAAACGGTAAAATATTAAATTTGACCCCTACTTGACCCCTCCGGCCCGCCCTTTCTTGACCCAGGGGCCACCATTTGAACAAATCTGAAACAGCGTTAACTATCGATCATTCCTACCACTGTCATCGAAATCCGTTTTGGCGGTTCGTGAGAAGAAGTTTTTTTAAGAATTTGACATACTTTTTGACGGCGGCAATTTTGGATTATGCGATGATCTCCATTTTAACAAATATGAAAAGTCTTCACCCACGGACCATACCTGTGAAGTTTTTCCAATATCAGCCCGGCGGTTCATGAAAATAAGACGTTTGCAATCTCTAATAAAATAATGACCTTTCGGCGGTCATCTTGGATTACGTAATGATCAGATTTCGACAATAAATGCTCCAAAGTGATCGTCTTGTCGATACATTCGATTTGATAATGATATGACCATATTCGGTCAAGTTTGAAATTTGCGATTGTGTGACATATACGTTTATACCAAAAACAGAACAATATTTGTGTGAGATTTTCGGTTTGTGATGTATTCGGCCGAATACGGCCAGTATTCACCGACATGTGTGACGTATTCGCACGAATATATCACACGTGTGATATATTCGTTTCTGTGACATATACGATTCAACATACGTGTATATCCGTGTCGGTTACGTATCGAAGGATCAATTTTGAAATACCTGCGACGACAATGGCATCAGGACTGGCCAAAAGTTCCGAAATCAGAATAAATAAAAACAGCGAAAACAAATACAACTAGAGCAGCTTGAGCTTCATCAACGGTTTGAGCCTCAAACATTGATTTCATGTGTAACTAAGCTTTTGCCCAAGGTGTAAACTATCGGTTGCAAAAATAATTTCTGAAGTTTTAGAATGAACAGTCCAACATTATTGTGTTCGCATCATCACACCGATGTGGGGCCGGTTAGCTTAGAGGTAGAGCGATGGACTCGGAGCGAGGGATACCGGGTTCGATCCTCAGCCAAAGTTTTAGCTAAAGGACTAAATGATAAATAACGAAGCTGACGTCACATTCGTTTGCTCTATTTGGAAAACTTGAAAAAATACGTTCATCTTTGACATCGAATAGAGCCGTAAGTAGTCAAGATATAGCTCTGAAAATTATCATCCAAAATGGACATGAGGGAAACATTATAATGGCGACGAGGATGAGATGGATTGGCGGATGCGAAATCTTATGCTCACACTTGATCCGAATCGGCATGCACAATTTGAAGTCGATCCGACCAGTGGTTTGGTGTAGATGGAAGCACATGTTGAAGTAACGGACCGAGGTCTATAAATACATTAAATATGCCTAAAAACATCAATAAATGAAGAAAAAAAAATGTTTTTGCTACCCCATCCATCTAATCTTATGGGGAAGGTGTCCAACTTTTTAATAGGTCGAGCCCATACGGGCTCGAGACAACGGACTCTCACGAATCGTCAACCGAGTTATATCATTGTCGCCTATTGCAGAAGTTGGGACAATGTTAGTATTCCGCAACGATATATTCCCCATTGCGCTATGTCAACGCGTTTTCGAGCTATCGATTGTTTTGTTGTAAAAAAAGTATCATCATTGCTAGGTCGGGAAAGAACGGACACATTTCCGAGGCCGATATTGCTATATAAAGGAGTAAACATCGGGTTCAAAATACACTTTTACGTCGTCCCGGCCCGTAAAGAAACATTTTGCATAGAGAAAACATTGTTTCCAATCGAACATTTGATCAAACCTACATTTATACCCGTCCTGTGCGTCACGACAGACAATTTAATCACACAGACATTTCTATCATTTCTCGGGAAGCCATTTTGTATAAACATCGTGGGACAGGTTTATTCGCCGGAACTCGTGCACTTAATATGTGTTAAAAAAAAACGGAACTTTTAGAGACGGTTATAATTCATATTTTATAATACCTATGTTGATGGTAAAAGTATCAAGTTAAAGGTATGTCTCTCTACTCCGATTTCAAGTTTTGTCAAAATATATTTTTTTCTAATAAACATGTTTTGCCAGCATATGAGAATTGTCCGTGGGGTCAAATTTTATTTTTGACCGAATATGGTCATGTTATATGTCACATCGAAGGTATCAACGAGGCGATCACTCTGGTGCATTTTTTTGTCGAAATCGGATGGCTATGTCATCCAAAATGGCCGCCGAAAGGTCAAAAGGTCGTTCTTTCATTAGAGATTTAAAAATTCTTCTTCACATGAACCGCTTGGCCCATGGTGGCCAAACTTGAAAATGATGGTCCATGGGTGAAGCATTTTCAGATTTGTTAAAACGGAGATCATCGCTAATCCAAGATGGCCGCCGTCTAAACATAGCATAAATTCTTAAAAAAAATCTTCTTCTCATGAACCGCTAGCCGGATTTCGACGAAACTTGGTAATAATGATAGATGTACAATGCTCTTTCAAAGTTGTTAAAATGGTGACTCCGGGGTCAAAAATGGGCGTGGCCCGTGGGGTCAAATTTTATTTTTGACCGAATATGCTCATGTCATATATCAAATTGAAGGTATCGATGAGGCGATTGCTTTGGATGCAATATTTGTCGGAATCGGATGATTTATGTCATCCATGATGGCCTCCAAAAGGTCCATTTATTCGAGATTTTGAAAGTTTTTTCTCAGGAACCACATGGCCGATGGCTGACCCATGGTGGCCAAACTTCACAGTTATGGTCCATGGGTGAAGCCTTTTCAGATTTGTTAAAACGGAGGCCATCGCTTATCCAAGATGGCCGCTGTCTAAAAATAGCATAAATTCTTAAAAAATCTTCTTCTCTTGAACCTCTAGCCGGATTTTGACGAAACTTGGTAGGAATTATCGATACGCAATGCTCTTTCAAAATTGTTAAAATGGTGACACGGGGTCAAAACATTTTACAATCTCGCGTTCTCGCGATATCGAGCATATATTGATCGCGAAAATGTGAAGTATGATCACGAGATTGCGAGACGAAAATACGAGATTCTATCCTATCCAATCTTGCTTTTTCGCAACCTCTCCCCCAGAGATGGAAGATCGCGCATTGTTGCTTCATGATCTCATCAACACGCATGAGCAAAACTAACCCGAATGTTCTGTCTGTAACACGGGGAAAGTCGCCCTGCGTTACCTGCATTTTATAATTCGGATTACAGCAAAATATATTTTCAAAAGCGGAAGGCGAGAAAATAGCATACATTCTTAATTCTTCTCATGAACCGCCAGCCGTATTTCGGTGAAACTTGGTAGGAATGATCGATGTACAATGCTCTTTCAAAGTTGCTAAAATGGTGACCCAGGGGTAAATAATGGGCGTAGCTGGCGGTTCATGAGAACGAAGATTTTTGATTAGCGACGACCTCCGTTTTAACAAATCTGAAAAGGCTTCACTCATGGACCATAACTGTGAAGTTTGGCCACCTTGGGCCACGCGGTGTGTGTGAAGAAGAATTTTGAAATCTCTAATAAAAGAACGACCGTTTGACCTTTCGGCGGCCATCGTGGATGACATGACCATTCAATTTCGACACAAAATGTATCAGAGCGATCGCCTCTTTGATACCTTCGATTTGATATAGACATGATCATATTCGGTCAAAAATAAAATTTTACCCCAATTTGACCCCACGGGCCACGCCCATTTTTGACCCCGGAGTCACCATTTTAACAACTTTGAAAGAGCATTGTACATCTATCATTCTTACCAAGTTTCGTCGAAATCCGGCTAGCGGTTCATGAGAAGAAGATTTTTTTATGAATTTATGCTATTTTCAGACGGCGGCCATCTTGGATTAGCGATGATCTCCGTTTTAACAAATCTGAAAATGCTTCACCCATGGACCATTATTTTCAAATTTGGCCACCATGGGCCAAGCGGTTCATGTGAAGAAGAATTTTTAAATCTCTAATAAAAGAACGACCTTTTGACCTTTCAGCGGCCATCTTGGATGACATAGCCATCCGATTTCGACAAAAAAAATGCACCAGAGTGATCGCCTCGTTGATACCTTCGATTTGACATATAACATGACCATATTCGGTCAAAAATAAAATTTGACCCCACGGACAATTCTCATATGCTGGCAAAACATGTTTATTAGAAAGAAATATATTTTGACAAAACTTGAAATCGGAGTAGAGAGACATACCTTTAGCTTGATACTTTTACCATCAACATGGGTATTATAAAATATGAATTATAACCGTTTCTAAAAGTTCCGTTTTTTTTACCACATACACATAGTAAGTGCACGAGTTCCGGCGAAAATAAACCTGTCCCACGATGTTTATACAAAATGGCTTCCCGAGAAATGATAGAAATGTCTGTGTGAGTAAATTGTCTGTCGTGACGCACAGGACGGGTATAAATGTAGGTTTGATCAAATGTTCGATTGGAAATAATGTTTTATCTATGAAAAAAATGTTTCTTTTACGGGCCGGGACGACGTAAAAGTGTATTTTGAACCCGATGTTTACTCCTTTATATAGCAATATCGGCCTCGGAAATGTGTCCGTTCTTTCCCGACCTAGCAATGATGATACTTTTTTTACAACAAAACAATCGATAGCTCGAAAACGCGTTGACATAGCGCAATGGGGAATATATCGTTGCGGAATACTAACATTGTCCCAACTTCTGCAATAGGCGACAATGATATAACTCGGTTGACGATTCGTGAGAGTCCGTTGTCTCAAGCCCGTATGGGCTCGGCCTATTAAAAAGTTGGACACCTTCCCCATAAGATTAGATGGATGGGGTAAACAAATTATTATTTTTTTCTTCATTTATTGATGCTTTTAGGCATATTTAATGTATTTATAGACCTCGGTCCGTTACTTCAACCTGTGGATGGAGGGAGACCGTAAGTCAGCGGATGATTATTGTTCGATAGTTATCGCCCTTAAATTGCAGTTTACGCCATTTGTAAATACACATAATAAAACGGAAATTAAATATGTGCAATATTCCGCCAGTGAAGTTTTCGTTTGTTTTTCACCATAGGCCGGGCACAAAGCGGGAAAGTTTTAGCTAAAGGACTGAAATATCGACCGCAGCAAGAAATTTTTAAATCTATTGATAAATAACAAAGCTGACGTCACATCCGTTTGCTCTATTTTGAAAACTTGAAAAAAAGACGTTCATCTTTGACATCCAATAGAACCGGAAGTAGTCAAGATAGAGCTCTGAAAATTATCCTCTTTTATGCGCCTGACACTCCCCTATCACACTGGTAAGAAATTATGTTGCTGACATTACTGTACAAATTGGAAAACGTTTGTAAAGACCACCCGTTATCAGCCGAAATTCGGCAAAAAAATCGGCAAAATTGTTTAAAAGTATGTACATTTTTCAACTTCAAATGCCTATAGCTCTCTTATTTGACCAGATAGCCGAGAACTGTCTTTTTGAAATCGGTTGGAAAATAAGGAAGTTATAGAAAGTATGACGTCACTTCCTGTTTCGTGGAAAGTGGCATTAAGAGATATCTGAAAATCTCTGAGTCTCTGCTCACACTTGATCCGGATCGGCATGCAAACTTTGAAGTCGATCCGACCAGCGGTTTGGGCTGTAGACTGAACGGCTGAATAAAAAAAAAACACCAACGAATACAATAGGTTTTCGGCGCAGCTGAAAGCCGCCTCAAACCTAAAAACGAAACAACGACACCCAGTTCACATAGTTCAATTAAACGTCGTACTGACTTCTCAGAGTTATTGCCGATACGTCCGAGATACGTCCCTCGCAGTTAATTCGTTCTTACATGTATTGGTATATAATTGTATGTGCACATGTTAATGCAAATTATGTAGTGAAGGCCACAGGGTAGACTGGCCTTGGCCAACTGTGTTACCCTCGTTAAATAATATATAGATAAATAAATTAATAAAATAGCGTTAGTCGATGTTCGGACGTACGTATGTTAGTAACACATTTATATTTTCAATAACTCATGAACAGCTTCATCGATTTTGATAATATTTGGCCAAAATGTGTGTCTATATGCACTAGGGATGGTGCTTTGTTTTGCATAGGACCCACATCGACCGCCCAGGGTCAAGGTCACCGAGGGTTATGTTCACCTTGTTTGTAAGGCAAACAATTTAAAGATGTTTTGTTTTTAATTTGTTTATTGTCAAGGCTGCCAGCGAGGTGAATAGTTTAGTGATAACGATGTCCTTGTTTGATATTATAATACCCGCGGGGAATAACAATCACCGCTGATACCTACTGAAATACATATGATTCTCAATTATTCATAGTCGGATACTTGCGCACACACGTCACTCACTGCATAGGAGAAAATGCCATACCGCCGTGTATTATCTTCTCTTTTTCTCTCGTCTTCGGAATGAGTGTAATGAATTGTCATCTAACCAAATAACAACAGATAAACGCTATGTTGCCGCAATTAAATTCGAATAATAGCAATTCGTATATAACGACAAGCCATGAACTGGGCCCCAAACATAATATATTATATCATATCTTGCATAACCCAAGCCCATATGGATCGTTCTCTCCTTGATCCGCTTTGCCCAGATCAACCCTCAGATAGCATAGTTATATAGAATAACACTGTTACGGCTGAGTCTCCATATAACAAATGCAGTCATACTCAGCCATTAACACGGTCTGACATACTGACACAGTGCGGTAGGAGAAGTAACTAGCTAGGTTAAAGAGTCTGCGAGTCAATTCCTACCCTTAAATATCAAGGGGCCGTTTCACTAAACTTCCTAGGACTAAAATGTCCGTAAGTGCAAAATTATGATAGTCTGTCAAGTTCACATTAACAATGTTTTCTTGTAAACAATTGATGGATTTGCATTTATTGAGCATATATGCTCAATACATGTAAATCCATCAATTGAAATTTCCAGATGATCATAAATTTGCAAAAGGTTATGAAAAGGAGCCATTATAGCGATTGCGACTAGTGTTGATCCGGGACTGCATTATTTGCTAGATTCATATGTTCACTCTTACTAATGTTACATGTATTGCAATCAGTGTATACTCAGGTCTGGGTCTACACTGTTTGCACAACTCAGTTTGGTGCTATTCAGTAAGAAGTAAACGCTGAAATACAGCATAGGACCGGATCTCTATAATATACATGCATTTGCAAAGGGGAATAACTAGCTACGATCACTCATTGTAAATCTTGAGTGCGTGTACGCGCACTCAGTGCGACGAGACTATACCGTTCTATAACCCGAATATTCTGGTAGTCACACATGGCTACTTACTTGTAAGTCGCCCTGCCTAATAGTCAGAAAATCCGGGTTAACCGTTTCATTGACGTGAGAAGGACTACTTAAGTGACTGAATGGCGAGCAACGCAGGCCCTGCTCAGACTGAGCGGAACTGGCCGCCACTGATGTGTGCTTGTCTAAATATTATTGTTCACTCGGTAATACTTGATTTACAATCTGAGGAACAGGCCATATCGTTACATATCGTTACATATCCTTACAGTTCGCATACGTCGTCATGTCTCAGCCAAATACCATACTGCATAATGCATAAACGCATCTTCTAGGTACAAAATCACGTGACTGATTTTGTACCTAGAAGATGCGTTTATGCAATTATCATAGCTCTTAGGAGAGCTGGGTGGCATCTTGTCAAAAGCCGGTGCATTGTTAGACGTGAAACATTTTACGTAGGCGCGGAGCGCAGCACCATTGATTATGACATTGTAGGCCCGTTCTATGATGGTGAGTCTTTGGGCATGTCCGCGCTATGTCTGTGTTCCAACTCAGTAGTAAACGGTGTAGATCCTGATCTGACTGCGTGCAGTTTGCATAGACGATAGGCCCGCTTTATCATGGTGAGTCTCGTTATTATACATGTCACGGGGAGCGGATGATCACAGATAATTAATTAGTACAAATTAATCCCACAAATGCACATGTCATATGTTTAGACCGGATTCACAGATATGCCGTGATGTAATGCGCCGTTGTCATGGTAACGTTTATGGTACATGAGGACTAATACTAGTTCATGCGAATTCGCCAATATTATGCCGCTACTAATACTGTACACAAATTAAGTGTTTGCTTGTTTGATTGTTAACAATAGCTCCATCGCCACACCAATGAAACGGCCAACCAGCTTATGCGACATATACATATATTAATATGGAACAGAAGTACGTCACATATATGTAACTGGCTGGCGGCTCACCAACCGGCCATATGAGTCCACTCGGAGGCTCGGAAATCTGACCTTTGAGGCGGGTACATAAACACTTACACGGCGTCCACTGGTACACAACCGCCTGCGTTAAACTTGTCCAGATGTCAACGTTTATATTGGCAATCTCAACTCGTAACCAAGTAGTTTGATTGACTGAACCTGAGCTATATCACAGCTCATGCTCAGTCTATAAAACTGCTTGCTCTCAAGTACAATATTCAAGTATTTTTTAATCAAGAACATTGACAAACTTTGGCAAGATTAGCGCAACAATACAAGTCACATATATCCTGTTCAGTACGGAGGGGTTTAATTGTATAGCAATCTGGGTACACAGTGGTCGCAAGTTTGCGAACATGTCGGTACATACGTGTATGTAACTATGCGATGTGCCATAGCATAATGTGACGTGTTGGCTTTCCGATCAGCCTCCGCACACTCGGATGAGGAACTACACTGCGCAAACATTCCAAGCTTCCTACTTGTAATCCGCATCAGGCTGCACGACCAGCAGCTACGCATGCATGTCAATAAATTAAATTCTCCAAAACATTAATTACAATTGACATGCCACAACAAAACGGGACTGTTATGAATAGTCCCGTTCTGTTGTGACATTGTTGTAATGATGTTTTGGAGAGATTGCATTAACGGTTTGCTTTATTATGTACATAAACAATTGGTTTGCGAATACAGTCTAATAAATAGAGAATAGTAGGTTAGTGTCGCGAATGGGAAAACTATCTGGCAAGGCTTAGGAACCGGGATGGGCGAGTGCCGCGTCAGATATTTTTCCCATTCACGGCACTAACCTACTATTGATCCCGTCAACATTACAAATAGCTTTAAAATGCAAAAACAATGCCGCATCCTCAAAATCGGAGAATTGACAGTCATACGCAGTGATTAGGTCGTATTGACAGGATATGAAAAATGTTTCACGGCACCGTGTTTCGCGGCACATACGCACTGTGTTGACGGGATAAATATGTTAAATAACCCGTTTATACCTCCTTTGATTCAAAGATAATCGCTTCGTAATTATGATAGAATATATGTTATACATCGGCCAGCTTTGTGTGTTCCAGCTATCAGCCAGTTTCACCTATAATGCCATTTTACTAAGAACGGAACATACAAAGTAGACCATATGATACATAGACAAGGCAACTGACTCCAATCAATTACATTATACCATATGTTTTACTTTGCATTTCCGTTCTTTGTCAAACGCCAGAAGAGGTGAAACTGGCTGATGGCTGGAACACACAAATATCACCGAGTTGGCCACTCCATGTGCCGTATATTATAGGAATGAATGGCCTTTTTGTGGAATTTATCGGGGTATAAACTTGGAAAAGTCGCGGGAATACTGGACGAAGGCTGGAAGGCCTCGTCCAGTATTCCCGCGACTTTTCCAAGTTTATATCCCCGATAAATTCCACAAAAAGGCCATTCATTCCCTATAATTCCAGCATTTGAAGTAAATTCATCAAGAAAATGTGTTTGTTTTCCGTTTTCTTAATAATTATTTTAACTTCGCCTCACGATTACGGAAAGTAGTTCGGCGTGGGAGTTTACTGGGATATACATTTTGGACAGAGACTTGCTACGGGCCAATCAAATGTTAGGGAATTGTGTACATATTTTTGTGCTGGAATTATTATACAGTAACGGGGCGGTGTGCACATATAGTGTATACAGTATATTCCATCACATTAAATAATTACGAAGCAATTATCTTTGAATCAAACGATGATCAGGTATAGAACAGTGGCCCGTTTCACTAAACTTCGTACGATTAAAATGTTCCTAAGTGCAACTTTAGTATCGTCTTGAAATTGTAATTGATGGATTTACTGCATGCTCAATAAATGTAAATCCATTAATTGTTGATGTTAAATTTACAGACTATCATAATTTTGGACTGACGAACATTTTAGTCGTACGAAGTTTAGTGAAACGGCCCTTGGGTTATTAGTACGAACATTTTATCGGAAGAAGTTTAGTGAAACGGCCCCTGGGTTATTAGTACGAACATTTTATCGGAAGAAGTTTAGTGAAACGGTCCCTGGGTTATTAGTACGAACATTTTATCGGAAGAAGTTTAGTGAAAACCGGGCTGGGTTATTTTAGTACGAACATTTTATCGGAAGAAGTTTAGTGAAAACGGCCCCTGGGTTATTAGTACGAACATTTTATCGGAAGAAGTTTAGTGAAACGGTCCCTGGGTTATTAGTACGAACATTCTATCGGAAGAAGTTTAGTGAAACGGGCCCCTGTAACTATACTTTGACTGTATTAACACGGTTCTCTAATGTTACCGTGCTGTATCTACATACAATGTCCGCGAATGATTCGCAAGCACTGGTTGTAGTTTATACATTATATTCCATCACATTTATGAAGCAACCATCTTTGAATCATCCGCGCAGTCTGCAGCCTGTTTCATCAACATTGCAATGTATACTTTACTAACAAAGTATACTTTGAGGGAGAAATCATTTATTTTTCCTGAAATGCATTATTTCATATAGAACTAACAAATGCATATATTTCATGATTAAAAGTATGCAGACTTATTATACTGAATTTATTACATTATCACAGCCAAATTGGCTGTGATAATGTAATAAATTCAGTATAATAAAAATTAATAAATTTATCATGAAATTGAAAATTTCTCCCTCAAAGTATACTTTGCTACTAAAGTATACTTTGCAATGTTGATGAAATGGGCTACAGGTATAGAAGCAATTTAAACCAACTGTAACGATGCGCAGATGTACATCAGCAGCAGCACAGTTCTATTTCGCTTTTTGCGAAATGCAAAATGCAAAATAAGGTTTCCCTCCAGGAATACAATAATTATATGGTCATAGACAAAGAATGTTTACTTGTTCTTGGCCACTCAATACAAAGTAGGTTGAGCAAGAGCATATGCTCATGTTTACTCCTGCTACTGAATGTTAAAGCACGGTGTCTCGGGTGATGTCTCAGATAGGCCGTATGTGATGTTTCTCGTTATGGACAGCATGTCTTATATCAACCGAACGTGGCATTTTAGTTAATCAAATTCGAAATACAATGTCTCTTTTATTAGCAGAACAGAACAATACAGAAATGAATATACCTGTATCCATGCAGCCTGTCCATAGCTGTATACACCTAATGGTGACAAACGGGATTAAATATAGCATGTTTTCAACATTCCAGGTGAGTCACAAGTATGGTAACAAAGAAAAATGGCCGCTTTTTCAAGCATTTAAACTGTACTTATTGTTTAAACTGTACTTATTGATAATGGGTGTTCAATGCACATTTAAAATACAATAGAAATTATAGCTATTGTGGACGGAGAATAAATAATGTTCACTTGATCCCATCAAGTACGACTCGCTCGAAAATTTGACATATAACAATAGCAATACTGCATTGCCTCGTGACAGAGGTAACCGTATTGTAGGTCCGGCTTACCAGGCGTCCAGGCATTCCGGCCAGGTTCCCGTCCTTTGATTTTTGTGCAGAATAAGATGACAGTGTTCGATTTTTTATGAAAATTATTTACAGAAACCGTGACATTTTCTGTAAATTACTTCAAAAGTTGATGAAATTTGCATTATAAATTTTGCCTTTTGACATCATTTCCGAAAAATATCGTTGATTTTGTAAATAGTTTTCATGAGATATCGCAAATCTGATTAAGAACAAAATCACATTGTTTGTCTCATTTGTGCACGGCCCGGATGGACGCGCCGTCATGCCGGGATCCCCGCGTGTAGCGGCCTCATGGATACCGGACCAAGTTGTGAACAGAGGTGCTCCTCATCAGTAGCCGATTTCAGCAACATTGCAAAGTATACTTTACTAGCAAAGTATACTTTGAGGGAGTAATCATTTATTTTTCCTGAAATGCATTGTTTCATATAGAACTAACAAATGCATATATTTCATGATTAAAAGTATGCAGAATTATTATACTGAATTTATTACATTATCACAGCCAAATTGGCTGTGATAATGTAATAAATTCAGTATAATAAAAATTAATAAATTTATCATAAATTTGAAAATTTCTCCCTCAAAGTATACTTTGCTACTAAAGTACACTTTGCAATGTTGATGAAATAGGCTACTGGTCTGGGGCGTCACACGTGCAATCAGAATATTTTC
Source organism: Conchocele bisecta (assembly GCA_029237695.1). Taxonomy (NCBI): domain Eukaryota; kingdom Metazoa; phylum Mollusca; class Bivalvia; order Lucinida; family Thyasiridae; genus Conchocele; species Conchocele bisecta. The sequence continues at coordinate 28,916,236 of CM055275.1, read as the reverse complement.
TGGTGAGTCATATTTCTGGATGTAACTGTGGAAATGGTGCTTATGGGTTTTGTGACCAATGTAGATCTAGATCAGCCTGTGCATCCGCACAGTCTGATCACGATCTGCACTGTTCGCCATTCCATGAATACAACACCCCTACATGTATGCTCCTAACACAGAATATAGATGGTTATCAGGCTACAGGAGTGTGTTATTTGATCAGGATCTATACTGGTCACAAATCTCATAAGCCCCATTAGCAAAATGTAATTGAAGAATAAGCCGTCGTTTTATTTTATGAAAGTTCGACAGATTTATTTTATTATGAAACATATGATTTCTCTATAAGACTTTAACATGTAATGTGGGAAAGGAGCAGCATGAGGAGTAAAACACGAAAACTACTGGAAATGGTAGAGCCGACTATTCATCGACGAATATATAGAAACGAAAATCTCAGGCATGTATTGTGATGCATCTTTGTGTTACATACGGGATAAAACGGAATAAGCATGTGACCAATTCTGCAATGACGAGTGTCATATGTACAGTGTATGCGAACCACAGGTGATTCTAGCGTGTCTTGGATGGTCAATTAGTGTTTGTGTATAGGATAGACACTGAGTGGAGTTGGATACGAGATATATCACGAGACCGTTAGGGTTAGGTCTCGTGATATATCTCGTGTCCAACTCCACGAAGTGTCTATCTGACTTAGACCACGTGACTTTCAGGTGCGTATCTAACTATTTTATTTTGGGTATACAAAACGGAAATGTATTCCATTTCACGACAATTGGAAGCGTCACAGATAATACATACATGTATGAACGTAATATTTTTCATTTGAAGCAAATGGAAGTAATGTAGTCGAATTGGTCAGCACACGTTCATTGAAATTGGACGTTTTAGTCATACACCGCATAGTGAAAATGACCCGGTCTCGACATGCCAAAATGCACCAGCTACGCACCTGAGTACTCCATACGTCAGACTTCCCCGTGCAACTCAATGCTACATGTACATTGTACACTCTCCACAATCATTCATTACACATGTGCGCCACAGTTTACTGTGTACTTCTATATAGTGTGCTATGGATACGTTGGGCCAAATACGTTGATACAAATTGGAAGGTAAAAATTGAATTGGCGGCATGGAAGACATACTTCAATAAAACTGTTAATTGACTTATTTTTCTATTTTCATCTTATTCTGTCCCGCCCATTTTAACGTCGCAAAAGCGCGTCACTGACATATTATGTGAAATGTCCACGAACAGTGTAGACCCTGATCAGACTATGCGTATGGTCGGGCTGATGGGGCTACACTGGTCGCATCCTATCTAGGCACATTTTGTCGTGACGCTTCACATATGTGGCGCGTCATGAGAACATGTGCGCAATTATTAAAAGCACTATGAATGTTCCTATGACGAACAGCGAACAGCGTAGACCATGATCAGACTGTGCGGATGAGCAGGCTGGTCTGGGGCTACGCTGATCGCAGCCCCAATTGGGCACGATTTGTCATGACGCGTCACATATATCGGTACGAGAGAACAGACGCCGACATTTGAGAAAACCATGTTTATCGCCATACGTTATTTGTGTAAAATAAATGTGATTCATTTTTATTTTTATATTTGGAGTAAATGTGCTCGAAAGTTGGTGGTAATTTCACTGGAATGAAAATTAAAAAAATGGACGACTTTCGAGCTCATTTACTCTAATTATGAAAATGAATAAAAATTATGTTACACACATTACGTATGGCGATAAAGATGACTTTCTCAAATTTCAGCGTCAAAATTGGGTTCGGTCGCTTGAGGTGTGCTTCACGTGCCTGCACGTTTAATAGATAGGATCATTTCGTCTGTATATGGGATATATACTGACGAAATACTCCAATATGATTGGACTATATTGCTTGGCAGTGGTCTAAATATACATAAAACATCTTTCTAAACAATGTACAAAACAATTCAAATGTGTCCGGGTGTAAATATAATAGTATTAATTAGAAAGGTACAAAACTCCCATTCGCCACCATTGTAACGAAAAGCCACACGATATAGACAATTGGAACTCGCCTATACAACGCATTGTCGAAACCGCTGCTTGGGGTGGGTTTTCGGCATAGATTTTACAGTTGCTATACATTAACATAAATCTCAAAGATTTCGAGTGTAAACTGCACTAAAAACGAGTCTCACTAACATGAATTCGCTTTTTAAAATCATACACCTTCGCTTCCTGATTAAAAATGAATGTTAGCCGCCATCTTTGAACATATCGAATCTCGTGACACGCACTGATTTGGTTGGCTAATGGAAATGACGTCAGTTCTAAAGTGTTGTCAACCCATGTTTTTATTGAGAGAGAGGCCAAAATATAAAACAACAACAGAAGACATTTTACATTTCCCGCTTTCTAATGGCTATATGTTAATAATATGTTTACACTAATGCCACAGCAGTTCCTAGCGGTGTTGGGAGAGCAATTGAAATAAGAGCGTTAAGGCAGAATTTATAACCAGTGTAATCAACGTCAGTGCATTCATCACCTGCTTGTAATGGTCTACAGTTATACATACCTACATGTGGCCAGGTCGGTTCTCGGAGACCAAACTGGGAGTCGGCCATCGTTTAACGTACCAGTCTCCTCTGATTACGCCGTAACAACGGACGTGATACACATCTGTCGCCATCGACCCGATAACGTTAGGTAATAACCATAAAACGCACGTTACTCAATTCAACGGCATCAATAATGAATACAGAAGTGTGTTTCAAGTGTAAACTTTTGTCACATGCATACCTTCAACTCATTAACACGTCAATTAAACCGTATGATGTGTCTATTACACAACACGTTAAGTTTGTTGTAAACATATGTCTTAGAATAGATGCAGATGTATTTGGTATCGATGAAGTGTATGAGGAGTCGAGTGTTGTCACTGGCAGATGCCAGAACAAAGTTTCACCCGATTTGTTCAACCTGAAATCCCAGATTTCAACCTGATCCAAAACTGATTCAAACCTGATCCACAGCCATTTCTTGCAATCACATGAGCAAATCACCAGAGGGCCGTTTCACTAAACTTCGTACGACTAAAATGTTCGTAAGTGCACATTTTGAATCGTCTGGAAAGTTCAATTGATTGATTTACATTTATTGAGCATAGGCTGCTTATGCAGCCTATGCTCAATAAATGTAAATCCAATAATTGTTTACAAGAAAACATTGTTAATGTGAAATTTACAGACTATCATAGGTTTGCACTTACGAACATTTTAGTCGTACGAAGTTTAGTGAAACGCCCCCCAGGTCCCCCCACCACCCCATTTGGAATGTTTACACCTCGCATTCCAATTTTCAAACGATTTTTTTCATACACATGCACTTTATTGCTCTATTAAGGCAATTATATTGATGCAAAATCGCGACCTGAAATTAACTGATAAGAGCAAACAGGCTGAGCTACAGGTTTTAACACCATACCTTACAACACTCATCACGTGGTATAATATGCATACTATGGTATATTAACAGCAGATGCATGTATATAGCTTAACCCTTTAAAGATTTTCGGTTGATTTGTAACGAGCAAATAATTACGCAGACAACCAATTTGAGCCGAGGAAATGGTGACCTTTGTGTTTCCGACTGTTTGATACATATACAGTTTGATACATGCGCAGTCGCCACTCAAACAACAAATCGAACGGTAAAACACGGGTTTGTATTGAACAGTGTGCGCCGTGATTGCCATACAGTGGAACCTCTCTAAACCACATTCGCTGGAAGGTACACATGGTGTCCGGTATAGAGATGTTCCACTGTAAACCAGGCAACTTGCAACCTGGGTGCAAATATTATCCGGTTTAGAGAGGTTCCTACGAAGCCCCGCAGAGGACATGGATTTTTTTATTAATTCGTTCCCACGAAATAACAATTCGTTCCCTCAATTTCACAATTCGTTCCCTCAAATTAACAATTCGTTCCCACGATATAACAATTCGTTCCCTCGAATTAACAATTCGTTCACACGAAATGACAATTCGTTCCCACAATCCTCAATTTAAAAATTCGTTCCCACGAATTAACAATTTGTTCCCGTGGGAACGAATTGTTATTTCGTGGGAACAAGTTGTAAAATTGAGGGAATGAATTGTTAATTCGTAGGAACGAATTGTTAAATTGAGGGAACGAATTGTTATTTCATGAAACGAATTAATAAAAAAAAGAATTATACATCCCTGCGGAGCTTCGTATGTTCCACAGTAGAAAAGTGATAAACATGATAAAGGTTTCACATGTGAGAATAGACTTGTGAACAACAACACTAGTCGTACACTACACTGATGGTTCGGACGAACGCCGTCCATAGTCGCTGCAGTATAGCACAACAACACTAGTCGTACACTACACTGATGGTTCGGACGAAAGCCGCCCATAGTCACTGCAGTATAGCACTATGCGTAATAGCACGCGTTTATAGCATCTGAACACGATTTTTATAGCCACTAAATAATTAAGATTTTGTGGTGTGTGTCTGTTGTCAGTAACTACACATTTTAGTCGGTGACCGATGGAAAGGAAATCACGGCCCTTGGACCAACATAACCCGCATTAGCCGGCGGCGCATATACACAGTGTAAACATGGAATACACTGTTCACCGTTCAGGCATTGAAGGTACTTGCACCTTTCACGTTCAGTCAGAGAAACCCGCAATTCCTAGTCCGACTACTTGAAAGTCACGTGGGTCTATTGTTGGTCACGTGGCGGTGTCTGTCGTGCCAGCCGACATAATGAGACGCTACATGTATGGCAAAGTGCAGTTACACCGCGTATATATGTTGGATACACGTGCATGCAGTCGTGCAGAACATTCACATCGAATTTGTAAATATGGTGATTTGATTGATTTACTAATTTTTACCAGTTCTTCGCGCGTATTCACAGGTGACACAAAAGGAAATGCATGTACATGTATACCACTTTGCGCCTCCAAAAAAGTTATGAACGAACATGAAATGGTGGTCAGGAGGATTTGCAAGTTACTTAATGAAAGTTATGTCATATAATGTGCGACCGGAAATGTAGCCATCTACACAAATAAGCATACATGTACATGCAATGAGGAGAATGTGAAGAAAAAACTACATTTAGGAAACAAGCAATCTGGAGTTATACATATGCTAGTGTGTATGTGCCGTGAAACACGTTGCCGTGAAACATTTTTGATATCCAGTCAATACTATTTTTGCATTTTACAGCCATTTGTAGGTGTTGACAGGATAAATAGAATAGTAGGTTAGTGCCGTGAATGGGAAAAAATATCTGGCGGCACGGAAACGGGATGTACTCGGCATAGCCTCGCCCATCCCGTTTCCTGAGCCTTGCCAGATATTTTTTCCCATTCACGGCACTCACCTACTATTCTCTATCTATTTTCCTTATTTCTGAACCAAAGTATATGTTGTGACCACTCATTTGAACCGTCTCGGCGAGACGGTTCAAATGAGTGGTCACAACATATACTTCTGATGAGAAATAAAGAAATTATTGAGCGTTGCCGGATATTTTTTCCCATGCACTAACCTACTATTCTCTATATTACGTAACTACGAATATACATGTAACTTATGTTCTCTCTACCATTACATTTTTGGATTATGTAGGCTACAAACATTGTTTATGTTTAATGCTGAATACAACTATTTGTATGTGTATTTGTATATACATGTAGTTACTGCATGTACGGTTTGCAAGGATTTCTGCTTGTTACAAACACAGGCATTCGGCGTTTTTCGGCTTTCATATACCGATGAAAGCCGAAACACGCCGATCAGACGTGATGCACGGTCTGATCTGGATCTACACTTGTCGGAAAAAACATAAGCCCCATTTCTCCAGTCGCAGCAACATAGGTCGTCCATTATATCGCATATCGTTACATGTGTACTAGTATACATGTATTACTGTTTTCATTGGGTCCAGAGAGCACAGAGTGTTGCCATTGACAATGCATGCTAGAATATGTACGCCATGTGACAATGATGACGGCATTGGCAATTGCTAGGTATACATGTGTAACAGTTATCTCTAGACCACGTGGCAGATCCATACAGACTTGTCGAACATGGGTTTATTCCTACAAAACTCAAGGTCTATAGTCTGTTTCACGAAAGCTGCCAAAATTTTAGTCCATATAAACAATTCAAAAACCATATTTTTTTTCGATAATATTAAATTAAAGGAAAATTTAAGAATGAGCCTTCTTTTTATTTCGTGAAATTTGATCAAATATTGATTTCATTGCGAAAAAATTATTTGTCTATGGGAATTTAACATGGGGGAAAAAGTGGTAAGGAAGTGTGGGAGGAGTCAAAAAACGAAAACATTTGGAAATTGACTCCGAAACCTGGCTAGATAGCTTGGATATGATCTAACTAAGAAAACAAAAGTTAAATTTTAAAAATCGGTCCAGTATTTCTAAAATTCCAAAAAAATCCCCATTTTAAATCCCCATAGATATCTTCACTTCGTGAAGATGTCTATGGGGAAATTGTTTTTTCGCAATAAAATCAATATTTTACCAAATTTCACGAAATAAAAAGAAGGCTCATTCTTAATTTTTCCTTTAATTTAATATTATCAAAAGAAATCTTGTTTTTGAATTGTTTATATAGCCGTAAAATTTGGACAGCTTTCGTGAAACAGACTATAGATGTGTTGCGGAGCGGTGTACTTGCGCACCCCGCGACTGTTTGAGTAACAGGTGGAAGACTCGGGCCGTTGACATTAAAAAAAAACGTCCATTAAAAAATGCCTTTACTCGCCATATCTCAATAGTTTGTATTGTCTGTTGAGGGGCTAGTTGGCTCAGTGAAATACACTTCTCTTTGTTCTATATATCTTAGTTAGCCTAGCAGACATTACTTTAAACACGGTGCAATAGTTACATGTATTTATATGGTGTACGAACGGGGTCAAAACTAAACTTACAGGTGCAGCTATAAAAATATACAGGTGCACCTGCATTTTTTACAACTGCACCTGTAAATGTATAGCTGCTCCTGTAAAATGTACAGCTGCAGCTATAAATGTACATGTGCACCTGTAAAAAATACAAAAGGTGCACCTATACATTTACAGCTGCAGCTGTAAAAAATGCAGGTGCACTTATAAGTTTAGTTTTGACCCTATTCATACACCATACATTTAACAGCTAAATAAAATAGCCCGTTAGTAAGACATGGGACGAAAAGCACAAATTATAGTGGCAATCTCACAGGCATTTATATCAATAGTATATAATATAAATTATTCCCTAAAGGTTGTCTTTATAGATTCTGAAGTTATGTCTCGCTGACTATGGACACTGTTATATGTACACACAGTTGCACAGTAAAGGTACATGCCCACTCAGTAGGCACAACATGGTGTTTATAGGAACTAAATAAGTGTATAATTGTGACACCTGAACAAAATAATATTTTCGACAGGTTATAAAGTACATCAATAAATAAATAGAGAAAATATAGTAATTTCCTATTTTAAAGGTACATGCCTTCGCAGTAGGCACAACATGTTCTTTATAGGAATTAAATAAGTTATTAAATTGTGTCATTATTCCACTAGTTCTAAAATTACAAGTGCCCGCTATATAGATATAATCATTTAGTAATATATATTGTACTGATAGTGACTCGCTGTGGTATCAGGCTATTTTCATATGCAGATGAGGCATGATATTTTTTAATTATTTATGCCACTTAATTGCGTCACCTGAACAAAAAAATATTTTTTTGACGGATTATAAAGTATGATCATTGCACATCAAACAATAAATACAGAGAATAAATAGTAATGTCCGTTAACATTTTAAGGAAACATGGTTATCACCCCTGATATCAGTGTGGAGATTTTATGTCTGATATAAAATGTATAATACTGCCAATCAAAACGTGGGGTAATGGTGAATGAATGTTTATTTTGCCAGAAAATGTCTAAGATGATGTCTCTGATATAAAGAACAGTTTATTCTTACTGAGTGGGCATGTACATTTAAGGAAACACGGTTATCGCCCTTGGAAATTTACGTCTGATGTAAAATGTATAATAATGACAATCAATACGTGGGTGAATGAATATTTAATTTGCCTGAAAATGATGATGTCTCTGATATAGAGAACATGTTGTGCCTACTGAGTGGGCATGTACCTTTAATATGTACAGTGGAACATGTGATCTTATTTTTGATGAGTTTTTTCATTATAGTGCGTTCATTTATCTTAAGTAATACTGTCTGTTCATGATTGGATAGCACACATCCATGGCTCAGAATGACAAAATGCATGATTTACCGTGGAACCTCTCAAAGTCTGGGTGGTCCCCGTGGCGTCCGATTTAGATATGTTTCACTGTATCTGTTATTTACTGGACAATTAGTAATTGCAGAAGAGCGCCACATTTGACCAATCTTGTTCGATTTTTGCCCATTAATCAACTACCTTGTGAATATGAACATTCATTGTGACTGCGACGCACCCGGCTCTGGCGATCAGTATACGAGGTCATTATCAACACCACATGCGTATTGTTCGATGGCGAATACACCATGTACATAACATACACCTGCCAGTGAGAATGCACAGTACGTGTATGTATATACGGTAACACGATCATGTCTGAACCGGGTACACGCTGTGTGTCGGTATAATGCACGTGGCTAAGTGCGTGTTTTCCCGTGACCGCTCTGACGTAATTATCACCCTGGACGCCAGGGCCGTATGCTGACCACTGCACTGTACGGGAAAACGTACTGCGTGATTGCCGTGTTTGCACGCCCAGCCTGTTACAAGTTGGTCAACATTCATATACGGCACTATGTTACACACTATATTGGTTACTGAGTTTACACAATACGCGCAGCTATCGCATTTCAACCCGTCTACACCTAGACCAGTAGCCTATTTCATCAACATTGCAAAGTATACTTTAGTAGCAAAGTATACTTTGAGGGAGAAATTTTCAATTTTATGATAAATTTATTAATTTTTATTATACTGAATTTATTACATTATCACAGCCAATTTGGCTGTGATAATGTAATACATTCAGTATAATAATTCTGCATACTTTTAATCATATGCATTTGTTAGTTCTATATGAAATAATGCATTTCAGGAAAAATAAATGATTTCTCCCTCAAAGTATACTTTGCTAGTAAAGTATACTTTGCAATGTTGATGAAATAGGCTACATACTGCGCGGACGTGCAGGCCCGTCTGTACAATGTGCACGTGATACCTTTGCATAAACTGTGGCCCCAACAAAGTAATCATAAAACATAATAACATATAAACATCAGAAGCGGCGATACTTCACGGCCAGATGTGCGTGTCCAGCATAGACAAACGCTACCACTCGGTGTCTATACTATTGGTCGTGTACAATCATGTATAGCAACATGAAATAAATAAACAATGTAGACCGTGAATATATTTCATCCGTGAAAGTGTTGGCCAGTGTCGTGATTTCTGGCTCCATGTTTGTAAGAGGACGCCATATTGCACGTGTTCACGTCTTATTTAGCCAAATATGTTAATGTAATATACGTAAAGGTGCGGGTAACAGGGACAACGGTCACAACACGGGTTGTTAATTGGACACAAATTGATATGTACATATGTGGCATATGTTGTAACTAGGCAGTGTTCTGGATTAACAGCTGCTAAATAGGACTACTGTTAGTGTTGCTAGTGATTATACAAATATAGGAAATAAGTATTGAGTTGACAAAAATGCTGATCCTGCTGACAAATGGAAGCACGGAACAATCGTGATATATCAAGTGATGAGAGGATAATATAATATAACACATTTATTATTACTCTTAACTGTGAATTAAAATATCCATTTATTACGATAAAGACCATGTGATCGAACATTTAATAAAAAAAGTGACTTTACAACAATGTGCATTTAATATGTGTTTGATATGTTGTTCTATATTATCATAAACAATAGTTATTAACCCGGATTAAAACGCCATTCAATATGCGATGTGGCATAGTGTAAAATAGTCATTACATAATGTATAAAACAATTAACTACATTGTAATCGTATAAGGGAACAGGTAATAATGCTCCACTGAAAACATATCATCATATGTTGATACCAAAGACTTGAGACTTTATAATGTGTATACAAATATCAGTGTGTGTGATGTACATATAGAGGAAGCATTTAACTATACACCGATGAATACCACGAGGATACCGTGACATGATTACGGACTAGTATACGCCTGCGTGACGTCCACCCGGACCGTGTTAAGGCGGACGTGAAGCTGCAGCGACGGTCCGACAATACATACACAAGGTAGGTACTACAGCTGTCGCCCGACGTGCACTGCCGTATCTACAGCATGTACGCCATGTAGCATTGTACGTGCATTCAATACTAGCCATGTATGTTCATGTACGCCATGTAGCAATGTACGTGCATTCAATACTAGTCATGTATGTTCATGTACGCCGTGGAGCATTGTACGTGCATTCAATACTAGCCATGTATGTTCATGTACGCCATGGAGCATTGTACGTGCATTCAATACTAGCCATGTATGTTCATGTACGCCGTGGAGCATTGTACGTGCATTCAATACTAGCCATGTATGTTCATGTACGCCGTGGAGCATTGTACGTGCATTCAATACTAGCCATGTATGTACACCACAGCCTACGTTAATGTTGCCCAGATGCCAACATATATTGGCAATCTCAACACGACGCAATCAATCAGTTTCATTGGCGGTTCCTGAGCTGTAGCACAGCTCAGGCTCAGCCAATCAAGCTGCACGCTTTCAGCACAATATCCAAGTACATTTTTTTTTGTATTCTGTAATAGACACATTGACAAATTTGTATTCCGAAATACGATACAAATATGCAATTAATTAAAGTTTTTACTATTATGTATTAGGTGCATTTATGTCTTTACTGACCAAACACCCATGTATGTAGACTGCTCGATCTCAGCATGTTATGTAGATATATGTGAGTGTACATACTAACTGTCATGTAAATTGATGTAATACTCGTGTCACTAGTTATTTTTCGTTATTGTGAGTCTGATTGAAAGCGCATTTACCGAAGATAAAAACGTTCCGTTAGTTACTTTTACATAATTGGTTCCTATACTCGTGTGGAGCGTAAATACACGAGCATGACCCGGAACACTCACGCATATTATATGTTTTATTTTTTTCTACTTTATTATTATCAATACTATGAGATATAGCACCCACAGTTCAACTGTGATCAGCCGGCGGCTACTGTGTGATGTACATACGTTAATGTTACAATTTCATGTACATGTATTAATGGCCGCGGTATGGTCTAAACTTTCTTTGCATATTTGGCACAATTGTGGTGCTTCTCAATGTATTATACATTTCATTAGTATTACATGTATGTTCATGCACGCCATGGAGCATTGTACGTGCAATACATACTAGCCATGTATGTTCATGTACGTCATGGAGCATTGTACGTGCATTACATACTAGCCATGTAGCATTGTACGTGCAATACATACTAGCCATGTATGTTCATGTACGCCATGTAGCATTGTGCGTGCATTACATACAGCCATGTATGTTCATGTACGCCATGTAGCATTGTACGTGCATTACATACTAGCCATGTATGTTCATGTACGCCATGTAGCATTGTGCGTGCATTACATACTAGCCATGTATGTTCATGTACGCCATGTAGCATTGTACGTGCATTACATACTAGCCATGTATGTTCATGTACGCCATGTAGCATTGTACGTGCAATACATACTAGCCATGTATGTTCATGTACGCCATGTAGCATTGTACGTGCAATACATACTAGCCATTTACATACAGCCATGTATGTTCATGTACGCCATGTAGCATTGTGCGTGCATTACATACAGCCATGTATGTTCATGTACGCCATGTAGCATTGTGCGTGCATTACATACAGCCATGTATGTTCATGTACGCCATGTAGCATTGTACGTGCAATACATACTAGCCATGTATGTTCATGTACGCCATGTAGCATTGTGCGTGCATTACATACAGCCATGTATGTATGCACAGGAGGCTACGAAGCCCCGCATGGGACATGGATTTGTTTTATTAATTCGTTCCCACGAAATAAAAATTCGTTCCTCAATTCGTTCCCACGATATAACAATTCGTTCCCTCGAATTAACAATTCGTTCCCTCAATTTACCAATTCGTTCCCTCGAATTAACAATTCGTTCCCACGATATGACAATTCGTTCAAACGATATGACAATTCGTTCAAACGAATTAACGAATTGTTAAATTAAGGGAACGAATTGTTATTTCGTGGGAACGAATTGTTATTACGTGGGAACGAATTAATAAAACAAAATTCTACGTCCCTATAGGTCTCCGTAGGAGGCAGTTGCCTCGATGCAATAACATTAATTGTATTTATCACTGTATGCATACATGCCAAAGGACAAGGGGGTGTATTGTCCTAGAATAGGGGTTGGGGATCGATAATTAGATAAGGGGGTGTATTGTCCTAGAATAGGGGTTGGGGATCGATAATTACATAAGGGGGGTTTTGTCCGCCTGGCCATTTGGAATGGGAGGGGCTTTATCCACCTGGGGTACAAATATTGGGAGGGTTTTTGTCCGGTGTGATTTTGTCCTACAATCTGCACATACATATATGTGCCTCCCTGGATTAACTTGTGTAACCCAAGAATCATCTAAAACAAGAAATTCGACTTTTGAACCGTAGCTTGTGTCCAGATGTACGATGTAACTGGAGTTGAAGCCGACTTGAAACTCTACTTTGATTTTTTTATTTTTTTGATATTCGGGCTAATTGCCCGGATGTTATAATAAAAACCGTCCCTCGATCGTTTTCACAAAGGTTGGACATATCAGTAAAATAGCATGGGTACCGAATCTAAACACGATCACTTAACTATTGGTCACATATGGTGACAGCACGCGTTTACGTGTGAAATACCGTTACGGGAAAACTGTCGCGTGTATCACTTAGCAGTTGTGTGTAATTGTCGGTGACTGGACTGGCCAGATGTGCTGTCTGCAAACTGTCTGCCCATGTGACGTAAACAATGCGCGACATAGGGCAGTTCTGTCCGATAACACTATTTAACACATAATACAGGCTGTGACATTTGCTCATTTTCCCCATATCTTCTTCCCGCCTCCCGTGCACCGGGACATATATTTATACACATCTGTCCGCCTCACATATATCACACTAAACACTTTAAAATTCGGCCTTTTTGGACTTATATGTCCGGGTATGGAAGGTCATCGAGCCAATTCCCACCTTTAAATATAAGAAAGAAAAAAAGCTGTGACATTGTATGTAGATATGGGATATACATGTATAGAGGATCTCAAACGAGTTGACTTTTCATTTGATATGAGATTGATGAAACGAGTCACGCGCAATTTATGCACCGAGACTCCGGCGAGGTGCATACAATTGCTGACGAGTTTCATAAGTCTCATATCACATGGAAACTCGTTTAAGAGTCTGTTTATCACATGATTCCATCCTCCAAATAACGGAAAACTTGAATATCTCCGATATGCTTCAGTGAGCAGATGTCATTGACTGTTTCCGCATCCACTTGAATATCTCCATAAAGAAAATAGTTATCATGGTTATATCACCAAACTTCGGAAGACTAAAATGTTCGTAAGTGCAACATTATGATAGTCTGTACATGTCACATTAAACATATATTCTTGTAAATAATTAGTGGATTTACATGTATTGAGCATAGGCTGCATATGCAGCCTATGCTCAATAAATGTAAATCCATCAATTGAAATTTACAGATTATTCTAAATCTGCACTTACGAACATTTTAGTCGTACGAAGCTTAGTGAAACGGGCCCCTGTTACAAAGGTGTCATACTATAAGTTACCACTCTTTGTAATTCTGCAAACACACTTTCTGCAGAATTGTTCAACATATCGTACTATTGCGGAAAGCTTACACTCTTTGAATTCACGTCATAGTACTATACTGGTCGTAACATCCATAATCACCATGTCTCCAGTCACATGTATGTGACATCAAATGCCAGAAAAATGGCTACGTACAAAATCTCGTCTGTTCAGTTTAGGTTATACGTAATATACCGTTCCACGGCCCTGAAACTAAACCTCCTAGTGAAGTGGACACCAGGGGCCCGTTTCACTAAACTTCTTACGACTAAAATGTTCGTAAGTGCAAAATTATGATAGTCTGTAAATTTCACATTACATTGTCACAGCCATTATGGCTGTGATAATATAATAAATTCAGTATAATAATTCTACATACTTTTAATCATGAAATATATGCATTTGTTAGTTCTATATGAAATAAAGCATTTCAGAAAAAATAAACGATTACTCCCTCAAAGTATACTTTGCTAGTAAAGTATACTTTGCAATGTTGATGAAATAGGCTACAGATTCAGACAATCAAATTGCTTGGTTGCGAGTTTGCATTGCCAATTGATATTCAGAAACATCGATAATCTGTGGCGATAATCTGGTAAATATTAACGCAGGCGGTTGTGTAACTGCAAATAATCCCGGGTCGCTCGCTACGGACGATACTATTTGATGAACTGTTGACCGACTTTTACCAGTGACACACTCAAGCTGTCTATTTCTATTGTACGTTGAATGCGCATTGACCACCCGTTTTCAATAAGCTTAGCTTATGCTCGACTCATTTTTACATCATGTGCATGCTTGCTCGTTACATCTGTTCGGGTGTGTACTGTACATTTGTGATTTGCGCTACTACAGTACAATTATGTTCATGCACCACGTGGATGACGTCACGAAGATTGACTGACCCTTTCAATAATTTATCCAACGGTGTTATAGTATTCCCGAGTCTACAATTATAGCTGGCCCATAGTGCAAGTTTTATGAAGTATCATGGGGAAAAGGAGCTGGTGCAAGTGCAGGAGGATTGGAAAAAACGAAATATTATCTCCCCTGTCTATGACAGTAGACTGGTATAATAGTTGAATTACACGCAAACACCGTGGCATTTTATCAAATAAAATGGCACATTTGATTCTAAAGGGATTCATTATTGAGAAAGGAGACACGATATGACAAAACAGCAGATGATAATCAGGATCTGGAGCAGGTTGGTTGGCTGAGCCCGAGCGGAATGGAAACATTTTTAGTTTTGAGTTTGAGACTTCATGGAGTATATGCTCGGGTGTTTTACACTCTACACTGTGGTTTAAGGATCCATGGGACACACATATAACTGCCTAGTTACTGTATACTATACGGCTCACATATTGTCTAACACGGCCATCTTAGTGTGTTCAAGCCATCCGCCAATTTCGCATCTTGTGGCGTTTGACAAAGAAGGAAATGCACAGTAGAACACATGATATAATGTAGCTAACTGTCAATTATATTACACCAAACTGTAAAATATGTCATTTTTCTGGACAGCTGTGTACCTATGTTTTAACAACACGAATGGCACTGTAAATACCAACCTAATACACAGAAAAGGGCCCACACGCAACACATACAGTGACCAGTAGCCGATTTCATCAAAATTGCAAAGTATCATGACTTAACTAGCAAAGTATACTTTCAGGAAGTAATCATTTATTTTTCCCGAAATGCATTATTTCAAATAGAACTAAGAACTGCATATATTTGATGATTAAAAGTATGCTGTGATAATGTAATACATTCAGTATAATAACAATTAATAAATGTATCCTTCAATTGAAAACTGCTCCCTCAAAGTATACTTTGCTAGATAAGTATACTTTGCCATGTTTGTGAAATATGCTACAGGGGTACCAGGGGTCGTTGACGTCAAACAGGTAAATATTTGACAACTTACGGTATTTTGTTTGCAGTGAATACCAGTATGTTGAGAATTTTAACAGAACACATGTATACAGGGAAACGGTGGTACGTCTAGCAAAGTGTACATACTAAAGATGAAATAGAATGTGATAGGTGAGAATTTTAACAGAACACATGTATACAGGGAAACGGTGTTACGTCTAGCAAAGTGTACATACCAGGCGCGGATCCAGGATTTCGGGTTACGGGGGGCGTAACTATTTTGCAATACTTGACTATATTATCGAACGAGCTAAGCTCGTTCGATAATATAGTCAAGTATTGCAAAATAGTCGAGATAGCGCTTAGGGGGGTCCGGGGGCATTCCCACCCGGAAAATTTTGCAAATCTACATCGCATTTTCTGCGTTCTGGCGCATTTTGGAGCAAAAATATTGACACTGTCACAGTATGTTTAGACATGATTTTTGATTGAAAACGTTTACATTTTGAAACAATAAGAAAACGACCGAAAAATGCATGGAATACATGGCACTTGGCATGAAACGTGCCTTGTAACTTGTAAAAAATCTTTACTCGGCGAATTTTAGGGGGGGGGGGCGTGTGCGCCGGGTCCGCCCCCCCCCCCCATGAATCCGCCCATGCATACTAACGATGAAATAGAATGTGATAGGCACGGCCTCGTGAATATGTAATGAGGACGGACGTGTTTACAAGCAATTACAAGCTGGTTGTACTGCAAGAGTACGATGGACTAGACATATTTACTTCATTCACAGAGTACACGGGGGTGGTGTGGGGTGTTGTGGTGGGTGGTGTTGGGTGATGGTTGTGTGCTATGCGATGGGGTGGTGTAGGGCGGGTGGTGTTGGGTTGTGTGTGATGTTGTGGGATGACTATGAGTGAGTGATGTTGTGTGTGTGAGGGTGGTATGGGCTGGGTGGTGTTGGGTGAGGGTTGTGAGCTATGCGATGGGGTGGTGTAGGGTGGGGTGATCCGGGGTGTGGGTATTGTGGCGGGGTGGTGTTGGGTTGTGTGGTGGTGTGTGGTGGTGGTTGTTGGTTGTGTGTGTGTGTGGTGGGGTGGTGTTGGGTTGTGTGTGCTGTTGTGTGGTGGTGGTGTTGGGTTGTGTGTGGTGTTGTGGTGGGATGATGTTGGGTTGTGTGTGCTGTTGTGGTGGGGTGGTGTTGGGTTGTGTGTGCTGTTGTGGTGGGGTGGTGTTGGGTTGTGTGTGATGTTGTGGTGGGGTGGTGTTGGGTTGTGTGTGCTTTTGTGGTGGGGTGGGTGGTGTTGTGTGTGATGTTGTGTGGGGTGGTGTGGTTGTGTGTGATGTTGTGGTGGGGTGGGGTGTGTGTGCTGTTGTGTGGGGTGTGTTGGGTTGTGTTTGATGTTGTGGGATGACTATGGGTGGCTGATGTTGTGTGTGTAAGGCTGCTATGGGCCGGGTAATGTGGGGTGGTGGGATGGTGTTGTGTTGTGTGCTATGAGATGGGGTGGTGTAGGGTTGGGTTATGTGGGGTGTTGTGTGTATGTTGTAGTGTACTTTTATTTATCTTATATTTAAGGGTAGGAATTGGCTCGAGGACATGTTGTAGTGTAGTGGTGGGATGGGGTGTTTTGTATGGGATAAGGTCGAATGGTTTTGGGGGTGCTATGTTGTGTGTGTTTTATGTGAACCTGTCCTTATTGTGATTAATAAATCAATAGATCACTAATTCACTTAATAACTTAACAACTCAATCAATACATTTAAAACTCAATCCAGTCAGCCAGCCAGCAAATTGACCAACTAATCAACACAAACGACACTACCACAGCAAATCACAGTTTGACCGTTTGACGAAGAAGCTAAATATAACCATGATAACGTCCCAGTAATAATAAGGTCTGTCCAGGCGATAGAACTTACGGAGCCCCGCAGGGGACATGGATTTTTTTGTTAATTCGTTCCCACGAAATATCAATTCGTTTCCTCAATTTAACAATTCGTTCCCTCGAATTAACAATTCGTTCCCACAATATAACAATTAATTTCCCACGAATTAACAATTCGTTCCCTCGAATTAACAATTCGTCCCCTCGATATAACAATTCGTTCCCACGAAATAACAATTAGTTCCCGTGGGAACGAATTATTAAATTGAGGGAACGAATTGTTATTTCGTGGGAACGAATTAATAAAAAGAAGAATTATACGTCCCCTGCGGGGCTGCCTAAGAACTAGCCCGGCCTGCGATTTCATATTTCTATTATATTTATGTTTATATTCATATTTATATGCGGCTTACACAAATATCATTTTCAAACGTGACAGTACTGTAGTATGCGCACATTACATATCAAATGGAATTCACATTACATATCAAATGGAATTCACATTGCATGTCGCTTTGCCGACTTCTTAAGTCAATGGCGAAACTTCTCTTAATTTCAAGACGTCATTTTGGCGAAGGAGTGATATGCTAATGAATACTATAGTTCGTTATTAGAATGCCATTGTGTATTAGACCACCGTTCATATATTATTCAGCACGATTGTATCTATACGCGGCGGATACGTATCACCATATCTATAATAAATTAACTTTCTTTTACCCGATAGGACCAATGACCACGTGGCGCGTGTATCCTTGCTGCTTTCGAAAACCTGGCTGTAGAGTAAATATCAAAGTATATACATTTTCTGGATTGTTTCTCTGTATTCGACGAGCAGACGTGTCACATGACATTACCATCTACCCGGGACTTGAGAAATAAATAAAGGAAGTCGACGTTATTTACTTCTTTTGCGCAATCTTTACAGGTACATGTATAAGCCACTACTGTTCACCCTCCACTAGTGTACCCCCGGTTTATATTCCCATTACACTAGGGGTGGCTGAACAGTAGGCGGTTCTGCAGAGACGACGTCTCTTTTTTATTTTATTTTTTCTTATATTTAAGGGTAGGAATTGCTCGAGGACCTTCCAAACCCGGGCATTTGAACCCAAAAGTGGCAGGCCAATGACCGTTGGCCCGTTTGTTTCCGAATTTACTAATATCTGCCATACAGTCGAAATATGTGCATTAAATGAAGGAGGCAATGAGGCGGTTAATTTAACCTAGCTAGTTCATTCTCCTATCGCACGAAGCCGGTATGTAAGACCGTGAAAAAGGCGGAGTGTGAGTGCATGTGATATATGGAGATTCAGCCGTAACAGTGTTATCCTATATAATGATGATATTTGACGATTGGTCAGGGCATAACATATCAGGATGGGAATGAGCGATATTTGGTTATGCAAAGTATGATGTAATATGTTTTCGGGCCCAGCTACTGTCGTTTCGCGGCTTATCGTTATATACGATTTGTTATTATTCGAGTTCAGGTGCGGCGTTTATCTGTTACTATTTGGTTATATGACAATGTGTTTCACATATTCTGAAGACGAAAGAAAAAGAGAAGATAATACACGCCCTATATTAGTGAGTGGCCCGTAAAATCCATAGTGACCACATGGTCATTTTCAGCTGACCAATACGTGATGGTCAGTCGGCAATTTCCGTGATATCGGCTTTTTCCGTAATTTCTCGGAAATCTACAGGTGTCACGTGATGTACGTAATTTTATCGATATGTAAATCGATAATCCATGTACATGTAGTGTGGCGATTCCACCATTGACCACTGTGATATTATTTCTAACCATGATATCAAATAAAGATGAAATTATATTAAGTATTGCAAGTTTCAAATTTCATACTGCATAGTTGACCAACATTTATAACGTAGACAAAACAAGTAAATTATAATTACCATGTTACCGATAATTATGTATAGCTGTATACTGAACACAGACTAACAAGTGAAAATTATATAAATTACTTCTAACTGCAATATTGACAATAATTGCGAAAAATATTTTATTATGCTCCATAAAGGTACACAATGAGCTGTAATAAATCAACAAAAAATGTATGCTGTTTTGTAATCACTGTAATGTACATGAACACGAGTCTGATCAGGGTTTTCACTGTTCGCTGTGAAGACTTGACTACTTACACAGCCGCGAGTGGGGCTGTAGCAGAATCCTGGGACAAATTATACAATACTTTGTCCCAGTACAATCTGATCAGGGCTTGTACTGTAGGTTATTTACGTGAGTATATTCTATAATTTGTCACAGTCTGTACTACTAGTGTACAGACTAAAGTATGATCAGACCGGATGAATGTCAACCACAACATAATCTCCTTCATTTAGAATTTTGTAGCTAACACTAGAACGTGGTCTGAGAGATGAAGCCATGCCTGCTACCATAGATCGTATGTCTGTATGAATTAGATAATCAGCAGTGTTTAAAATGAGCGATTAATATTTCGGTGACAAACACACTCGTCTCCAATTATTAGCTTCAAAGAACGTGAAAATCAAAGTCTAATTTGGTTGCTTTGTTCACAAATACTTTTACCGACAACACGGTCATGCCTCGGGTAACATACAATCGTCCCACAGCCGCTAAGCACCGTAAGCTCAAGCTTAAGCAGGTGCCCGTTTCAACGAATATCACGGAAATTGCCGAAGATTTCCGTGATACGCTAACTGGAAAATGAAAACAGATGGTGTCATTATTATTATCTAAAAAGGACCAAAATAATATTAACTTAGAAACATATTTTTTATATCAATAGATAGAAAAATGAATGAGCTAATTGAAAATACCCGTGCATTTTTTGTCACTCTTCTTATAAAAACAGATTTTGCAATTTTCCCAACGAAAATCGAGAAGAAAAATCACAATTTGCTATATAAATCGTATAAAAACTACCGACTATGTTTAAAGCTAAAAAGGACCAAAATATTTTTATTTTAAAAACACGATCGAAACATCATCATAAAGTACAATAATTGAAGTTTAAAATGTGACTTGTGCATTTGTAATCGGTTGTGTAGTTTAAAAGTTACGTAAGAAATGGTAATAGTCTCCTATAAAGTTACATATAAAACTCGCCGCTACTGATGCAGACTTTCTACAGTCAGGTAAGGTGGCCGCGAAAGTTGGATATGACTTGTTGTTGTTGTTAGTACCACGTGATCATACACCTTGTATTTGCTAGTCCTGGTGTCCACGCTCAGGCTCGGGTTAGTGTCTATGTGACCATATGGCATGTTCCTCAGATTTTAAATCGGATATTACTGAGTGCATATGTAATATGTAGATATGAACACAATAGCGGGTGGCCAGTTCAATATGGTAATTATGATGCATTGGCATTGAATGTCATCCATAGAATATATACTACTACATTGTTCGTCTTAGAGAGGTTCCAGACAAGGTGCAACTCAGATGGTGATCACAAGAACGCTACATCTATTGTGTTTGTAGACGACAGAAACATAACTACATTCAATTACCCTATCCAACCCCCGAAACAAGCAAAACGAATAGTCGTGCTTCAAGCATCGACTTGCATATAAATGGCCGAAACTGATCGGGATTATTAGACTCGAATGCGTGGTTATATCCGGCCGTTATATCCCTTGTATAAGCACGACGCCAGCTAGACATTCGTACCGTACGTTGTGGTATACGTCATCTCCAATGGTTCAGCCTGCATGGTAACTGTAGTTTGTCACATGTTAAATGCACTGCGTCTCCGATATGTCTAGAACATGAGGAAACAGAATAGGAAAACATATTTTAATTGTAGATTCGTGTCGTATTTCTGATCCTAATTGTACATACAATGTATAAGTGGCCTAGAAAACATCCGGGAATGATAAACATGTTTATCACATCTTTGACACATTTCCGGGTGTTGTTTCTGTATTGACACAGCTCGTGTGCAATGTATGTGCATGGGGATGTGATCAATAAGTTAGATCACGTTTGTCCGCATGTACGAGCGCTAATCCGCTCGCTAAAGCTCGCGGATTATCTCCTCGTACATGCGGACGAACCGTGATCTAACTTATACTTAGAATAATAAAAAATAACTAGCGTTGTTTGTTCAGTATTATAAACATGTTTTGCAATCGATGAATTATTTTATTTCTATTAATTAGGCCAGCGTCTATGATAGTAACATCGTTCTAACCGTGGCATAGTGTTATCATTGGACATCAACATATAGAGGTTTCACAAAGTTTCCTTACTGGTACATGTATAGTGCCAAATTACCTCCCCTGATTATCACAATTTCTGATAGCATGTCCATATAACGCATATGTTTGGGAATGTAATTCAATACAACGGCGGAATTGATATATATATAATTATGTCATTTACTGTGCATGAAGCAAAACACGACATATTGAATATCGGAATCTAAGGTATCATCTGGGACATGGCCACTTTAAACCAATTCGTTCCACGCGAAACTATATAGAACGTAGGAGGGAGGAGTGTTGCGCCAATACGTCACGGCATCCGCCAATGCCCCGTTGTTGATTGAACCATATTGTATTGCTCTATTTAGACTGCATACAGTAGTTTCAAGATATACAATTTATTATTAATAAGAGCCTACGGGATGGGCTACAAGTTTTAACGACATTACTTACAGCCCTTCCCAATTGCTTATTTCATGTAACTATAAATTGTGTTATAATCGCGGTAGACATGACTGTTACTAGGTACATGTACATTGTATATGTATTTGTATAGAACAAGATTTCAGACATGCCCGGTCGGTATAGGTGTATACGTAAAGTGCAAAAATTTGCACTTTAACGTATACACCTATACCACGGGGCATTTGCACTTTATATACACCTATCCGAGGGGCAATTTGCACTTTCGAGACCTATACCGACACATTACAACTTTACGTATCACCTATACCGACGGGGCAAAATTTACACTTTAATACACCTATACCGACGGGGCAATTTACACTTTACGTATACACCTATACCGACCGGGCATGTCTGAAATCCTAGTTCTACAAGTATTTGTTCTATACAAATACATATACATGTACCTATAGTCTGTTTCACGAAAGCTGCCCAAATTTTACGGCCATATAAACAATTCAAAAACCATATTTCTTTCGATAATATTAAATTAAAGGAAAATTTAAGAATGAGCCTTCTTTTTATTTCGTGAAATTTGGTAAAATATTGATTTTATTGCGAAAAGACAATTTCCCCATGTTAAATCCCCATAGACATCTTCACTTCACGGAGTGAAGATGTCTATGGGGATTTAACATGGGGAATTTTTTTTGAATTTTAGAAATACTGGACCGATTTTTAAAATTTAACTTTTGTTTTCTTAGTTAGATCATATCCAAGCTATCTAGTAAGGTTTCGGAGTCAATTTCCAAATTTTTTCGTTTTTTGACTCCTCCCACACTTCCTTACCACTTTTTCCCCCATGTTAAATTGCCATAGACAAATCAATTTTTCGTAATAAAATCAATATTTGACCGAATTTCATGAAATAAAAAGAAGGCTCATTGTTAAATTTTTCGTTAATTTAATATTATCGAAAATAATATTGTTTTTGAATTGTCTATATAGCCGTAAAATTTGGGCAGCTTTCGTGAAACAGACTATAGTAACTAACCGTCGTGCTACGGCATCGGAGAAATAAAGGCTTACACTATGGCACATGAGAACAACAGGCCCAGATGAGTGTCCACAACAGCGCAGTGTGATCAGGGTTTGCGCTGCTTGTCACCCAGACAGTGACACACTGAACGTATTCGAACAAGCTGTATAAAAGACTGACGCGCCACGATTGTATTCCGGTGCATTATTATTTTGACTGACTAGAGCCGTCATAATCATCTCCGTTTCTTCAGCCACCGTCACATGTTATGAGGCTTCCACACCGACATGTAGGTCATCGTAAGAATAAACGAAGATAAACAAAACTAATGTTCAATATAATCGTGTTGCACTGACCGGTGCATACGGAACAATTGACATCCCAAGATTGGGCCACAGACCAAGTCTAGTCTGCTTCTTAGAATGGCTTTATTCTGTGATATTTATAGTTGACACCGGGAACCGACACTGTTTACCCCCGTGTTAGATTCATCACCGCGGTGATGTTTATTTCACCTGCATGCAATGTATCTAACAACAGGTACACGAGTACGAATCCGTTTTTTCCCATTGCCATAAACGGCGGTAAATCTCGCGTGACAGTCACGATAACGGCGAGATTATCAAAGCCGAAGTCGCTGTCGGTACTAAAATATTAAAACCAGCGAATAACCCGGATTATTTGAAAGCATGCATATCTCCGCTTTCCAAGAGCGTAGACCCAGAACATGTGAACATACGAGCCACCGGCTGAGTGGTCTATGGTGTTTGCTGCAGTGTGACGAATGAGCACTGCTGTTGTGATATACCATCGCCAACCATGAAGATCCCAGGTCTTGTCGGTGGCCATCAATGTTGTCCCGCGTTTGGTCTACACTGGATGTAATATGCATGTGGCGTGTTGTTGTCGCTCCATGCGCTCATTAAAGTTTCCCGTTGCCGGGTTTGGGGATGGTGAAGACAGAATACATTTTCTACCGCTGGCTACTGTGATGATATTCTAGTTTTATGGCAACTTTACTTGTCAGGTGTAATATACGTGATATACTTTGTTGTATTTGTGTATATGAATAAACTATTATAGTGATGTAATTGTTAGCACACTGGGATTGTACCAGCCGGACGCCGACGACCAAGTAGAACTACCGGCGGTTGAAGATTAGTGTTAAATAACTCTACATGTGTACAACGGTCACCGATTCACACAGTGTCTCCACTGCGCCGTTACATTAATTAAATAGACGTAAGAAACGTACGGTAATCCATCATTACTGCTGTCTGTTTCACGAAACCTGCCCAAATGTTACTGCTATATAAACAATGCAAAAACAATACCTTTTTAGATAATATTTAATTTGATCAGCATTTTATAATGACCTTTCTTTTTATTTCGTGAAATTTGATCAAATATGGATTTTATTACGAAAACTGATTTCTCTATGGGGATTTAACATGGCAGGAAGAGGTGGAGAAGCTGGCGGAGGAGTCGACAAACGATACAATGTGAAAATTGACTCGGAAATAATCCTAGATAGCTAAGTAATGGTCTACATTTTATAACTAAGAAAAAAAAGTTAAATTTTGGAAAACCGGTCCACTAATTCCGAAATTAGAAAAATCTCGCCATTTAAAGGTACATTCCCACTCTGTAGGCAGAACATGTTTTCTATAGGAATTAAATCAGTGTATAATTGTGTTACTATTCCACCAGTTCTAAAATTTACGAGTACCCGATATACATAAATAATCATTTAGTAATATTTATTTTACCGATAGTGACGCGCGGTGGTATCAGACTATTTCCTTATGCAAATGAGGCATGATATTTTTTAGTTATTTATGCTAATTAAATGCATCATCTGGAAAAAAAAATATTTCCGTCTGATATCAAATATATAATAATGCCAATCAATAATGGTGACTGAATGTTTATTTTGCCAGAAAATGCCCCAGATGATGTCTCTGATATAAAGAACATTTTGTGCCTACTGAGTGGGCATGTACCTTTAACATGGGGAAATAAAATCAAAATTGGACAAATCTCAAGAAATAAAAAGAAGGATCATTCTTAAATATTTCTAGAATTTAATATTATCGATAACAAAATAATGTGTTTGCATTGTTTGTATAGCCGTAACATTTTATCGTAAACAGTAAATCGTTTATTTAACCAAGTGAGCTGTTTATCGTGAAATAATGCAAAGTGATTGGGTCCTTACACTAAACAAACGACCCGAACTTGTTTATAATTAGCGACAAGACCCAATCCCGAGTGATTTACAAACAGTTACCATGGTTACATTCTAGCGCTTCTGCTCCGGTACCAATGACAAGTCGCCCCTCCCGTTTTTCGCGCTAATGACTGTTCAATTTGGGATTTCAAATTCAGATGCCATGTAATTAAAAATTACAAGCACGTCATAGCAACATTGTACCTCAAAGTAATACCAGTAGCGATTCGACTTACATTGTAAAATACTACTCATAACAGCATTTGACAGCATCTGCCCTCAGCATTAGTTGCAGCAAACAGAAGTAAATGTCCTGATAGTAAATGATTGCCAATTCGAACATCGGGTGAACATCCCCGCTCGGTGTATAGAATACACTTCAATGACTGTCATCGTAATCAATAGGTGGACATTGTCGTCTGGCAGTGACTATAGTCTGTTTCACGAAAGCTGCCCAAATTTTACGCCCATATAAACAATTCGAAAACAATATTAAATTAAAGGACAATTTAAGAATGACCCTTCTTTTTATTTCGTGAAATTTGGTCAAATATTGATTTTATTGCGAAAAAACAATTTCCCCATGTTAAATCCCCATAGACATCTTCACGGGAGTGAAGATGTCTATGGGGATTTAACATGGAGAAATTATTTTGAATTTTAGAAATACTGGACCGATTTTTAAAATTTAACTTTTGTTTTCTTAGTTAGATCATATCCAAGCTATCTAGTCAGGTTTCGGAGTCAATTTCCAAAAATGTTTCGTTTTTTGACTCCTCCCACACTTCCTTACCACTTTTTCCCCCATGTTAAATTCCCATAGACAAATCAATTTTTCGTAATAAAATCAATATTTGACCGAATTTTACGAAATAAAAAGAAGGCTCATTCTTAAATTTTCGTTTAGTTTAATATTATTGAAAATAATATCGTTTTTGAATCGTCTATATGGCCGTAAAATGTGTGCAGCTTTCGTGAAACAGACAGTAACTATAAGTTAGTACAATGTATTATGCTTTACAATGGAGTGGTCTGTTGACATACTTCCAGGAAATGTTGTTTAAATGAATATTAAATGTTTTCAATATCAGTTACATTTAGTTTGAAGGAAATATGATTGAAAACAACATTGTGTAGCTGGTTGTGTAAAATTGCAAATATTATCGTCACGCTACATTGGAAAGTATATATTGTAATGCTAATCTGGTTAACTAAGTGCTTTAGTGGTATGACACTAGACCATTATTAAACGAGGACTTACAGATTGCTATCATCAACCCTAGATAATAGCTGCAAATTCAGTCAGTGTTCTGGAATCTTAAACACAATTCTTTGGATGTTTAATATTTATGTTTTAAATTCGTAATGTACATTATTCTGGAAAAAAAGACCACTATTTGTGGAAAATACGAGAAAGAGATACAGATCGATTGCATCTGCCTTTAAGAAGATATCAGGTTAGACAGTCCCCAGACTGACAAGAGTCCACACGACCCTTACAAAATACGCAGTCCCAGGTCATCCTGTGCATACGCGCAGTCTGGTTAACTTCTGCATGCATTTCTTAGACCAATAGGGGTTAATCCGTACATACGGACACCCGTGCTGTTAGCTGCACGTTTTCCGCTTTATACATGTTATAACGGGCTGCACTATATCGCTACAGCACGCTACACAGCAAATATGTGCGTCATAGCATTTACACTTCGCGGACTAAAATATATAAAAAAACCTGCATGGTGTTGACGTTCAAACTTCGCTATATTGTTATTGAGAGGCAATTATACAATATGACACAAACATATTACCATATACTTACCTAATAAAGTGTATATTATCACACTTATTATGTCATTCTCCACGAAGTAGAAAGTAAACAAAGAACGCTTTAAGCGCACATTTGAAAAGACTACTCCGTCATAACGTGCAGTGTAATGAAATGTAATTAGAGTTATGTACTCAGAACTACCGTTCTGTAAGTGATGTATCCCACCCTATCAGCCTATGCCAGGAAATAATTGCTTCCCGTGATAACACGGGGTCAAATAGCGTCCCACATCAGCCTAGGCAACCGCATACTCTGGTCAGGGTCTACGTAGTTGTTTTCATTGATAACGATGATGTATTTTCGACCAAACTTCTATCGTTTTTGCGAAGAATCGATTTCCGTGTCTCCGACACGGAAATCGATTCTTCGCAAAAAAAAACGACATGAGTCTGTGCCAAACTCCCTAGACCACCAAATGCAGCTCATGAAGATGCGTTTGCGGCGCCATATTTCATCAAAATCGGTTGCATATTAAGGAAAATATCAAATAATACTTACTTTGGAGTGGGCGGCGTTGTTGGTGTTGTAACCACGTGATCGTGCACCTTGACTATTATGTTCCCCGGTATTCAGGGTGTGGGATCACGTGGTGTCCGAACAGCGTAACGTTGTGTTTTGAGATGCGTCTACAGTAGATTTCCATTAATATCTTTCTAACGGAATGACGGATTTTATTATGAAACATAGCGCAGCAAATGCGGAGCTTGTTGACATTTATTTTACAGTTTGCATAATTCTGTCATTTTGCAGAAGAATCGGTTACCATCAATATAAATAGAAATCTACAGCACGTGCATGTAAGAAATAACTTATTTTGTTCGCTGCGTATCAACAAAATTTGTCCGTTTGTTAGGAAGATTTTAAAAATACGTTACAGATTATGTCCGTCGGAGAATGTGGTTCTGAAGCGTTCGGAAACCACGTGGATTCACGCGAGCTAAAATGCTGCGAAATCACGTGTTTTACTGGGCACGATTTGCTGAGATGCACGACGTGTAAATTGCTTGTGTTCGAGTGTCCAGTACGTTCCGAATACCTGTCCAATATTGAAATATTGAAATATTGGACAGTATTTTCAAAATATTGTACAGTAAGCAAAACATATTGGCCCACAACAGGACAGTACACCAACTATTGGACAGTTTTAATAACATGTGACGTCATTGCAATGTTTTAATAATCATTATCAGGTTACAGGAGTGTGTTATTTGATCGGCAGCTACACTGGTCACAAATCCGACAAGCCCCATTCATCTAGTCAAACCCACAACTAATTTTGCAATGCGGCCATTTTGAAATTCACCGATTAACTCATCGGCTACTTTTATTCAACGTACTACAGTGCTCCAGATAAGTTTTGTATCTAAAGAGTATTTTGGAAATTGACTAAGAAACCTGACTATAGTCTTTTTCACGAAAGCTGTCTAAATTTTACGGCCATATAAACAATTCAAAAACCATATTTGTTTCGATAATATTAAATTAAAGGAAAATTTAAGAATGAGCCTTCTTTTTATTTCGTGAAATTTGGTCAAATATTGATTTTATTGCAAAAAAAACAATTTCCCCATGTTAAATCCCCATAGACATCTTCACTGAGTGAAGATGTCTATGGGGATTTAACATGGGGAAATGTTTTTGAATTTTAGAAATACTGGACCGATTTTTCAAATTTAACTTTTGTTTTCTTAGTTAGATCATATCCAAGCTATCTAGTCAGGTTTCGGAGTCAATTTCCAAAATGTTTTGTTTTTTGACTCCTCCCACACTTCCTTACCACTTTTTCCCCCATGTTAAATTCCCATAGACAAATCAATTTTTCGTAATAAAATCAATATTTGACCGAATTTCACGAAATAAAAAGAAGGCTCATCCTTAATTTTTCCTTTAATTTAATATTATCAAAAGAAATCTTGTTTTTGAATTGTCTATATAGCCGTAAAATTTGGGCAGCTTTCGTGAAACAGACTATAGATAGCTTGGATATGATCTAACTAATAAAACAAAAGTTAAATTTTAAAAATCGGTCCTGTATTTCTAAAATTCAAAATAATTTCACGCCGTGAAGATGTCTATGGGGATTTAACATGGGGAAATTGTTTTTTCGCAATAAAATCAATATTTGACCAAATTTCATGGAATAAAAAGAAGGCTCATTCTTATACCCCCATATTTCAAATTCAATGCGTATTTTGCTTTTCCAAATGTATTATTGACTGTCTTCCTTATTAAATAGGGAACACATGATAAAAATAAAATATGTTTAAAAATTCACTTATTTGAATTGCAAAAAGTAACTAGGTAATTTTTCAACTTTATTACAGTATTTTAACAACTCAATTTGAAAATCAATGCGTATTTTCACATTGCTGTGAGTATTTTGTACTCAATGCATATTCTGCTAAAATACGTGCGTAAAATATGCCAATACGCACCTTATCTGGAGCTCTGGAACTACTATACAACCCCTGTATATCAATAGTATTGGGGTGCAAATATTCACGATTTACAACGGAAAGGCACCACATTTACACTGATCAATCATGCTAGCAGAATGCAAACTAAAAACTTTCTTTTATTGTATTTCAGAGATCAAAGGAGGAGCGGATACTTAGAAACACATTCACAATTAGACACGTCATGAGAATAAGACACAACATGACAAATAACAATATAAAAACAATGACAAATCTAAGAAGTTCCGTAAGCAGAGCCGTGCTGTGCACGTATCTACTGATGGTGGTGCAGTTCACATCAGTCACCGCCGTGACGACAACTACCTCTTCGTCCCCACCTTACTCCACATACTCTAACTACCACAACTTCTCCAACTACCACCACTTCCCAAATCCCTACAGTCTCCATACTGCCACACTATCTCCAAACGACACGACTACTCCAACTACACCCATTATCCTACTACACTAATTCTCCATCTACCACCACTACACAACTACCACCAATACACACATTTTTCATCACACTTACTCCTTACTACCACCACTACACCATCTACTACCACTTATCGCCAACTACCATCCTCATAATCCTTATTCCTCCCATCGAATCCATATATTCCCTCTTAGACTCCTATATACACTCTACTCTAATTAACAACTCGTTATGACAATTATACACCTATTAAACCTTCTAAACTCTTACCTCTTCATCTACCACCAACTGTCTACAAGTTCCCAACATCTTCAGCCTTCGCCCAACATCTTAGACATATTCTCATTTCACCAATCTTCATCACATCTTCATCATTACTAAAAACCTCGTCTAAATCGACACATCCTCTTAGATTCTTCATCCGATTTAAGACATTTCTTCACAACTCGTGATATACACATTAGTTCCTAATCAAACATTAGTCTCAATAGTGGCACATTCGTACATACTAGTATAACTTGGTCATAATCTTAAAATAGTGATAACTCGACTCCATCTACCACAACCTCTCATCTTAACTACTCTTACTCAATCTTCCCATATACTTAGCCAATCTTCCACATACTCTCCAAATACCTCCTACTTACACACCAACTTCCTCCACTACACTCCCAAATACCAACCTCTTCACCAACTTCCTACAATTCTCCATAATCGTATCACAACTACTCATAACTAACACCAACAACAACACACAATTCCTCACTTTACTCCATTATCTACCACCACTTCAATATACTTACTCGCTACATCATCTACAAAGCTTCTCAAAAAGAATCAACATACTCCAATACCCACCCCTACACACAAAACTTACAACAAACCACTAACCTACTACCACCACTACACCTACTATCACCACTACTCCAAACTACCCTCACCACTCCAACTACCACCATACTCCAATACCACCACTACACCAAATACCACCACTACTCCAACTACCACCACTATCTCCAATATACAACAACTACTCCAACTACACCACTACCCCAACTACCACTACTACCTCCCCAACTACCACACTACTCTAATCTTCCATACTACACCAACTACCACCAATACTACTAACTACGACCACTACTCAAATACCACCCCTACTCAACTACCACTGCTACAACATCTGCCACAACTCCCCAAATACCACCTCTCAAACCATATACCACCTATACTCAAATCTTCCACCATTACTTCCAAACTAACACACATACACCAACTACACACACTACTCAACGACACCAAATACTCCTACTACGTCCATACTTCCAACAACCATCCCTAACCCAAATACCACTAAATCACTACACCAACTTCCACCATACCCCTATCTACCACCACTTCAACAACTACCACCTATTACTCCAACTAACCACCACTAAACCAAATTCCACAATTCTACAATACCACCCACTACTCAACTTCCTCCACTACACAAATGCCAAAAAGACCCATCTAACACCACTAAACCAACTACACCAATACTACTAACTACCTCCACTACAACAAACTACACACCACTACTCAACTACACACCACTACTCCAACTACCACCTCTACTCCAACTACCACCACTTCTCCAACTACACTCAAACTATATCATTATACCACCTCTACTCACATATACCACCAATTCCCAAACTATCACACTCTACTCCATTACCACTGCCTTCACCAATGCCAACACTACTCCTTCTACCATCGGACTACTCCACCAACTTCCTCAACTAACCCCAACTACCTACCACTTCTCCATCTTCCCCACTTCTCCAACTTACTACACTTACTCCAATTACTCTCTTTCGCTTAACTTCCTCCACTTTCTCACTACTCCACAATTCCCTTAAATTTCACCAATACTAATTAGTACTCCTAGTCACCAATACCTCATCTTCCCTAACGACTACTATTACTCCATAATACGACCTCTTCTCCTATCTTCCACTCTTATCACAATACGTCATACTACGAATACTTAAGTCAGTACTAGTATACACATCGTCTACTCGTAGCTACTACCTCAATTCTACCTACTTCCAATTGTATCCATTCTTCACATCTTTTATCACATCTGTCAACTCCTGTACACCTAAGTCATCTTTGTAGCCCTTATAAGTACATCTTAGACATTACGTCTCTATTACCAACTACCATCTACTACTCCAACTACCACAACTACTCCAACTACCACCACTACTCCACTTCATCACTACCCCAACTATCACCACTACTCCTATCTACCACAACCACACTAACTACCACCACTACTCAACTACCACCACTACTCCAAATACCAACACTACCCCAACTACCACTCTACACCAACTACCACCACTACTCAACTACAACACTACACCATCTACCACCAATACTCCAACTTCGAACCACTACTCCAACTACAACACCCCTACTCAACTACCACTGCTACAACAACTGCCACCATTCCCCAAAACTTCCACACTACAACCAACTACCACCACTACTCCAAACTACCACCATACTCCAACTACACCACTACACCAACTACCACCACTACTCCAACTACCACCAATACTCCACTTCGACACTACTCCAACGCAACCACCCTACTCCAACTACCAACTTACACCAATACCACCACTACCCCAACTACCACCACTACACCAACTACCACCAATACTCCAACTACCACCACTACACCAAACTACCACCACTATCCAACTACCACCACTTCTCCAATACCACCACTACACCAACATGCCCCACCAATACCCCAACTACCACCACTACACCAACTACCACCAATACTCCAACTACACCACTACACCCAACTCCCCAATACTCCAACTACTCCACTACTCCAACTACCACCACTACTCCAACTTACCACCACTACTCAACTACCACAACTACTCCAACTACAACCACTAAACCACAAATGCAACCCACTACTCCAACTACCACGGACTATTCCAACTACCACCACTACACAACTACCAACACTACACCAACTACACCACTTCCAACTACCCACCACTTCTCCAACTACCACACTACTCCAACTACCCAACCAATACTTAAACTACCACCACTACTTCCAACTCCCCACTACCCAAACTATCACCCACTACTCCAAACTACCACACTACACCAAATTCCAGCCACTACCCATCTAACACATACTCCAACTACGACCACTACTCAACTACACCACTACACCATCTACCTACCACTACTCACAACGCGACCACTACCTCACAACTACCACCACTACGCCAACTACCTAACCCAATACTCCAACTACAACAAAAACTACTCCAACTACCACAAATACTCCAACTACCACCACTACAACAACTACCACCCCAATTACTCCAACTACGACCACTACTCCAACTACAACAACGACACCAACTTACCATCACTATCCAACTACCACCACTACTCAAACTACACATTCCCCTACTACCACAATACTCCAACTACACACTACCCTAAACTTCGACCACTACACGTACTAGCACCAATACCTTACCAACTACGACCACTACTCCAATACAACCTTCACCACTATCACCACTACTCCAACTAACTCCATACTCCTAACTAGCACCACTACTCCATTTACAACCACTACACCAACTACCACCACTACTCCCATCTACCACCACTTACTCAACTACCACACTCTACAAACTAACACCTCTACCCTAACTATCACCACTACTGTAACTACCACAACAACACATATACCACCACTACTCCAACTACCACCAACTACTCCACTACTCCACTACCCCTCCAACTCCACTACTATCCAACAACCACCACTACTCCAACTACAACCAACTACCAATACCACCATTAATCCAACTACCACCAGTACTCCATCTACCACTATTACAACCAACTACCATCCACTACACCAACTACAACCACGTACTACTCCAACTACCACCTACACCCCAACTACCACCACTACTCCAACTACCACCACTACTTCTCCACTACCAACCACTACTCCAATTACCACTAAACACACCAACTACAACCACTACACACTACAACCACTACTCCCAACTACCACCACTAATCCAACTACCACCACTACCCAACTGCTAGCACTACTCCAACTACCACCCGACTACTCCAAACTACCACACTACTCCAACAACCACCTCTAAACCCAAAACTATCACCACTACTATCTTTCCAACTAATACCACAACCACACCAACTACCACCACTGACACCAACTATCACCACTACTCCAACTACCACACTACTCCAACTACCACCAATACACCAACTCCACCACAACTCCCAACTACCACCACTACTCCAACTACCAACCCACTACCCCCAACTACCACCAATACTCCAACTACGAACCACTAACTATCCAACTACCACCACACTACACCAACTACCACCGACTTCACCAACTACCACCACTACCCCCAATAACCACCATTACACCAACTACCAAGCACAGCACCCAACTACCCACCAACTACACCACTACCACCACTACTCCAACTACCACCACTACACCAACAACCACCGCTACTTGCTCGCAACAACCACAACAACCTTAACTGCAACAACTACTACACCAACTACCACCACTACACAACTACACCACTACACCAACTACCACCACTACTCCAACTACCACCACTACACCAACTACCCCTACTAACCCCAACCACACCACTACTACCAACAAACCACACTACTCCAACTACCACTACTACAACCACTGCCACAACTACTCCAAACCTACAACTACTATACCAACTACCACCACTACCCCAAGTACCACACTACATCCAACTACCACCACTATTCCATCAACCAACCACTACTCCAACTACCACCACTACTCCAACTACACCACTACTCCAAATACCACCACTACAAACCAAACAACCAACCACTACTCCAACTACCACTACTACACCAACTGCACAACTACTCACTACAACTACTACTCCAACTACCCTACCCACTACCCCCCCAAGTACCACCACTACTTCCAACAACCACCCACTCACGACTCCAACTACCCAACCCACCAACACATCCAACTACCACCAGTACTCCCAAGTACCACTATTACAACCAACTACCAACCACTACACCAACTACCACCACTACCTCCAACTACCACCACTACTTCAACTACCACTACTAACACCAACTGCCACCACAACCCACAAACTAACCACTACTACCCCAACTACCACTACTACCCCACCTACCACGGCTACCAACCCCCCTCCAACTACTAAACACACCACCACCGACTACAACCAACTAACCACAGACTATCCAAAATTACCCACCACAAACACCAACTACCCACCCGCCACTACACCAACTACCACTACTACCCAACTACCAACACTAACACCAACTACCACCACTACACCAACTACCAACCACTTATACACCAACTACCACTATTAACACCAACTACCACCACTAATACACCAACTACCACTACTATCCTACCAACAACCACAACAAAACCAACTACCACAACTACACCAACTACCACTACTAACCCGACTACCACCACTACAAAACCAACTACCACCATCATACTCCACTACCACCCACTATACACCAACCAGGCCACACATTTCACAAACTACAACTACTATTCCAACTACCACCACAACCCCAACTACCACCCACTACTCTTGCCAACTACCACCCTACTCCAGCTACCACTATTACACCAACTACCACCACTACACCAACTACAACCACTACTCTCCACTGCCACCACAACTCCAACTACCACCACTACTCCACACTACTACTACTACAACCAACTACCACCACTACTCCTACTACCACCACTACTCCAACTACCAACCACAAACTCCAAACCTGCCACCAACTACTCCAACTACCACATTACTCCAACTACAACTACTACAACACAACCAACTACCACAACTACACCAACTACCACGACGACACCACTACCACTACTACACCAACTACCACCCTACAACCAACTAACCACCGCTACTCCAACTACCACCACTAGCTCCTACTACCACACTACTCACAAACTACACCAACACATCCAACTACCACCCGTACTCCACTAACCACTAGCTACACCATCTACCACCACTACTCCAACCTACCACTACAACCCCAACTACCACTACTACCACCAACTACACCACTACTCCAACTATACCACCACAACTCCAACTGCCACCACTACTCCAACTACCACTACTACTCCAACTATCACCACTACTGCAACTACCACCACTTCTTCAACTACCACTAACACAATCAAACACCAACTACGACACTAACTCCAACTACCACCCCTACTCCAACTACCACCTCTACTCAACTTTCCAATTATCACCCACTACACCAACTACCACCATTTCTAACACCAACTACCACCCACTACTCCAACTACCACCGACAATTCCAACAACCACCACTACTCCAACTACCACCACTAAACCAACTACAACCACTAACTCCACTACCACCACTAACCAACTACCACCACATACATCCAACTACCACCAACTCCAACTATCACCACATACTCGAACAATACAAACCACTACTCCACACTACCACCACTACACCAACTCCCACCACTACTCCAACTAACCCCCCACTACACCTCCCACCTACCACAACTACATAGCACCAACTACCACCACTAACACCAACTACCACCACTACACCAACTTCCACCATTTACTCCACTAAAACCACCACTACTTCCGCAACTACCACCACTATCTACCCAACTACCACCACTTACTCCAACTACCACTACAACCACCATTGCTAAGCCAACTACCCACGACTACAACCAACTACCACCGATTACACCAACTACCACCAATACTCTCCAATACCACCACACATCAACCTACCACCACTACACCCAACTACCACCACTACATCCAACAACCCACACAATCCACTCAACCACCACTACTCCAACTAACCACCACTACACAACTTACAACCACTACTCCCAACAACCACCATACACAACAACCACCACTCACACAATCAACTACCACCACGACACCAACTGTCCACCATATACACAACGACCACTACTACACCAACTACCACCACTACTCCAACTGCCACCACTTACTCCACCTACCACCACTACTCCAACACCACTACTACACAACTACCACCAGTACTCCCACAACCACCACTACATCCAATCAACCACCTCTACACCAACTACCACTACAAACCCCAACTACCTCCACTAACACCTACTAACCACCACTATAAACTAACCAGCACTACTCCAACTACCACCACTATACACCAACTACCACCACAACTCCAACTAACCACCACTACTCCAAACTACCACAACTACACACACCAACTACCACCACTAAGCCAACACCAACCCACCACTACTACAACTAACCACAACAACCAACCATTGCTATGCCAACTACCACGACTACAAACCAATTACCCACCCACGAATACACCAACTACCCACCCATTACTCCAACAACCACCACTTCTCCAACTACCACCACTACACCAACTACCCACTACTACAGAAACTACCACCACCACTACTCCAACTACCCACCACTACACAACTAACTACCACCACTACTCCATCTAAACCACCACTACTCCAACTACCCCCACTACTCCACAACTACACCACTACACCAACTACCACCATTACAACGCCAACGACCACTACTACCCCAACTATCCCACCACTACCCCAACTACCACCACTACTCTAACTACCCACCACTACCCCAACTACACCACTACTCCAACTACCCAACCCAACTCCAACTACCACAACTACACCAACTACCACCCCTAACCCCAACTACACCTCTACTCCAACTACCACCACAACAACCAACTACCACCACTACTACCATCCTACACACCACTAACACACAACTACCACAACAACAACCAACTACCATCACTACACACCAGCTACCACCACTACACTAACTAACCACCACTACACCGAACTTCCACCACTAACAACCAACTACCCTACACCACTACTCACTATAAACGCTGTTTCTATATCTTTTCCCGCCCGCCCCAACTACCACCCACTACCCAACTACCACCACTAC
This sequence comes from Conchocele bisecta, assembly GCA_029237695.1. NCBI lineage: Eukaryota > Metazoa > Mollusca > Bivalvia > Lucinida > Thyasiridae > Conchocele > Conchocele bisecta. Next base: position 28,877,648 of record CM055275.1, on the reverse strand, counting down.
ACCAACTGCCACCACCTACATCAACTACCACCAACTACTCCACCTACCACCACTACAACCAACTACCAACCACTACACCAACTACCACCAACTACCACCAACTGCCACCACTACTCCAACTAACCACCACTACACTACCTACCACACACAACTCCAAAACTACCACCAACTACACCAACAACCACAACAACACCAACTACCACCACTACACCAACTACCACCACTACTCTACTAACTAACACTCACTACACCAACTCCCACCACTACAGCCAACTACCACCACAACAACACACTACCACCAAAAAACTTTATAAAACGTCCAACTACCAACCACTACTCCAACTACCCAATAACGACTCCAACTACCACTGCTACTCCAACACCACCCGACTACTACAACTTCCACCACTACTCCAACTACCACCCCTACAAACACCAACTACCAACACAACACCAACTACCACCAACTACTCCAACTACCACCACTACTCCTCCAACAACCACCACTACACCTAACTACCACCACTACAACAACTACCACCACTACTCTAACTACCACCACTACTCCAACTACCACCTCTACACCAACTACCAACAACTACACAACTACCACCCAAACACCAACGACCACCACAACTCAACTACCACCACTACTCCAACTACCACCACTACACCAACTACCACCACTAACACCTAACTACCACCACTTCTCCAAGTACCACCACAACTTCAACTACCACCACTACTCCAACTACCACCGACTAACAAAACAACTACCTCCAATACTCCAACTACCACCACTACTCAAACTACCACCACTTACTCCAACTACCACTACAACCACCATTGCTATGCCAACTACCACGACTACACCACTACCACGATTACACCAACTACCACCATTACACCAACTCCCGCACCCAATCTCCAACTACCACCACAACCTCCAACTACCACTAAATACACAAACTACCACCATTCTACTCCAACTACCACCACTACTACTCCAACTCACCACCTAGTCTCCAACTACCACCGCCTACCCAACTACCACCACTACAACAACTACCACCTACTACACCAACAACACTACTAGCCCCAACTACACCACTACACCAACTACCACCACTACTGTAACAACCACTCCACTACACCAACTACCAACCACCCACTACACCAACACCACCACTACACCAAAACTAATACCACCACTAACTCTCCAACTACCCCTACTAACACCAACTACCACCACTAAACCAACTACCGACCACTACACCCAACTACCACTAACACACCACCATTTGCTAAGCAATGCCAACTACCACGACTACACCAATTACCACGATTACACCAACTACCACCATTACTCCAACTACCACCACTTCTCCAACTACCACCACTACTCCAACTACCACTACTACAGAAACTACCACCACTACTCCAACTACCACCACTAATCCAACTACCACCAGTACTCCAACACCACCGTACTACTTCCAACCTACAAACCACTAGACATCCAACTACCACCACTACAACCAACTACCACCTTACTCCAACTAACCACCACTACTGTCCAACTACAACCACAACACCAACTGCCCAGTACCACTACAACCAACTACCACCGACTACTCAACTACCACCACTACTCCAACTACCACCAGTACTCCAACTACCACCATTACACCAACTACCACTACTAACCTCCAACTAACAACCACCATACTACACCAACTACCACCACTACCTAACTACCACCACTAAACCAACTACCACACTACTCAACCTACCACCACTACTCCAACTACTACCACCTACACCAACTATCACCACTACTCCAACTACCTACCCCTAACCAACTACCACACTAACACCAACTAACCACTACAACCCTCCAACTACCACCCCTACCCCAACTAACCACCACTACAAACCAACTGCCACTGACTACCCAACTACCACCACTACTCAACTACCACCGACTACTACTCCAACTACCACCCCTCACAACAATTAACCAGCACTGTAACCCCAACTACCACCCCTACCCCAACTACCACCACTACTCCAACAACCCACCACTAAACCAACTACCACCACTACTCCAACTACCACCACTACACCAACTACCACAACTACACTAACTACCCACCACTACACCAACTACCACCACTTACTCCAACTACCACCACTACTCCAACTACCACCACTACACCAACTAATCCACCGACTACATCAACTACAACCACTACTCCAACTACCACCTACTACACACCAACTACCACCACTACTCCAACTACCACCGCTACAACCAACTACCACCACTACTCCAACTACCCTCCACTACTCCAACTACCACCGCTACACCAACTACCACCACTACACCAACTACCACCAACTAACTCTCCAATCTACCACACTACACCAACTATAACCACTACTCCAACTACCAACCACAACTTATCCAACTACCACCACTACCCCAACACCACCACTACTCCCACTACCCAACCACTACTCCAACTGCCACCACTACTACAACTACCACCAACTACTCCAACAACCCACCACTACTCCAACTACCACCACTACCCCAACAAAACCACCACAAACACCAACAACCACCCACACACCAACTAACCACAACAGCTCCAACTAACACCACTACTACTCCAACTACCATCACTACACCAACTACCACCACTACTCCAACTAACTCACAACTACCCCGAACTGCCACAACTACTCCAACTTCCACCTCTAACACTGACTACCACCACAATACACAACTACCACCAGCTACCACACCACAGGCTAACCACGGCCAATAACCACCACTCCTCCAAATACCACCACTACTCCCCCAACCTATCACCAGTACTCCAACTACCACAACTACTCCAACTATCACTACAACACCACCTACCACTACAACTACGCCAGCTACCACTACAACTACGCCAGCTACCACTACAACTACTCCAGCTACCACTACAACTACTCCAGCTACCACTACAACTACTCCAGCTATCACTACAACTACTCCAGCTACCACTACAACTACTCCAGCTACCACTACAACTACTCCAGCTATCACTACAACAACGCCCACTACCACGACGACAACAACGTCGACGACAACAGTACAAGGTCAGTGAGTGTAGTTAGGTGTTGGTGTGCTCTTCAAATGCTTTGGAGATACTCTAAATATTTAATGCTGGCTCTAATTATTTATACCTAGCATTAACCCTTTGAACCCGAAAGCCCGCTATAGCGGTTTATGCAAACAGTTGCAGATCCAGATGAGCCGGCTCGTAGCGAATCAGGTAATGTTTCGTTCTCCCGGTTGTCATGGAAACGGGATTTTTCTATTCTTTATAAAATCTATTTTCCCAAGTCAATTCTTTCAAAAAGTGACAATATGTATATAGCTTTACCGTTTCATATAACAGAATACACATTTTCCTCATATTATTTAAGTTGTTGGTTGAATGATATACATGTAGTTAGTATTAAAATGTATTAAATACAGGTTTTCGTGACCGTTTTGTTTGTTAAATATGGTATATGTTCCAACTTGGCATTTTAATTTAAACTACATGTTTGTCCCAATTGAAAGTTGAGATTTCTTGGTGAAGATTGGCTGCTTGATGTGACTATCATGATTCCATAGTGCACATGTAACTATACAACAACAAAAACATCATTTATCTTGGTAAATTTGATTAGCTTTTTAACAAATCTCCAAAAAATTGCAAAACTTATTTTTGGCAAAACGCGAATTCTCTTGTGTTTTACCTATATGAGAAAGTAAAATATAAACACCATGACACTTTGTTGCATACTATACAGGTGAGACATATATTCTCATCACGAAATACGAGGGTCATCCAATATATAGTGAAAACGGCTCGGTATTATTTGTTTGGAATGTACAATCCTGGTCATCATGGTCATGCATCCGTAATCCTACAACGGAACCTTCTGTCTGTTTAATATTTGGTTTGCTCATATTTGAAAATGTTTTTTATATTGGTTGCTTTAACTTTAAATTATTTATCTCCGTTTGGAAGAGTAATGGACAGGGGAGGTAATTTCCCATACTTGTTTAGCCAAAACTGTCATTTTAAGGACCAGTGGGACCCCTGATCAACTAATAATTCATGCATAATTGCTTCATAAATGTGATGGAATATATGCATAACATACATGTGAACATTCTCTTCTTACTATATCCTATAATCCTACACAGTGTAAAGAGTTTCCATGTCGGCCATCTTAGTGTGTACCAGCCATCAGCCAGTGTTACCTCTTATTGCGTTTGACGCATACCACTAATAATATGACAAACACATGAATAAATAAAATGTTTGAGAATTCATTAAAGACTGTGTAACAGTAAGAACAATACACAGTGCTGTAGATATATAACTATTACCATAAATACTGTATTAAATCCAGTGACTTGTAAGCAATTATCTGAGTGTATTGTCAGTACTGTCTACTCGCCTGCTATGAGAGTAAATACGCTTTTTACCTGTGGCAGATGCATTTCTAATAATAGACAGTGCATCAGTTTGACATTTTACCCATTGAACAAGTGTCCATTGTATATTTTGTGAGTGATGGTAAACAAGCTCAGATGTCAGATTTTTGTGTCGTCTGCTGAAATAATATTATAGGACGTTGTCGTTCTATATATGTGGGATGTATTGCACCAAATTGTATTAGGTTTGCTGCCATATTATTTGCTGTAGGTGTCAAACCCTCCAAGTGGTGAAACTCTCCGATAACATGTACAAAATAAAATGGCAGAGATGGCAACTGATGCTCTGTATAATATATTCTAAGAAGAACAGGGTCAGATATACTTTATATAGATATTCAGTCACATGTATGATTCTACTACATTTGAAACACAATGCCATATTCTATACAGTCAGTCCTTAATGAACGTTTAAGATCAAATAGCAAAAAAGTGCCAAACACATTGATTTCACGTATCTTTTTCAGTATCTTGTTCAGTATTCCTTCCTTTTTGCAATGACAATAGGTTAGCCGATCTTTGCCAGCTAAGGAAGTTGGGAAAATGCACGCAATGTATATAATATGCCAGTATAGCCGCTCTTTTCGAAGCCGGTGTGACGTCATAAGGCGATGTTGAACTGCATACTTCGTTAGTCTGTCTTTCACAGACATGGATCAATAAATAGAGAATAGTAGGTTAGTGCCGTGAATGGGAAAAAATATATGGCAAGGCTCAGGAAACGGGATGGGCGAGGCTCTGCCGAGCACATCCCGTTTCCGTGCCGCGCTAGATATGTTTTCCCACACGGCACTAACCTACTATTCTATTTATCCCGTCAACACCTACAAATGGCTGTAAAATGCAAAAATAGTATTGACTGGATATCAAAAGTGTTTCATGGCACCGTGTTTCACGGCACATACGCACTGTGTTGACGGGATAAACATTCATATGTTGTTGTTTTGTTCAAAATCATTTTAGATGGGATGCAAGATAAGCCACGTCGCTTTTTTCAGAAAACACATACATCAGCAAATTAAAACCTTAAGGGTCTGATGAAAGAAAAGACGCGATTTCGTTTCATACCTCAAGGTGATGGTAAACGAAGCAAAAATAACAAACATCGGAGATTTTGCGAAACCGAATTATTTTGGTGGTTACAGAGACTTGGTTTTAATCAATAATATGTCTAGTTATTCCAGCATCAAAGCAATTGCAGCCTGTTTTAAATACCTTTATTACACTCTTGCAAATTATTTGCACGGGTTTTGCTGTGACAGAAAACCCGTAATCAACTCCTTCAAATAATACACCGTGAAGAGAACACCCGTAATTGCGCGCCTGTTTTCTTGCAAACCACGCGCTATCATGCAAAATATTTAATTTTTATTACAGTAAAAATAAAGTTATTTGAAAATTTGGAGTGGGTCTCGACTAATCTAGAATGTTAATGTGATTGAACACATTCCAAACATGCACTTAAATATATCTGGCTCATAGAAACAGCTGCGTAATTTGGATTTCAAAACGTTTACATGACACATTTGACGTCACACAACGTAACGTCAAAACGCAGGAACACACGTCATTGCATAACTATACATGCGCACATTGATTATAATCTCAAAAATAGAATAAATATGCATATATATATATCCGCCCTGGAAGTGTAATAAATAGGATATTCCATCGTACATGTTTGAATAGCGGAAATAATACACTCGTGTCCGTCGGCGTCCGTGCAAGCAACTCGTTCGCTACGCTCACTCGTTGCTTACGCGGAAACCGACGCACACTCATGTATTATTTCCCGCTATTAAAAATGTACGATGGAATATCCTCTATGTATTTCATGTGAAGAGATCGGTAATTGACTTAACGCATTGTCTAAATATGTTGATCATTAATTAATGTTATTTCCTGGGAACGAATTGTTAAATTGAGGGAACGAATTGTTATTGCGTGTTCATTCCTAACATTAATAGTTTTAATACTTACATTCAAGAAATTGATTAGCTCAAAAGATATGTATTTATTAAATGCTCGCTTAAAACAATTAATGCAAATGTGTAGTCAGAATGTGTCAGACACGTCCAGCCAATAAATAAAGCATGCACAACAAAACATGTATATTTAAGGGTGGGAATTATATCGTGTGTTCCCGCACACAAGTTTGCATTATATATGTAGCACAAGTATGCATGTACCTCACTTGACTGCACACTGTCTAACCATTGCTAACCCGCACACCTACGTATAAAACAGTATTACTGTTATAAAAGTTTGCGCATGTTGTGTCTACTCAATTTATAAATACACGTACATGTTTACACAATTACATAATTTATCAGGTACCGATCTTTGTATTTTCCGAATACGTATTGACTGATAACTTTTTGTTTTGTTATGCCGTGTCGTCCGTTTCACAACGCAGCGGACATTATTAGAGGGAATATTACTCCCGCGTCCCGAAAATACCCGAACAGTAATTGCGGAAACAACCGAATTATGTTTAGACTGTCTCGGCGTTTATCTAAAATGGACAATGAACGTGTGGTGGTATACAAATGAAATGAAATGACAACAGACAATTGGCTGGTACCCAGTTCGTGAAATTCCTGTTATGATATTTACAATAGTAACCGGATACTAGCCCAGCATACGTTAATAATATGGCCGATTCTCCAGCTACTGTTCCAATAAATTGGCAAGGGCACGTCACGGGGTCAGCGGAATGGGTCTATTTTAGCTTTCTAGAGATGTAGCCATTTGCAGCCATTTTAGGTGGTCGAATAGACGCCTTATCTAGAGCAAATTAGAGATTGAACATTTATCCCGTCAACACAGAGCGTATGTGCCGTGAAACACGCTGCCGTGAAACATTTTTGATATCCAGTCAATACAATTTTTGCATTTTACAGCCATTTGAAGGTGTTGACGGGATAAATAGAATAGTAGGTTAGTGCCGTGAATGGGAAAAAATATCTGGCGCGGCACGGAAACGGGATGTGCTCGGCAGAGCCTCGCCCATCCCGTTTCCTGAGCCTTGCCAGATATTTTTTCCCATTCACGGCACTAACCTACTATTCTCTATATATTCTCCTAGTAGCTTGGGAGATAATGTAAATGATCAACTGGTTGACTAGTGAAACAGGCGATTGAAAACCACAGTAAATGCCATAGTTGTAAACGTAAACTTTTTCAATAGCTGATTCACTGTGATTTTGCAATTCTAAATAAATGTTATATACATGTACATGTATCTATCAAACAAACGTGAATTTCAAAGAAGACCAATACAATTACCGTTAACGTCAATATGGAATTGAAATTATGACAAGAAACAGATTCCCTTCAATTAAGGTATAATGAGTAATAGATTTCAGACAAGCGATGTAAATATAACAACTGGAATTACAAACACAAGTACTGAACAATTACCATAGGCATAACAAAATAATGAGAAATAAAATTTCTCCATCCGCCTACGATCAAGTCATTGACTAAATAAATAAGGAACTTCTCCTACCGTACAATATTGGTCATGCATCACAGAAGTACCTGTAAAGTGTACACTAACAAGATGAAATAAACAATTACCATCAATCAAAAATATAGACTATTCTATATTTAACATAATGCTAAAATCATGGGGCTACGGGTGAACAAATTTCATGGCCGTAGCACATCGCTGTGAAATCACCTGTGAGAAACAATAACTAACATTGCACCAGTCTAAATCGCAAATTGATTGTAACCAATCAAATTCAAGAGTCTAGTAAACAACCACGAAACCAACTTACCTATGAAAAAGAAAAAATAAATTAATCTCTAACCAAAGTTTAATAAGTCAAGATTAAAATAAATAAGTCGCAATCAACAAGGCGACCTACATATAACAAACAGTTTCCTCTCGGTAATTAATATTTTTTAGAATAAAAAATCACATTGTGCACGCGGGGAGACTTCTGGGGGGGGGGGGGGGACGGAAATATACACATCCTCGGGTTTTTTGGCCTCCTATGTCCCGCCCCTGAAAATGTTTGGCTGGCTAAACTCACACACACATCGTATGTCCGCCGTCCCCAGATGGGGAATATATTGGTTGCGCGTATACCATGTATACGTTTGGTCCAGACAGACATATGGATGTATCTAAAGCGATTCAAACGGCATTATGCAATATACAATATATGTATTTATCAGATTTTGAACAAATGTAAAACAAAATGTTTCTATAAGGAACATTACATAATGTTAATAAAATGAAGTATTAACCACGGCAAATATCTGGGACTATGAAGTGAGGGACAACATTGCATTATACAAACAATATAAAACAGCGGTGGTGTCGAACCCACAACTCTCGACGAAAAAGTAATTTTAACAAAGATAACTGTAACCACTACGCTACATGCATCAGACAGGAACGTTTGGCTTAATCACAGGTTGATATAGCCTAAGGTGCGATTATGTATAACAATGCTTGTATGTTCTAAAATTAGATAACGAAATCACAGGTCCATCGTTATCGATTAATAATAATATTGACTTGTTCATGCATGTATTTCATGGAGTGTTTGACGTTGTTGGTGTGATACATGTATGATCTGAGTGCCTGTGCTCACTATTTACTTTTTAGCAAATACGTAGCAACAAACGTGACAAATTGATTCAGAATACATGTATGTGTGAACGGTGTTTGAATATATTTCGGGCGAACATTGGTCACATAATTCCAGCACAAAAATATTTACACAATTCCCTAACATTTGATTGGCCCGTAGCAAGTCTCCGTCCAAAATTTATATCCCAGTAAACTCCCACGCCGAACTACTTTCTGTAACCGTGAGGCGCAGTTAAAATAATCTTAAAAAAAAAAAACTCTAAAAAAAACGAAAATAAACACATGATTTTATTGATGAAGTTGATGAATTTATTTCAAGTGCTGGAATTATAAGGAATGGCCTTTTTGTTCAATTTATCGGGGATATAAACTTGGAAAAGTCGCGGGAATACTGGACGAGGCCTTCCGGCCTTCGTCCAGTATTCCCGCGACTTTTCCAAGTTTATACCCCGATAAATTTCACAAAAAGGCCATTCATTCCTATAATATATGATACACCGCATTTGTAACTCACCTACCTTACCTAGTATGGTTCAATATGGAATTTCCTGTCACCTTTGCCCTCGCCACTTTATCGGAAATCAATACATGTAGTAACAAGCATTTTGCATCTGTTTATGTTTCTGAAATAGAGTAAACGGAGTTAAAGGTATTACATACGGCTATGTACGTACTTATAATTGCTCCACGTTTGTTTTGGATATGTTCAGAATCAACGTGGGGTTTTGACATAGGAGAACATACGTAGTGGGCCTCCAAGTATGGCTAAGTACGTTTTTGTACGCATCTAATACGTTTTAATACGCTTTAACTACGTCTGAAGCTACGTATATCGAAACCCCACATTAATTTGGAATAATATCGGAAACAAACATCATTACGTATATAGCCGTATCTAATACGTTTTAATACGTATATTGCAGTTTTACTACGTATTAAAAGCGTAGTAATACCTAGCCCTCAATACCAGACAGTGTGACTGGGGCAAGACTGGTAGCAACAGTCACTCTGCAGATGCCAGCTATTGTTCTATATTTCTGGGTACAGTGACTGGTGAAATGGGACGTATGACATTTGTGGCCAACGTAGTTCCATGTCATCCTGCACCTCTGTGCAGTCAATGAATACCTCGTAACACTTATTACAAACGTAAATTATATGTTTATCAAAATACACATTAAGGCAATGTGCACCACTATCTATTGCTAAAAATGCACCTACATGTATGGACGTGACATCCGCACAGTCTGATGATCAGGATGTGCACTGTTCACCATTCCATCAATGAAACACCCGCCATGCTTAACTGGTAGAATTAATTTTACGTTGGATCCGAACTGATTCTGTTGTCAGGTATAACAGCTCTCGATGTTCGTTATTCAGTGGCAAATCACTTTTGGCAACTATGGAGGCTCAACACTGAGGGTTGGATAGCATGGAATTATTAATATTGATGGTTCCGAAAACGGGTGGATAGCATGCAGCACCAGATTGGAGGTTTCCCAACACGGGGTGGATGATAGCATGTAGCACAGATGGTAGGTTCTTTCAACACTGGGTGGATAAAGCATGTAGCAAACATATGTGGATGTCGGTATTTTGGTTTCCTTCCCTGAACAAACCCCGGATGGATTAGCATGCCAAACACAAATGGAGGTTCCCAACACGGTTGGTGGATAGCATAATATTACAGATGGATGATTCGCCCGAACACGGGTGGATAGCATGTTACAGCACAGATGGAGGTTCCCAACCACTGGTGGATAGCATGTAGCACAGATGGAGGGGTTCCCAACACGGGTGGATATAGCATGATTAGGACAGAATTGGATGGTTCCCAACACGGTGGTTGGGGATATACATGTAGCACAGATGGAGGTTTCTCAACACCGGTGTGGATAGCATGTAGCACAGAATGAGGTTCCAAGTTCCCAACCCTGGGTGGGATTTGGAATAGCATGTAAGCCACAGATTGGAGGGTTTCCCAACCCAAACGGGTTGGGATAGCATGTAGCACAGATGGAGGTTCCCAACACGGGTGGATAGCATGTTATTACAACTAGATGGCTCAGGTTCCCAAACACGGGTGGATAGCAATGTAGCACAGTATGGAGGATTCCCAACACCGGTGGATAGGCAATGTTAGCACCAGGATTGGAGGGTGGTTCCCAACCACCGGTGGGATAGCATGCATCACAGATGGAGGTTCCCAACACCGGTGGATAGCATGTAGCACAGATGGAGGTTCCCAACACCGGTGGATAGCATGTAGCACATATGGAGGTTCCCAACACCGGTGGATAGCATGTAGCACATATGGAGGTTCTCAACACGGGTGGATAGCATGTAGGACAGATGGAGGTTCTCAACACCGGTGTTGGATGCATTGTTGCACATATGGTCCCAACATGGTGGATAGCATGTAGCACATATGGAGGTTCCCAACACCGGTGGATAGCATGTAGCACATATGGAGGTTCTCAACACCGGTGGATAGCATGTAGCACATATGGAGGTTCTCAACACCGGTGGATAGCATGTAGCACAGATGGAGGTTCCCAACACCGGTGGATGCATGTTGGACGATGGAGGTTCAACACCGGTGGATAGCATGTAGCACAGGTTGGAGGTTCCCAACACCGGTGGATAGCATGTAGCACAGATGGAGGTTCCCAACACCGGTGGATAGCATGTAGCACATATGGAGGTTCCCAACACCGGTGGATAGATGTAGGACAGATGGAGGTTCTCAAACACCGGTGGATAGTTGTAGGCATATGGAGGTTCCCTAACACCGGTGGATAGCATGTAGCACATATGGAGGTTCCCTCAACACCGGGTGGATAGCATTTGTAGCACATATGGAGGTTCACCGGTGGATAGCATGTAGCACATATGGAGGTTCTCAACACCGGTGGATAGCATGTAGCACATATGGAGGTTCTCAACACCGGTGGATAGCATGTAGCACAGATGGAGGTTCCCAACACGGGTGGATGCATGTGGGACAGAGGAGGTTCCCACTCCGGTGGATAGCATGTAGCACAGATGGAGGTTCCCAACACCGTGGATAGCATGTAGCACATATGGAGGAAAGGTATCTCACAACACCGGTGGATAGCATGTAGCACATATGGAGGTTCTCAACAGCCTGTGGATAGCATGTAGCACAGATGGAGGTTCCCAACACCGGTGGATAGCATGTAGCACAGATGGAGGTTCCCAACACCGGTGGATAGCATGTAGGACAGATGGAGGTTCCCAACACCGGTGGATAGCATGTAGCACAGATGGAGGTTCCCAACACCGGTGGATAGCATGTAGCACAGATGGAGGTTCTCAACACCGGTGGATAGCATGTAGGCACCATATGGAGGTCTTCCCAACACCGTGGATAGCATGTAGCACAGATGGAGGTTCTCAACACCGGTGGATAGCATGTAGGACAGATGGAGGTTCCCAACACCGGTGGATAGCATGTAGCACAGATGGAGGTTCCCAACACCGGTGGTGGATAGCATAGTAGCACAGATGGAGGTTGGTTTCCCAACACGGGTGGATAGCATGTAGCACAGATGGAGGTTCCCAACACCGGGTGGATAGCATGTAGCACAGCCCCATGAGTTCAACAGGGATGGAGTGTTATAGCATGTAGCGCACCGATGGAGGTTCTCCCAACACGGGGTGGTAAGCATGTAGCACATGGAGGTTCTCAACACCGGTGGATAGCATGTAGCACAGATGGAGGTTCCCAACACGGGTGGATAGCATGTAGCACAGATGGAGGTTCACCGGCGGTGATAGCATGTAGCACAGATGGAGGTTCCCAACACCGGTGGATAGCATGTAGCACAGATGGAGGTTCTCAACACCGGTGGATAGCATGTAGCACAGATGGAGGTTCCCAACACCGGTGGATGGACATGGTAGCGCACATATGGAGGTTCTCAACACCGGTGGATAGCATGTAGCACATGGAGGTTCCAACACCGGGTGGATAGCAGTAGCACAGATGGAGGTTCTCAACACCGGTGGGGATAGCATGTAGCACAGATGGAGGTTCCCAACACCGGTGGATAGCATGTAGCACAGATGGAGTTCCCAACACCGGTGGATAGCATGTAGCACAGATAGGTCAACACCGGTGGATAGCATGTAGCACAGATGGAGGTTCTCAACACGTGTGGATAGCATTGTAGCACAGATGGAGGTCCCAACACCGTGGATAGCATGTAGCACAGATGGAGGTTCCCAACACCGGTGATAGCATGTAGCACAGATGGAGGTTCTCAACACCGGTGGATGATAGCATGGAGGCCCACAGATGGAGGTCTTCCAACACCGGTGGATAGCATGTAGGCACAGATGGTGGAGGGGTCCCAACAACGGTGGATAGCATGTAGCACAGATGGAGGTCTCCCAACACCGGTGGATAGCATGTAGGCACAGATGGAGGTTCTCAACACGGTGGATAGGCATGTAGCACATGATGGAGGTTCAACACGGTGGATAGCATGTAGCACAGATGGAGGTTCTCAACACCGGTGGATAGCATGTAGCACAGATGGAGGTTCCCAACACGGGTGGATAGCATGTAGCACAGATGGAGGTTCCCAACACCGGTGGATAGCATGTAGCACAGATGGAGGTTCCCAACACCGGGTGGATAGCATGTAGCACAGATGGAGGTTCTCAAACACCGGTTGGATAGCAGTAGCACAGATGGAGGTCACACACGGTGGATAGCTGTAGCACTGATGGAGGTTCTCAACACCGGTGGATAGCATTGTAGCACAATGGAGTTTCTCAACACCGGTGGATAGCCGTAGCACCGATGGAGGTTCCAACACACCGTGATAGGCCATGTATGACAGAAGGAGGTTCCCCAAACACCGGTGGATAGCATGTAGCATCAGGAAATGGAGGTTCTTCAACACCGTGGATAGCATGTAGCACGATGGATTGGGTTTCCCAACACGGGGGAGGCCTGGTAGCACATATGGAGGTTCTCAACACCGGTGGAATAGCATTAGGACAGATGGAGTCAACACCGGGTTGGATAGCAATGTAGCACAGATGGAGGTTCAAAACACACCCCGGTGGATAGCATGTAAGGACAGATGGAGGTTCCCACACGGTGGATAGCATGTATGGACAGATGGAGGTCAACACCGGTGGATAGCATGTAGCACAGATAGGTTCCCAACACGGGTGGATAGCATGTAGGACAGATGGAGGTTCTCAACACCGGTGGATAGCATGTAGGACAGATGGCGGTTCCCAACACCGGTGGATAGCAGTAGCAAGAAAGGAGGTCCAACACCGGGTGGATAGCATGTAGGACAGATGGAGGGTTTTCCCAACACGGTTGGACTAGCATGTACAAAAGGAGGTTCCCAACACCGTGGATAGCATGTAGCACAAGATGGAGGTTCTCAACTAACCGGGGTGATTAGGCATGGTAGCCATATGAGTTACGTTCCCAACACCGGTTGGATCAATGTAGCACATGGAGGTTCCCAACACCGGTTGGATAGCATGTAGCCACCATATGGAAGGTTCTCAACACGGGTGGATAGCAGTAGCACATATGGAGTTCACAACAACCGGTGGATAGCATGGTAGGCTTTTAACATATGGAGGTCTAACACCGGTGGATAGCATGGAGCACATATGGAGGTTCAACACCGGTGATAGCATGGTAGCCGGCACACCAAGCCCAAACCCAAAAGGACCACCACCGGCCCAAGCTACAGGACCCACACCACATATATGGAGGTTTTTTTCCAACACCGGTAGGATACATAGTAGCACAGATGGAGGTTCTCAACACCGGTGGATTAGCAGTAGCACATATGGAAGGTTCTCAACACCCGTGGGATAGCATAGCACATATGGAGGTTCCAACACCGGTGATAGCAGTAGCACAGGATGGAGGTTCCCTAAACACCGGGGATAGCATGTAGCCACATATGGATTCTCAACACCGGTGGATAGCAATAGCACAGATGGAGGTTCCCAACACGGGTTGGGATAGGATGTAGCACATATGGAGGTTTTCCCTCACCGGTGGATAGCGGAGTAGCAACAGAGGAGGTTCCCAACACGGGTTGGATAGCATAAGCACAGATGGAGGTTCACCGGTGGATAGCCATGGTTAAGCACAGAATGGGAGTTTCCCAACACCGGTGGATAGGAAGTAGGGTAAGGATGGAGTTCTCACATGGATAGCATGTAGCACAGATGGAGGTTCCCAACACGGGTGGATTAGCAGTACGCAGATGGAGGTTCCCAACACGGGTGGATAGCATGCATCACAGATGGAGGTTCCTAACACGGGTGGATAGGATGTAGCACATATGGAGATTCCCAACACGGGTGGATAGCAGTAATCAGTATGTAGCACAGATGGAGGTTCCTAACACAGGTGGATAGCATGTAGCACATATGGAGGTTCCCAACACGGGTGGATAGCATGTAGCACAGATGGAGGTTCCCAACACGGGTGGATAGCATGTAGCACATATGGAGGTTCCCAACACGGGTGGATAGCATGTAGCACATATGGAGGTTCCCAACACGGGTGGATAGCATGTAGCACATATGGAGGTTCCCAACACGGGTGGATAGCATGCAGCACAGATGGAGGTTCCTAACACGGGTGGATAGCATGTAGCACAGATGGAGGTTCCCAACACGGGTGGATAACAATTCCAATACAAGCAAAATAAAAACGTCACAAACGCCTAGTATTAGTATAGAGGAATAGTATTAACATGAATATAGCAGTCGTTGTTTCAACCTGTTTCACTATAAAATATATTGTCAAAATCACAACTTGTGAAGGTAGTTGTACCCTTTATGTGGCCCCATGCAAAGCCTATGGAAATCTAATAAAAAAAATACTAATAAAACAATTGCTACTTACATAAATAAACCATATGGATGCGATCATTAAGTTTTATGCAGAGATACTGTTACCAATAAAAATGCACACACATCTGTAATATCCAGATAACAGACCAATTTTGATGTAGCACATGTATATTTACGTCTCTAAACAGGTGTGTAGAAGCAAAATTATACATGCAAAACACCAAAATGCGCTTAATATTTTCTAACTACAGCATATGATGTGATGTCCTTAGACTTATTTAATACATATACTGTGGTTTCTTATAACAACATTAAAACATAGCTTTGGTATGATGTCCGCATATTACAAAGTTCCAAAACAAGCACTACTTCAACATTCAAATCCAAGACTGAAGTGGTTCTGAAGTCAATACGGTAGTCAACACCATGCGGACATCATGCAAAAGGTCTGATATTAAAATCATGGGTTTTGGGCGATATGTTTGATAGTGAAACAACACGACTGCCACACTTACTGATCTTTCCTCTAATAACAGGCCTGTAGCCTGAGGGGATTTTATCTTTTCATGGCACTTTTTATTTCTCTGACTTTCTAAACATAATTATAAACTTTTTAACCATTTACCATCCCCAACATGCGCTATTCTCATTTACCATGCCCGACATGCGTTATTCTTATGTACCATCCCCGACATGCGTTATTCTCATGTACCATCCCCGACATGCGTTATTCTCATGTACCATCCCCGACATGCGTTATTCTTATTTACCATCCCGACATGCGTTATTCTCATGTACCATCCCCGACATGCGTTATTCTCATTTACCATCCCTGACATGCGTTATTCTCATTTACCATCCCCGACATGCGTTATTCTCATGTACCATCCCCGACATGCGTTATTCTCATGTACCATCCCCGACATGCGTTATTCTCATTTACCTTCCCCGACATGCGTTATTCTCATGTACCATCCCCGACATGCGTTATTCTCATGTACCATCCCCGACATGCGTTATTCTCATGTACCATCCCCGACATGTGTTATTCTCATTTACCATCCCCGACATGCGTTATTCTCATGTACCATCCCCGACATGCGTTATTCTCATGTACCATCCCCGACATGCGTTATTCTCCCCGACATGCGTTTTTCTCATGTACCATCCCCGACATGCGTTATTCTCATGTACCATCCCCGACATGCGTTATTCTCATGTGCACGAACTGATTGAAAACAGCGCGTATGCCGGCTGATCTGGCTCTACACTGTAGGCAGACTGTTTGCAGTAAATGTGCAGGAGTCAATTTCTGAAATATGTTTAGGGTTTCCGTTAAATATACCAGAGTGGTTTTAGTGCGCACGATGAGTCAAATGCGCTCCTATTTTTATCAATCATTTTCGGCAGAATACACATTTGCTTCATTCACCCAATTTCTCCAGTCACAACGATAGTGTTCATGTCTATTTCTATTCCCGGTTTGCTTGTTTAACCTCTACCATGTTTACAATGCTGAATTCAATGCTGTCGTCTGATGTTTATTTTTTATTTTCCATTTTTGTAATCAAAACACGTTTGACAATACTTGAGATTCATTTCTAATGGAACGGAGATAAAGCGCACGTTGTATTAAGAGAGAAGACCAAATATATAACAACAACAGATGGCAATGTCTGTTTCTAATGGTTAACACTTAACCCTTACAACGCTGAATTAAATCTTGTCGTCTGATGGAAATGTTTTATTTTCAATATTTATCGACAAAAACCTGTTTCGTCAGCTCATGAGAATCGCATGAGAATCGTCATTTAGAAGAATGGGATAATTTGAATGAACAAAATTAATGAAATAGCGTGAAACATTGGCAGGAACATCCTATTAAGTTAAACTTGGTGGTTGAAAGGGTTAATACTGTTAACCCTTTGAACCCGAAAGCCAGCTATATGCAAACAGTGCAGATCCAGATGAGCCGGCTCGTAACGAGCCGTCTCATCAGGATCTGCACTGTTTGAAAGTAATTTTTTTTGAGAACAAAAAATATCCCCTTTTTATAAATGGAATAGTCTGAAACATTGGCATGGAACATCCTATTAAGTTATTTGGTGTTGAAAGGGTTAAACAACTGAAGATTGCCTTCTGATCCTAGTCAGAGTTTACTTACATGCATCCATGGATGTAACTCTCATTGTATCAACTTGGAAAAGTCGCGGGAATACTGGACGAAGGGGAAGGCCTCGTCCAGTATTCTCGCGACTTTTCCAAGTTTATAGTCGCGCCTGCTGTAGCAGAAGGCGCCACTATAGTCGCCGCTTTTTTCGTCGTCGTCGTCGTCCGAAATGTTAAAAACGTTGTACAAGCTTCGTCATCATGCTATAACTTTAATATTACTTTACGGATTTCTTCAATATTTGGACATTTGATACATGTAGGCATTAAGAATACATTCATGCCGCCAATTCACATTACCCTTTTTACCTTCAATTTTTTGCTGAAACACTTAGCCATTTGTACAAGCTTCCTCGTCCTGCTATAACTTTCATATTACTTGACGCATTCCTTCAATGTTTTGACACTTGATACATGAAAGCATTTCGAACACACTAATGCGCCATTCACATGACCTTGACCTTTTACATTTTTGTGGAAGCACTTAGTAATTTTTTTATGTAAAAAAGTTTCTTCAACATTGACCTTTTTCGTGTTTTAAGCAAGAATTTCTCCGATGATGATATAAAGTATCATCATCAGAGAAATTCTTGCTTACGGTCAAATGCCTTGTCAGGCGCGACAACTCTTCCGTGGCGGAATTCTTGTTATGAAATGAAAGGTTGCTTAACTAATTATCAGATACGGACAGTGATGAAGATAATTTAATAATTGCAGAATAATTTGGTTTCTTATTTCTGAACCCTACTAGCTTCTTGGCAACGTTAGTTGAAGCAAATGCTGTTAAGTAACTGGTGTCTGAGATCTATAGACACATGTCTATTACATGACATAATGATTGTGTATACATAATCCAAACATGCTAGTCAGACATTCCAGGTCGGAAGCTGTTACGGCAGCAATTGTTTCGAAATGGCCATCGACATATTTGTTTAGAAACGCCTCCCTATATCATTCTATGCAATCATTGAAATAGAAAGGAGAGCTATCATGGAATTCCCCTCAATTTACGATGTTATAAATGATGGGGTTAACACAACATTAAGCACTTCAACTCTGAGGCAGGTGGCATATTTGCTGTAATACGTGAACTACAATGTTAATATTGTAATTATTTGAATTTTCAGGAATTAGTTCAACAACTACCACCACTCCTCCAACTACCACCACTACACCAACTACCATCACTACACCAACTACCACCACTACTCCAAGCTACCACCACTACATCAACTACCACAACTACACCAACTACCACCACTACACCAACTACTACCACTACACCAAGTACCACAACTGCACCAACTACCACCACTAAATCAACTACCACCACTACACCAAGTACCACAACTACACCAACAACCACCACTACACCAACTACCACCACCACACCAACTGCCACAACTACACCATCTACCACCGCTACACCAAGTACCACAACTACGCCAACTACCACCACCACCCCAACTACCCTACTACTACTACTAACACCACTAACTAACAACACTACAATGCCAACTACCACCATACACCAACTACCACCACTCATACACCAACAATACCTACCACACCACCACTACCCCAACTACCACCACTACCCCAACACCACAAATACCACTACAACTAAACACAACACAAATACCCCAACTACCACCACTGCCCCAACTACCACCACTACACAAACTACCACCACTACACCAACTACCACCACTACAGCAATTACCACAAATACCCCAACTACCACAACTGTCCCCAACAACCACAAACTACACCAACTATCACCACTACTCCAACTCCACTAAATCCAACTAAACCACCACTACACCACTACACCACTACTCCAACTACCAATACTACTCCAACTACCAATACTACACCAACTATCACACTCCACTACACCAACTACCACCACAACTCAAACTACACCACTACACCAACTACCACCACTACTCCAACTACCACGACTACACCAGATATCACCACTACTCCAACTACCACAACTACACCAACAACAACCAGTACCCTAACTACCACCACTGCCCCAACTACCACCACTACACCAACTACCACCAATGCCCCAACTACCACCACTACACCAACTTCCACCAATGCCCCAACTTCCACCAATGCCGCAACTACCACCACTACACCAGCTACCACCACTACACCAACTACCACCAATACTCCAACCACCACTACTACACCAACTACCACCAGTACATCAACTACCACCACTACACCAACACCACCACTACACCAACTACACCACTACACCACTACCACACTAACACACCACACACCACCAACTACCACCACTACAACTACCACCACTACACCAACTACCACCTGCTACTTCCCACTAGAACCACCACTACTCCAACTACCACCACTACACCAACTACGACCACTACACCAACTACCACCACTACAACTACACCAACTACCACCACTACACCAACTACCATCACTACTCCAACTACCACTACTACACCAACTACCACCACTACACCAACTACCACCACTACACCAACTACCACCACTACACCAACTACCACCACTACTCCAACTACCACTACTACACCAACTACCACCACTACACCAACTACCACCGCTACACCAACTACCACCACTACTCCAACTACAACCACTACTCCAACTACCATTACTACAACTACACCAACTACCACCACTACACCAACTACCACCACTATTCCAACTACCACTACTACACCAACTACCACCACTATACCAACTACCCCCACTACATCAACTACCACCACTACTCCAACTACCACCACTACACCAACTACCACCACTACACCAACTGCAACTACTACACCAACTACCACCACTACACCAACTACCACCACTACACAAACTACCACAAATACACCAACTACCACAACTATCCCAACAACCACAACTACCCAAACTACCACAACTACACCAACTACCACCACTACACCAACTACCACCACTGCCCCAACTACCACCACTACACCAACTGCCACCACTACACCAACTACCACAAATACCCCAACTATCACAACTATCCCAATAACCACAACTACACCAACTACCACCACTACACCAACTACCACCACTACACCAACTACAACTACTACACCAACTACCACCACTACACTAACTACCACCACTACACCAACTACCACCACTACACCAACTACCACACTACAGCAACTACCTACCACTACACCAACTACACCACTACACAAACTACCACTAAACTAAATACACCAACTACCACAACTACCCCAACAACCACAACTACCCCACTACCACAACTACACAACTACCACCACTACACAACTACCACCACCACTACACAACTACCACCAACACTACCAACTCACTCCAACTACCACTACTGCCACCACTACACACCACTACCACAAATACCACCCCAAACTATCACAACTATCCCAATAACCACAACTACACAACTACACCACTTACACCAACTACTACCACTACAACTCCAACTACCACTACACTCACACAACTACCACCACTACACCAACTATCCACACACCAACTACCACAGACTACAACCATTACACCAACAACCACGACTACACCAGCTACACGACTACTACAACTACCAACAACTACCCCAACAACGCACAACTACCACCAACTACCACACTGCCCAACACCACCACTACAACCAACTACCACCACTTACACCAACTACCACCAACTACTCCTACTACCACTACTTACAACCCACTACCAGACCACTACAACCAACTACCACCACTACACCAACTAACCACCCACTAATCCAACTACCACTACTACACCAACAACCACAAAACTGCACAAACTAAAACTACCACCACAACATCAACTACCACCACTACTCCAACTACTACCAGTAACACACCAACTACCACTACTACACCAACTACAACCACTACACAAATACCATACACTACACCAACACCAACTAACCACCACAACACCAACAACTTACCACTACAAACCAACTACCCCCAACTACATCAACTACCACCACTACTCAACTACCAACCACAACGCCAACTACCACCACTACACACAACTTACAACTATATACACCAACTACCCAACCACTAACTAACTAACCACCACTACACCAAACCCAGCAACTACACCCCAACTAACCACCAACTACACCCAACTACCACCTACTACAGGCATCTACCAAACCCCAACTACACAAACCTAACCACAAATACACCTACCTACCACCAACTACCCCAACAACCACAACCTAACCGCAACCTACCAAACTACCCAACAACCACAACCTAACCCCACCTACCAACACTCCCCAACTACCCACCCAACTACACCAACTACCAACCATGCCCCAACTATCACCAACACACCAAACTACCCCAATACAACACCAACTACCACCACTACCACCAACTACCACCGCTACTCCAACTACCACCAAACTACTCCAAAGCCCTGCCGACTAACTGCACCAACTACCACCACTTACACCAACTACCACCAACTAACTTCCCAACTACCACCTACTAACACCAACTACCACCAACTACAACCCAACTACCACCACTACAACCAACCTACCACCACTACTTCCAACTTACCACCAACTACTCCAACTCCCACCCATTACACCAACTACCATCCACTACTCCAACTACCACCACTACCACCAACTACACCGCTACTCCCAACTACCACCACCTAATCCAACTACCACCAACTACACCACTACCCACCCACTACAACCAACTACACCACTACTCCAACTGCCACCACTACTCCAACAACCACCACTATACCAACTGGCTCACCACTACTAACAACTACCACCACTACACCAACTACCACCACTACTCCAACTTCCACCATTACACTCCAACTTTTCCCACCGTTAAACTCCAACAACCCACCACCCACCCAACTACCACCACTACTCCAACTATCACCCTCCTATACCAAACTACCAACCACTACACCAACTACCACCACTACTCGCAACGACCACCACTACTCCAACTTCCACAACCACACACCAACTACCACTACCTACTCCAACAGCAGCAACTAACCCAACTACCCACCACCTACTCCAACAAACACCACTGCTCCAACGACCACCACTACTCCAACCTACCACAATCAACTACCCCAACCAACCAAACCCCAACTTACCCAACCCCAACCCCACCAAACCCCCAACTACCACCAATAACCCAACTACCACCCACTCCCAAACTACCCACCAATACTTAACCAACCAAACCCACTACCCACCAACCAACCACCCATACTCCAACTTACCACCACTACCCAACTACCCCAACCACAACCAACTTACCACCAACTAAATCCAACAACACCAACTACCCAACTACCAACCACTACTCCAACTACCACCCAATTCCCAACTACCCCAACTACTTCCAACTACAACCACTACCCTAACCCCAACCACCACCCCAACAACCACCAACTACCAACTACCACCAAACTACCCCAACTACCAACTCACCAACTACCAACCACTTACCCAACTACCCACCACTATTCCAACTAACCACCCTCCCAACTACCACACACCCAACTACCACCCACTACCCAACTACCACCACTACCCAACTAAACCACCACTACTTCCAACTACCACCACTACCCAACTACCACCACTACCCAACTACCACCGCTCCAACCCAACCACCACTAATCCAACTAAACAACCACTACTCCAACTACCAAACTACCCAACCCACCTACCCCCACTCCAACCAACCACCCCACTAATTCCAACTCCACCAACTAACCAACTTACCACCACTATACCAAATCCCCCACCACAAATCCAACTAACCACCACTACTTCCAACTACCACCACTTCACCCAACTACCCCACCACACCAACCTAACCCCAACTACTCACCAACTACCAACCACTACCCCAACTAACCACCACAACACCAACTACCCACCAAATACCCAACTACCAAACTACCCCAACCAACCACCAACCACCCAAACTACCACCAACACAACCAACTACCACCACTACACCAACTACCACCACTCCCCAACTACCCACCACTAACCCAACTGCCACCACACACCAACTACCAACCAAATACCCCAACCAATCCACCAACATCCAATTCCACCAATTACCCAACTTACCATTACACCAACTACCACCACTACCCAATACCCAACTAAACCTCACCAACTACCCCAACTACACCACTAACCAACTACCAACCAACTACCACCAACTACCAACCAACTACCCAACTACCACACCCAACTACCACCAACCACACCAACAACCACTAACTACCCCAAACTACCACCAAAATACACCAACTACCAACCAACCAACCCCAACAACCCCACAACTAACCCCAACTACCACCAACTACACCCAACACCCCCAACCACACCCCAACAACCAACCACTACCCAACAACCACCACCTCCCCAACCAACCACCAACCACTAACCCAACCCACCAACTCACCAACTACCACCAAATACCCCAACTACAACCAACTATCCCAATAAACCACCAACTACAACCAACACCAACCACTCCCCAACTACCACCACTAACTCCCAACTAACCACTAACCCCCAATCACCAACTACCCCAACTTTAAAAACCACAACTATTCCCAACTAACCCAACAAAACCACTTACCAACCAACAACCACCACTACCCAACTACAACCACTACAACCAACTACCACCAACTACCCCCCAAATCCACCAACAACCCCCAACTACCACCACTGCCCCCCAACTACCACCACTACCCCAAACAACCACCAATAACCCCAACTACCACCACACCCAACTACCACCACTACTTCCAACTACCACCACTACCCAATTACCAACCACTACACCCAACTACCACCACTACACCCAAACTACCAACCCACTAATCCAAACTACCCCACTAATACTACCCAACCACCACCAACTACCACCCAACTCCACAACTACCACCAACTTACCCCCCTACTCCCCAACTACCCTCCTACCACCAACTACCCTCCAACTACCAACCATCCCAAACTACCACCAACTAACAAAACAACCACCCTACCCCAACAACCACCACTACCCAACTACCCCACCACCACCCAAACTACCACCACTACCAATCCAACCTACCAACCACACCCAACTACCCACCAGACACCTACCACCCCACACTTAACTAACCACACAACTACAACAACCACCACCAACTACCAACACTTCCACTTAACACCACTACCACTCAAACCACACTCCAACTACCACTACATCAACCAACTACCACTACAACCCAACTACCACCACACAGCACCAATACCACCACCACTGCCAACTACCACCGACTACACCAAACTACCACATTACTACACCAACTACCACCACGACACTACTACCAAACCAGCACTACACCAACTACCACCACTACACCAACTACCACTACAACAGCAACTACCACCTACTACACAAACTACCAAACAAATACACCAACTACCACAACTACCCCACCCCAACACCACAACACCGCAAACTACCAAAACTACCCCCCAACAACCACAACTACCCCACCCACCACCACTCCAACTGCCACACTACCAAACCACTACACCAACTACCACTATGCAACTACCACCACTACACAAACTACCACCAATACACCAACTACCACCACTACACAACTACCACCGCTGGTCCACCACTACACCAAACTACCAAACCCCAATACACCAACTACCACCAAACTACAATCCAACTAATCCACCCGGCTACTTCCAACTACCACCACACTCCAACTGCGACTACTGCACCAACTACCACCACTACACCAACTACCACCACTACTCCAACTACCACTACTACACCAACTACCACCACTACACCAACTACCACCACTACTCCAACTACCACCACTACTCCAACTACCACCATTACACCAACTACCACCATTACACCAACTACCACCACTACTCCAACTACCACCACTACACCAACTACCACCGCTACTCCCACTACCACCACTACTCCAACTACCACCACTACACCAACTACCACCACTACACCAACTACCACCACTACTCCAACTGCCACCACTACTCCAACTACCACCACTATACCAACTGCCACCACTACTACAACTACCACCACTACACCAACTACCACCACTACTCCAACTTCCACCATTACTCCAACTTCCACCGTTACTCCAACTACCACCACTACTCCAACTACCACCACTACTCCAACTATCACCTCTATACCAACTACCACCACTACACCAACTACCACCACTACTCCAACTACCACCACTACTCCAACTACCACAACCACACCAACTACCACTACTACTCCAACTAGCACAACTACTCCAACTACCACCACTACCCCAACAACCACCACTACTCCAACTACCACCACTACTCCAACTACCACCACTACTCCAACTACCACCACTGCACCAACTACCACCACTACTCCAACTACCACCACTACTCCAACTACCACCACTGCTCCAACTACCACCACTACTCCAACTACAACCACTACCCCAACTACCACCACTACTCCAACTACCACCACTACTCCAACTACCACAACCACACCAACTACCACTACTACTCCAACTAGCACAACTACTCCAACTACCACCACTACTCCAACTACCACCACTGCTCCAACTACCACCACTACTCCAACTACAACCACTACCCCAACAACCACCACTACTCCAACTACCACCACTACTCCAACTACCACCACTACTCCAACTACCACCACTGCACCAACTACCACCACTACTCCAACTACCACCACTACTCCAACTACCACCACTGCTCCAACTACCACCACTACTCCAACTACAACCACTACCCCAACTACCACCACTACTCCAACTACAACCACTACTCCAACTACCACCACTACTCCAACTCCAACTACCACTACTCCAACTCCAACTACCACCACTACTCCAACTACCACCACTACTCCAACTACCACCACTGCTCCAACTACCACCACTACTCCAACTATCACCACTACTCCAACTACCACCACTACTCCAACTGCCACCACTACTCCAACTACCACCACTATGCCAACTGCCACCACTACTCCAACTACCACCACTATACCAAATGCCACCACTACTCCAACTACCACCACTACTCCAACTACCACCACTACACCAACTACCACGACTACACCAACTACCACCACTACTCCAACTACCACCACTACTCCAACTACCACCACTACTCCAACTACCACCACTACACCAACTACCACCGCTACTCCCACTACCACCACTACTCCAACTACCACCACTACACCAACTACCACCACTACACCAACTACCACCACTACTCCAACTACCACCACTATACCAACTGCCACCACTACTCCAACTACCACCACTACACCAACTACCACCACTACTCCAACTTCCACCATTACTCCAACTTCCACGTTACTCCAACTACCACCACTACTCCAACTACTCCAACTACCACCACTACTCCAACTATCACCACTATACCAACTACCACCACTACACCAACTACCACCACTACTCCAACTACCACCACTACTCCAACTACCACAACCACACCAACTACCACTACTACTCCAACTAGCACCACTACTCCAACTACCACCACTGCTCCAACTACCACCACTACTCCAACTACAACCACTACCCCACCAACAACCACAACTCCAACTCCACTACCACTACTCCAACTACCACCACTACTCCAACTACCACCACTGCACCAACTACCACCACTACTCCAACTCACCACTACTCCAACTACCACCACTACTCCAACTACCACCACTGCTCCAACTACCACCACTACTCCAACTACAACACTACCAACTACCACCACTACTCCAACTACCACCACTACTCCAACTACCACCACTACTCCAACTTCAACTACCACCACTACTCCAACTACCACCACTGCACCAACTACCACCACTACTCCAACTACCACCACTACTCCAACTATCACCACTACTCCAACTACCACCACTACTCCAACTACCACCACTACACCAACTACCACCACTACTCCAACTACCACCACTACTCCAACTACCACCACTACTCCAACTACCACTACACCACCATGCTAGCCAACACCACCACTACGCCAACTACACCACTACCAACACCACCACTACTCCAACTACCACCACTACTCCAACACCACCACTATCCAACTACAACCACTGCACCAACTACCACCACTACTCCAACTACCACCACTGCACCAACTACCACCACTACTCCAACTACCACCACTGCTCCAACTACCACCACTACTCCAACTACAACCACTACCCCAACTACCACCACTACTCCAACTACCACCACTACTCCAACTACCACCACTACTCCAACTCCAACTACCACCACTACTCCAACTACCACCACTGCACCAACTACCACCACTACTCCAACTACCACCACTACTCCAACTACCACCACTACTCCAACTATCACCACTACTCCAACTACCACCACTACTCCAACTATCACCACTACTCCAACTACCACCACTACCAACTCCAACCTACCACACTACCAACCACCACCACACTCCCAACTACCACCACCTACCACTATCCACACTCCAACTACCACCACTACTCCAACTACCACTACAGCCACCATTGCTATGCCAACTACCACGACTACACCAACTACCACGATTACACCAACTACCACCATACTCCAACTACCACCACTACTCCAACTACCACCACTCCAACTACAACCACTACTCCAACTACACACTACCACCAACTACCACCACTACCTACCACTAAACCACTACCACCATACTCCAACACCACCGCTACTCCAACAACCACCACTACACCAACTACCACCACTACCAACTACCACTACTACACAACTACCACCACATACTCCAACTACCACCACTACTACTACCACCACCTAACATCAACACCACCACTACTCCAACTACCACCACTACCAACTACCACTACTACACCAACTACCACCACTACCACTATCCACCACTACTCCAACTTACCATACAACCACCATTTCTATGCCAACTACCACGACTACACCAATACCACGATTACACCAACTACCACCATTACTCCAACTCACACTTCTCAACTACCACACTACTGTCAGTCTACACTATAGACAAACTACCAGCATACTCAACTCCACCACTAGTCCAACTACCACCAGTACTCCAACTACACCGCTACTCCAACTACCCCACTACACAATTCACCATAGACAAAATACCACTCTACCCCAACTACCACACTACATCAACTACCCACTTATCAACTACAACCACTTCATAACAACCCACCATACTCCAATACCACCACTACTCCAACTACCATATTACACCAACTACCACCACTAACCAAACTACCACCACTACTCCAATACCATACAACCACCTATTATCTATGCCAACTAACACGACTACACCACAGTACACGATTACACAACTACCACCACTACTCCAAACTAACCACTATACAACTACGCACCACTTACTCCAACTACCACCACTACACCAACTACCACCACTACTCCAACTACCAACCACTACACCGACTACCACCACTACTGCCAAATTCCACCCTATACACTACACCACTAACCCAACTACCACCACCTACTCCAACTACCACCCACTACTCCAAACTACCACCACTGCACCAATAACTACTACCCCCAACTGCCACCACTACACCAACTACCACCACTACTCACTGCCACACTATCCACTACCACAATATACCAACTGCCCCATCTCCAACTACACAATACTCCAATACCACCACTACTCCAACTACCACCACTACTTCAATACCACACTGCTCCAACTTCAATACACACTACTCCAACTACCACCACTGCAACTACCACACTACTCAACTACCACCATACTCCCAATACCACCACTACTCCACCTATCACACTATCAATACCACCACTACTCCAACTATCACATACTCCCAACTACCACCACTTACTCCAACTTACACCACTATACAACTGCCACCACTACTCAACTACCAACCACTACTCCAACTGCCACCACCTACTCAACACTTCAACGCTCCAAACAAACACCCCCAAAACGCCCCCCCCTACCACCACTACTCAACTACCACACTACACCAACATACCACCACTACTCCAACTTCCACAATTACTCCAACTCGCCATTATCAACTACACCACTACTCCAACTACACCACTACTCCAACTATCACCCACTATTACCAACTACCACACTACACCAACTACCACCATACTCCAACTAACACCACTTTCCAACTACCACAACTCACATCAACTACCCTACTTGTCCAACCTAGACCACTACACAACTACCACACTTACCAAATACCACCACTAATCCAACTACCAAATAACTCCAATACCACCTGCTCCAACTACCACAAAACTACTCCAATTAACACCACTACTCCATCTGTTCCACCAATATCATCTACCACCACTGCACCAATACACTCTACTCAACTACCACCACTTACTCAACTACACCACTGCTCCAACTACCTCCACCGTACTCAACGACACCAATACCCCAACTACCACCAATTCTCCAATACCACTACACAACAACGAACCACTACTCCAACTCCAAATACCACACTACTCCAACTACCACCACTATCCAAACTACCAACTACTCCAACTACCACATGCTCAACTACCACCACTACTCCAACTACCACACTACTCAAATTTCACTCCACTACTCAACTTCCACCACTATCATTACACCCACTACTCCAACTACCACCACTGACACCAACTACCACCACTACTCCACTACTACTACCACGTACTCAAACTATCACCATACTCCAAACCACGACTACTCCAACTACCAGTGGCAGCCGTGCATTGCTATGCCAATACCGCGGATACACCAAACTACGCAGAATTACACATGACTACCACATACTACAAACTACCACCACTACACCAACTACCACCACTACACCAACTGCCCCAACTGCCAACTACCACGCATACTTCAACTACACCACTACAGACCAACTACTATGACTACTCCAACTACACCGCACTACTCCAACTTACCACCCTACTCCAACTACAACCACTACTCCACTAGCACCACTACTCCAATACCACATACACCAATACCACTACTACTCCAACTACAACCACTACTCCAACTACAACCACTACTCCAACTACCACACTACTTCCAACTACCACCACCTATCCAACTACAAACACTTACTCCAAACTACCACACTACTCAACTACAACCACTACTCCAATACACACTCCTCCAATACCACCACTACCGCAAGTTGCACTACCACTTCTCTCAACTACCACCACTAAATCCAACTACAACCACTACTCAACTACCACCACTACCCACTTCCACACATACACCAACTCCACCCACTACTCCAACTCCACCACTACACCAATACCACACTACTCCAACTACCACCACAACTCCAACTTACTACCACAACTCCACTACCACCATACTCCAACTACCACCACTGCCCCAACTCCACCACACACGCCAATACCACTAATACTCCAATACCACACTACTCCAACTACCACACTGCCGCAACCACCACACACTCAACTACCAATCCTATTTCCAACTACCACCATACTCCAATACACCCGACTACTACCCAACTACCACTACTATTCGAACTACCACCATACCCAACTACCCACATCATCGCTATACGACTACGCCACGCCACTAGCAATACCATACTACTCCTACACACTACTACCCCCACTACTCCAACTACCACCACTACTCCAATTACCACCACTACTACAACTACCACTACTACTCCAACTACCACCACTACACCATCTACCACCAGTACTCCAACTACCACTACTCCAACTACCACCACCACTGTAACTACCACCACTACACCAACTACCACCACTACACCAACTACCACTACTACTCCAACTACCACCACTACCCCAACTACCACCATTGCTCCAACTACCACCACCACACCAACTACCACTACTACACCAACTACCACAACTACTCCAACTACCACCACTACTCCAACTACCACCACCGCTCCAACTACCACGACTACTCCAACTATCACCACCACTCCAACTACCACCAATCCTGCAACTACCACCACCACTCCAACTACCACCACTACACCAACTTCTACCACTACACCAACTCCAACCACTACTCCAACTACTACCACTACTCCAACTACCACCACTGCCCCAACTACCACCACCACACCAACTACCACTACTACTCCAACTACCACCACTACTCCAACTACCACCACTGCCGCAACCACCACCACCACTCCAACTACCACTACTATTCCAACTACCACCACTACTCCAACTACCATCACTACTACTCCAACTACCACTACTATTCGAACTACCACCACTACCCCAACTACCACCACTACTCCAACTACCACCACTACTCCAACTACCACCACTACTCCAACTACCACCACTACACCAACTACCACTACTACTCCAACTACCACCACTACTCCAACTACCACCACTACTCCAACTACCACCACTACCCCAACTACCACCACTACACCAACTACCACCACTATTCCAACTACCACCACTACTCCAACTACCACCTCTACTCCAACTACCACCACTACACCAACTACCACTACTACTCCAACTACCACCACTACTCCAACTACCACCACTACTTCAACTACAACCACTACTCCAACTACAACCACTACTCTAACTACCACCACTACCCCAACTTCAACCACTTCTCCAACTACCACCACTACTCCAACTACTACCACTACTCCAACTACCACCACTACACCAACTACCACCACTACACCAACTACCACCACTACTCCAACTACCACCACTACTCAACTACCACCACTACTCCAACTACCACCACTACTCCAACTACCACCACTACACCAACTACTACTACTACTCCAACTACCACCACTACTCCAACTACCACCGCTACTCCAACTACCACCACTACCCCAACTACCACCACTACACCAACTACCACCACTATTCCAACTACCACCACTACTCCAACTACCACCTCTACTCCAACTACCACCACTACACCAACTACCACTACTACTCCAACTACCACCACTACTCCAACTACCACCACTACTCCAACTACAACCACTACTCCAACTACAACCACTACTCCAACTACCACCACTACTCCAACTACAACCACTACTCCAACTACCACCATTAGTCCAACTACCACCACTACCCCAACTACAACCACTACTCCAACTACCACCACTACTCCAACTACAACCACTACACCAACTACCACCACTACACCAACTACCACCACTACTCCAACTACCACCACTACTCCAACTACCACCACTACTCCAACTACCACCACTACACCAACTACCACCACTACTCCGACTACCACCACTACACCAACTACCACCACTACACCAACTACTACCACTACACCAACTACCACTACTACACCGACTACCACCACTTCTCCAACTACCACCACCATACCAACTACCACCACTACACCAACTGCCACCACTACACCAACTGCCACCACCACACAAACTACCACCAGCACCCCGGCGCCTGATGGTAAGCAGTTGTGTCCACCAATTGGCCGTGTTGTCCGCTATTTCACTACATGTGTCTTCATTTTTGTTTGACTATAACCTTTATATGTTTGTTTACCTTATCGTTGCTAGTTTAGCAGTATGTATAGTCCGCAGACGATAACTTGCTACTTGTTTACAAAACTAACGGTCATAAACAAAACACAGAATAGGTGAGACAGGTAAATATACCCGTGCCTACATTCCTTTTCAATAGTGACTTTGAGATTGGTCACCAAGTATTGTGTGGTCGAGATTAGAGTGACAGTATATGAATGATGTCGTCCCGGAGTTCGAATCTTCGTTTTTCATACATAGATATATTTTTATTTGTTTATATTTTATTATTATATTTCTTTTTTTTTATATGTTTTGCTCTTACAACTTAGTACATTAACTTCTGCATGAGACAGTTTACATGTAGAAAGTTAGTCTCACTGTGAAGAACACCAATAACTAAATGCACATTTCACCTGTGTCCATAATTTGACATGTCTACAGTACATGGAGAATCTGGTAGCATGTTCTCGGCGATCATGTCACATTGAGGTCATCACTGGTCATACAGCAATAGTGATAACCCTCGCCGTTTCACATATTTCCCTCTCCACCGACCAGTCATAAAAGGAACACAATACTATCGACAAAAATAATGTGTTTTGATAGGTTCGAACTCTTGTGAGATTGAACAAAAGTGTTGCAAAATTGTGGACATTCGCCGGGTTCGATACCACTGAGCCACTCGCTGCATGTATATTGTGTAACACCAATATTATAGTGACATGCTTGCACGTGCACTCTATCATGCATTTATTATACACGAAAACGAGGTTAAGATATGATAATACATCTGGTTTACCTGTTTTTGGACTACAGAAACATATTATCGTCTGTCATTTATACATAAACTTATGTATTTATAATCTCCGGATCACAGGTGCCTGCGTTATGGCTGTGCTGCTGTATGGACGTACACTATCGATGTCACCAGTTGGCATGGTCACGTGTTATACTGAGATTACGTGTTGTTCGTCCTACAATTGAACAACTCCTGAGCAAATAGTCTGTCGTCTACCGCGGAAATGATGTGCATGTAGTTTACAACGACTTCGCTATCACGTTCAGTTGATGGCAGAAATATGTCTCCGTAGAAACCTGGAATACATTATATACATGTATATCTTTTTTTAATTCAACGGGGTCGAATGTTATTATAAAATGTATATGTCCCAGATCAATTTTCAAAACAGTTTCGTGTGTATCCTTATAATACCAACCAAATGATATACGTTGGTCCGTCAACATTCGGTAAGAATAGCCAGTAGTATATGCTAATAGTCAACATTGAGTATGTATCCAGTGAGTTATACATCAACTCTCATTTAGTGTTTTCTCACCCGCGTATCAACGTGTTTAACCATTTCAACCTACACTCTATCGTGGTGTTTGCAAACAGTGTAGATCCAGGCTCTACCGTCTCATCAGGATCTGCACTTTTCATATTATTCACATACTAAACATCCTCTTTTTATAAATGGACTTGTCTGAAACTCAGTTCGTGATGATGGGATTAGTCGTAAAATTAACATATCAAAATCCATTCCAGTTACTTAGGGTTGGAATGATTTTAACTACTGGTTATCATAGCTATTGCCAGATTGCAATACACGTGCATAAAAGTGGCTAATCACAATAAGCGCAATTATTTTGATTTTCGCATTTATAATTTCGAATCTATGCAAACTTTCAATTGATTTGGAGTTGTTTCATGGGCCATGACCACGTGGTTACACATAGCCAATGAACATGCGGAGGATCGTGTGAACCGTTTGGTGTTGGTATTAACGCAGTGTACACCACGGCGCTAAAGTTGTAGTCATTGGTGCTGCACTTCGCGCCGGCATAAAGTGTTTCACGTCGAAATAGGCGCCGCAATCCTGACGAATTCCCATTCCGCTACATATACATGCAGAATATACTGCATCCACACATTTTCGTCTCGAACCGGTGCAAGAAAGTTGCACCAGTTTCTGGACAACATGCGTTTATATGATATCTCTAAACGGAGCTGGGTGGCATTTCGTCAGAGAACCGGTGCATTTTTCGACATGAAATTTTTACGCCGGCGCCGATTGTAGCCCCGGTGATAGTAATAGCATACATGTTTGTTGTGCTCCACAACACTGAGCCTACGTAGTGCCCTATCCACTATCCTACTGTCTGTGTCACGAAACCCGCCAAGGTTTTACGGCCATATAACAAATGCAAACACAATATTTGTTTCGATAATATATAATGTTATCACAAGTTAAGAGTGAGCCTTCTTTTTATTTCGTGAAATTAGTTCCAATATTAATTTTTGTCCCGCCTGCTTTAGCAGAAGCGGGACATAGGCATAGCTGTTCCGTCGGCGTTAGCGTAGGCGGCGTATGCGGCGTAGGCGGCGTCAACATTTCACGCTAAGTTTTTGCGTTTAGCTCAGTTTCCAGAAAACTATAAGTCCTACTATAAGTCCTACGACCTCCATACTTGGTATACATCGACACTGTGGTGTAAACATCTCACACAGAGGGACCTAGTTTTCATGGTTCATTGACCTACTTTTCACATGCATTCAATGCTAAGTTTTTGCGTTTGGCTATGTTTCTAAAACTGAACGCTCAGGTTAATTCGTTGTAACTTATGTTTCCCTCAATGGAATGCTTTAATTGGTTTAGGTTTATTATCCCCTCGCGTAGCGAAAAGGGGATATAGGGATGCTAAAGTTGTCTGTTCGTCCGTCTGTCCGTCTGTCCATCACAATCCATCAACATTGGGGTTAATCTGCAATAACTTCCCAATTGATGGAATGCTTTAATATTGCATAGGTGCATTTGTAACATCAGCCAGCATCATTCTACAGAAAGCGTATGGTGCCCGCTAACCCCAAGGTCAAAATGTTTTGTTTCTACAACTTTACACTTCATTATAACTTCTCTTTCCGTCAATGGAATGTTTTAATCCTTCGTCCAGTATTCCCGCGACTTTTCCAAGTTTATACCCTGATAAATTCCACAAAAAGGCCATTCATTCCTATAGTGATCTTTACATTGGGCGTAATACATCAAATTGTCATATGGTACATAGGTCTACAATGCATATACTAGATATACGGAGCCCCGCATGGGACCTGGATTTGTTTTATTTATTCGTTCCCACGAAATAACAATTAGTTTAATAATTCGTTCCCTCGAATTAACAATTCGTTCCCACGATATAACAATTCGTTCCATCGAATTAAAAACTCGTTCCCACGAAATGACAATTCGTTCCCTCAATTTAACAATTCGTTCCCTGTAATTAACAATTCGTTCCCACGATATAGTTATTCGTTATTTCGTGAGAACGAATTATTAAATTGAGGGAATGTATTGTTAATTCGTGTGAACGAATTGTTAAATTGAGGGAACGAATTGTTATTTCATTTCATATTTAAAATGAATTCTCCGTCCTCTGCGGGGCTCTCCATACAGATACACATACGCGCGTTACAGCAGATTCAGAAGTGTTCTCGCTGGTGTTTCATAGAAACACGTGTAACTTTATTTAGTGAATAAGGCAAAAGTTGACACAACATTCAGAGTTCATGTGGAATTGAATTTGTAGTTATTTTGGTAAATATTGATTGAAAATGTGATTGCCTGATCATGATATGTTTCCAGACAGTAACTGTTTTTGCAGTGTTACTGTTCGCAACTAGACCAACACATCAGTCATATAATGACGTCAACAATATACAAAGCAAACAACACATTCAATTCCACATGAGATCTGTAGCCGATTTCACCAACATTGCAAAGTATACTTTTCTAGCAAAGTATACTTTGAGGGAGTAACCATTTATTTTTCCTAAAATGCATATATTTCATATAGAACTTACGACTGCGTATATTTGATGATTAAAAGTATGCATAATTATTATACTGAAATTATTACATTATCACAGCCAAAATGGCTGTGATAATGTAATACATTCAGTATAATAAAAATTAATAAATTTATCCTAAAATTGAAGTTTTCTCCCTCAAAGTATACTTTGCTAGAGAAGTATACTTTGCAATGTTGGTGAAATAGGCTACAGAACTGCGTACTCAATGTGAGAATACAGGGGAATAAAGGAGAGTTAGGCGACCACAACCTATAGCCGGAGATAAGGTTTCGCCAAGTGTTTTTCACCTGTAGCCGATTTCACAAACATTGCAAAGTCAAGGTGCATGATCACGTGGTTACAACAAAAACAACGTCGCCCACTCCAAAGTAAGTATTCTTTGATATTTTCCTTAATATGCAACGGATTTTGATTAAATATGGCGCAGCAAACGCGTCTTCATGAGCTGCATTTTGGTGGTCTAGTGAGTTTGGCACAAACTTATGTCGTTTTTGCGAAGAATCGATTTCCGTGTCGGATACACGGAAATCGATTCTTCGCAAAAACGACATAAGTTTGGGCGAAAATACAGAGACCACCAAATGCAGCTTAACAAGACGCGTTTGATGCGCCATATTTCATCAAAGTCCGTTACGTAATAAGGACACTATGAAAGAATACGTACTTTGAATCGGTACTTGTTGTTGTTGTTAGTACCACGTGATCATACACCTTGAAAGTATACTTATCTAGCAAAGTATACTTTGAGGGAGAACATTTCAATTTTAGGATAAATTGATTCATTTTTATTATACTGAATTTATTACATTATCACATATATGCAGTTGTTAGTTCTATATGAAATAATGCATTTCAGGAAAAATAAATGATTACTCCCTCAAATTGCTGGAAAAGTATACTTTGCAATGTTCAGTTGGTGAAATCGGCTACTGGTGTAGTTAACATCATTGCTGGTCGTAGAGCATGACTGTCATTTCAACAGTTATGATCACTTTACCGATTTCGGCCTGTAATGTGTTTATTGTGTCCCACGTAAACTGAGTTTCGCTTGAGCCGATGCTAGGAGGCGTCTGTGTATTGCATTGTGACGATACTGTCACAGTTAATGACAAGAAAAGGCAGCTAGTGCGATACAATTTCACTTGTATACAGTGTATGGAACGCCAAATCTACATAAACTCAAATAATTATTGCTAGTTCTAAACAATTAGAGCTAGCATTAAATATTTAGTGCTATCATTAAATATGTAGAACTATCATTAACTATTTATAGCTAGCATTAAATAGTTGAGTTTATGTAGATTTGGCGTTCCATAACAGCGGCGTAGTCAGAGAACAAAAACACCGAGACAAACGTAGACGCCGAGACGAAATCAATACACAACTGTGTCACAGAATAGTGTATATGCAGGAATATGTGTGCATACCTCCACGACAAAACACCAACACATGTACATCAGGACGCCGCAGTGTAGCTACGTACCTGCATTATTAAACTTCCAAATTGTGGTTGGCGATTATCAGGGATCTCTGGACTTTATCATGTACATTGGTCACATTGACAACTATATGCACTGTTTGTCACCCATTTATCCAGTCATGGTCACATATCAGTCGACAACGAAAGCGCGTTACATATCACAAACACCATTTCTCCAGTCACAGCTACAAATAATGTGACGTCACCGTCATGGTGACGTCACATTATTTGTAGCTGTGACTGGAGAAATGGTGTTTGTGATGTGATATGTTGTCCAGTGATATGTGACCATGACTGGATAAATGGGTGACCAGTGTAAACCCAGACCAACCTACACATATACACAGTCTGCTATGGATCTACACTGTTCGCAATTTCATCAATAAAACACCCGCCATGCTAGTGCCTTTGTCGTATTCAGGCTACAAAAGTGAGCTATTTGATCAGGAGATACACTGGTCACAAAGCACATACGCCCCATCTGTCTAGTCAGTCACATTTCATCATGCACAATTACATGTATTGTATCATAGCTAGTCTGTAGTACATGTATTGCCATCTATTGCAGCGTGTAACAATGAATGCGGTGAGCACGCCCACTGTAACCCTGACAACGCCTGCGACTGTGACTCGGACGACTACGAAGCGGACACACAAGACAACCAGTCGTGTAACGGTAGGATATCCGCCCCCTGGTGGTGGCCCGCTGGCGACATAGAGAATAGTATGTTAGTGCCGTGAATGGGAAAAATATCTGGCAAGGCTCAGGAAACGGGATGGGCGAGGCTCTGCCCATTCACGGCACTAACCTACTATTCTATTTATCCCGTCAACACCTTCAAATGGCTGTAAAATGCAAAAATAGTATTGACTGGATATCAAAAATGTTTCACGGCACCGTGTTTCACGGCACATACGCACTGTGTTGACGGGATAAATCTGTTTACGCCGAGTGAAAATTAAGAAACGTTAAATTTCGTTCCATTATGCGCCGCGTAAAACGACGATTAGGGACCATCATGTTCCTCCCTTCGTTTCGACGTCGTATATGGACGAACCTTAATATGCTAGGAACGTCTGCTGTTGCATTATATTCTGCCTTCTTCTTCAATAACAACATGGTTTGACAGCACGTTGGAATCATTTCCAGTGGAAATCGCCCATGGTGTCTCAACTTGTGAACTCACCGACAGCCCTTCTTGACCACAGGCTGTTCCAACTGGCGATAGTCACCCGCCCGCTAACTGTTGTTAACCCTTAGACCACTATATTATTATTTTGTCGTCTGCTGTTTATTTTCTATTTTCAATTTGTGTCATCAAAAACATGCTTTGACAGCACTTTAGAATAATTTACAACATGCTTTGACAGCACTTCAGAATCATTGGAAATGATTCTGAAGTGTTGTCAAACCTTGTTTTTATTGAGAAATAAGGCAAGATATAAAAGCAACAGCAGACGACAATTGTTGTGAGTAGCGGTCTAAGGGTTAACACTATATATACTATGATAACCATCAACCATCGTAAGAACAAATTGCCATCACTGTTCTAAAGTGCCATCATTGCCGAAAATACAAACACTATAGGAATGAATGGCCTTTTTGTGGAATTTATCGGGGTATAAACTTGGAAAAGTCGCGGGAATACTGGACGAAGGCCGGAAGGCCTCGTCCAGTATTCCCGCGACTTTTCCAAGTTTATATCCCCGATAAATTCCACAAAAAGGCCATTCATTCCTTATAATTCTAGCATTTGAAATAAATTCATCAAGAAAATGTATTTATTTTCCGTTTTCTTAAGAATTATTTTAACTGCGCCTGACGGTTACGGAAAGTAGTTCGGCATGGGAGTTTACTGGTATATAAATTTTGGACAGAGAATTGCTACGGACCAATCAAATGTTAGGGAATTGTGTAAATATTTTTGTGCTGGAATTATAAGATGGTACACAGCCGCCTGTGTTAATCTCGCCAAGATATCAACGTTTTTGAACATATACAAGTACGTGTATTGTCAATGCCAACTCGCAATCAAGCAGTTTGATTGGCTGTGCCTGAGCTGTATCACAGCTCAGGCTCAGCCAATCAAGCTGCTTGCTTTCGTGCACAATATTCAGGTATTCTGTAATAGGTACATCGACCGATATTGGCAAGATTAGCGCAGGCGGAGGTGTATCTAGTGTCATGAATAGATTCGAACTGGTGGATATTGTCGACACGCCTCATTACCCACACGCCAATTTGAAAGTGTCTGTAATTACGGTACTAGTTTGTATAATAGTGTCTCTGTACGTTACGTACCGTGACATTGTCGTTATTCCTTGTCGGTAGAGTGATATTACGGTAAACCAGATGTCCTGTGTTCGTGTTTTGGGTCAGTGCGCATTGTCCCGTCCTGTGACAATAGCAGGACAT
This sequence comes from Conchocele bisecta, assembly GCA_029237695.1. Classification (NCBI taxonomy): domain Eukaryota; kingdom Metazoa; phylum Mollusca; class Bivalvia; order Lucinida; family Thyasiridae; genus Conchocele; species Conchocele bisecta. Next base: position 28,835,851 of record CM055275.1, on the reverse strand, counting down.
GTTTTCACTTCAAGAATTGTTTTATTTCTTCACTCATGTGCCTTATTGGATGATAGAGAAATTATATTGTTCAGCAATGTCGGCATGAATTTGCATACAAATGATACATGGATATTTTTGGGCATAGCTCATCATTTTCTACGGACACTGTATTTATCCCAAATTTGAAGAGCCAGTTCAAGAAGTTTATTTCCTTCGGGGTGTGTGGGGGTGGGGGAGGTATATAAAATACCCGTTTTTTTTTAACCAAACAATACGTCCTGCATATCCGACCAGGCGTCAATATATAAACTTTCACTTCAATAAAATTAATACTTTTAAATTTAAATACTATTTAATAACTTTCGAGTATAACGATAGACGACTGACCACTAAATTCTGTATAATCCGGTCCGCTTCTGGTGTTCTGTTCGACTAACGACACAACATATGGACTTTCCAAAACAATTCGAAAGTAGACCCAATCTCCGTTTTCTGTAGACTATATACAGTATCGAAGTCTTTGAACACCGTGTTTACTGGTATATTGGTCAACTGGTTCACTGTATTAGTGAGGTTAAACATTTGTTTCAACGAAACTAGCTATGATCGGCGGTTTACCCTGTGCCACCCGATACTACAGTGCGGGTACATTCTCCGAATCCGTGTTACAGAGAGGCTGCCCGTGGACCACGGGGATTACGACGAGAAGGTTACCGACAGCTCGGTGCCGACCACGGAGTTCTACTGTCCCCCGACGGCCATACCAGTCGGCACTGAGTACGCCGGCTGTGTATACGTACGTACAGTCTACACCGCAACTCCAATATCTTGCTGTGACTGGATAAATGGGTCGTATGTGATTCGTGAGCAGTCGACAAAATAGCACTCTCACGTAGCCTGATACCGATCTATATTGCTTGTTAAAAGCATGATGGAATGGAGAACAGTGCCGATCCTAAACCCTATCTACACTGGTCGCAAAATCCATCAGTCCCATTTCTCCTGTCATAGCCACATATAACAGTTGGCGTGGCCTTGTGGATAAGGCAACCGTCTCTCAACTGGGAGGTCGAATGTTCGAGCCTCCGCTCGGGCTGATATGGCCGGTTGGTAAGCAGCCAGCTAGTTAAACAAATGGTACCGATTGCTTACGTGTCTGATGTCTGGAATATAGGAAGGAAGTACTGATGTTCAGAGATTAGAGTCTCATAAGTCAAAATAGGGGTGACACTATAATAAACAACACGTTAAGTTTATTTTGTTTAACATTTAGTATAGTTCTGCCATTGTTTTGTCTTAAACACTTGCATTATGTCGACACAATCTCGATGGCCATCTGTTTACTATCACATGCATTCGACGTGTTTCGGCTTTCATCGACATAACCCTATATATATGAACGAGGCTTCTAACTTTGGTCGGACACGACCTCGTATTATGACAAATTCCGCGATTTTATTAACTCTGATGTGAATATTTTGACGGAAAGTGCACATGTTCATTTGAGAATTATTGTTATCTTGCTAAAATAACCTATTTAGAACATAATTATGCAAAGAATATCGAATTACAGCTGTTTTTCCTAGGTCGGACAGAACCTCATAGCATAACAAATGAAATAATGTGTTTAAAGCTCTAACATCAATATTATAGTGGCAAGTTCATATGATCATTTGAGAATTATCGTTATTCTGCAGAAATACATAGAATAAATAGAAAATTACAAAGTTAAACAAGTTATTTTGTTATGATACGAGGTCATATCCGACCAAAGTTAGAAGCGTTGTTCATATATATAGAGTTATGCCGATGAAAGCCGAAACACGCCGAATGCCATGCCGACAATCCGCACTTCTCTAAAGGGAGAAATAGTTGATATATATGCACGACGTCGGAAATGGCCTTTGTAATGACGATAACGTAATGATAATTAAACTTATACTTTAGTTGCCATATAACACCATCGTGGCATGTACCCAATTACACGTCCAAACCGGGTTTACCTCTTACAGGTATGCCATTTGACACATGTAATGTATCAATCCTGCTACATGTACGTGCATACGACGTCTGACTTCGGAAACGTTCTGTGCCCCTTAGATAAAATAGTTGAAAATCTAGTGTAGTTGTAAGATAAATGAACAGAGATGCGATCAGTAATATTCTGTTTGATCATATCCACCTATGGTTTCGAGGGGCAATATCGTACATATGTCCGGTTTAAAATGAACGATTTATCCGTATTCCCCTATGTCTGTCCACAGGCTACACGGACGGGCGTGATTGTGTTGACGAAGGAGCGCCCCAATGAGTCCGACTACGGTCGCGCCTACACCAACCCGTCCAGTAGAGTCAATGTGCATGGCGACGACGTTTGTCTCCTCTTTCCTTATTGGTCAAACATGATCATTTCCGGTAACCAGGTGAGTTGTGTCCTGTATTTTTGGGCGAGTAACCATGTCAGGTTGTTCGCGAGTTTCGGGTTGGTGACATATGTGGCTGTGCATGGAGACACTGGGCTTATACTTTACCTATGCGCTATCTTACAACCACACATCAGCATGTACTTGCACAGTCTGAACAGTGTCGGCAACATTCGATCTAGACGTGATGATCGCCCCGTGCCATTGCCGTTACGTTCATAATGCAAGGCATGGCCCGATCATTACACATGTATTGTAGCGAGCAGCTTCGACAGTATCGCGTGTTTTGACATACATGTATCGGGAATAAGTTTTCATGTTAACGAAATATAATTATACCCCCCGCAACGAATTGTGGGGAGGGGGGGGGGGGTATACTGGTCCGTCCGTCCGTTCGCAAAAAGTAATAGAAATGTTATAACTTCTATTTCCTTCTTTGAAAATGCTTAATATTTCATTCGTGCATTCCTCTACGGTTGTACTATCATGCTGTGACAAATCCACGACAGTCCAGCCCCCGCTGATCCCAAGGTCAATGTCACATACTTAGTCTCTTTACAAAACTTAACATCAGAGAAATATGTTATAACTTCTATTTCTTTCATCGAAAATTCTTAATATTTCATGCATGCATTCCTCTAAGGCTCTACTATCATGCTGTGACAAATCCCCGCTGATCTCGAGCTCAATGTCACATACTTAGTCTTAGCGGGACGAATGTGGATTTGTCACACGGCGGTAGAGGACCATTGGAGCAATTCGTGTGTGAAATGTGAAGCAGATCCGAACAAGGTAACAACAACAATTATAAGCCATTTACCCGAGCGTTAAGATTTCGGGACGGACGGACGTACGTACGGACGGACGTCCGTACGGACGCCGGTAACACTATATGTCCCCCTCACCATTCGGTGGCGGGTGGCATAAAAAGAAATTTCTGGCGGTCGGTGGGACAACCTTATACAATAGGTTGGCAATATTGATTTACGTAACGCGCTTGTGGGTACTCAGTCGTGCGCGTGTTCGCGCCGAGCGTGGTCACTAGGTGTGACCACTGGCTGAATAGTGTCATTCAAGTGTTGACGGACACAAACTTGACACGTATTTTTGCCGCAATGGTTATATGGTAGGGATCAATTGAATTACATGTATGTAGTTATTTAGGTCCGGATATTGGATGGTATGTGTTTATATTAAAATATGCGTGTTTTTTTCAAATGTTGCGTCGCGTACTTGTCTAAATTACTACATGTATATGATATTGTTTGATTAAATGCTACATATAAGTGAGTGTCGTGTTTGTATAAGGTTGTTCCCCGGTGATGACCAGCGAAATAACGTTTACTTATTGCATAAAGCGGTGTTTGGCAATGTAATAACACAGTGTATTACACTGATCATGTAACTAGTGTAAACATCATAGACCATCACTCATGTCCGATCCTCTAGATGGATTTACATTTATTGAGCATAGGCTGCATATGCAGCCTATGCTCAATAAATGTAAATCCATCATTATATATTCTTGCCTCCAGGACGCGGGCATATACGTGAAGCAGCTGACCAGCGCCGGGGGCGATACGGCCGCCCTCAGTGCCCTCCCGGGGCGGTTGATGAGTGGCTATGTTGTGGACGGCTTCACCCCGAAGTACGCTCTCGTCATCACCTGGAGGAAGATGAAGAGAAGGGGTTCGCCGGATTCCGAGGTATGGCCACTGAGTTGTGATATGTGTTACTCTTATGGAATATGTAACCACTGTATCTGGTGATTTGCGAGCTCAATTCGGGGTGTGGGATCACATGGTCATCATCATTACAAGGAGGAAAACGCGGTCGTATTGATGAAAAATAATATTTACCTGAGAGCTCATGGGCGCCGCCATTACTGCAGTGTAAACACTAGACCACGTGATCCCAAACTCTGATAGTGCAGACTGATACGAATATATACCATTTATTAGGCGCCTGACAGGTGCTTCACTGGCTCTGGTTAAGTGACAGACTGCAGATCCTAATGAGATGAGTCTAAATTGAACAGTGGCATTATCCTATTCTGCATTCGTTGACGTCTTACAATCCTCTTGTCTCGGGCAGTTTCACTAAACATCGTACGACTAAAATGGTCGAAAGTGCAAAAGTATGACAGTCTGTAAATTTCACATTTATTTAACAATGTTTTCTTGTAAACTATTATTGGATTTTCATTTATTGAGCATATGCAGCCTATGTTCAATAAATGTGAATCCATCAGTTGAAATTTGCAGACGATCCTAAATTTGCACTTACGAAAGTTTTAGTCGTACGAGGTTTAGTGAAACGGCCCCTAAGCTAACATTGTACGTCCAGTTATAATAATCTGAATTTCTATACAGATGAGACACTTAGTAGAAGGTCGTCCTCTCTGTTTATGAACTGTTACCTTGGCATTCAATGACATTCGTAGTTATGGCAGCGTATCTGGGAAATAACTACAATTATAGCGTCATAATGTGGTTCTAGCGTTTCAGTCACTAGAATAATTACCAGAGTGCCGCTGTCGCAACCATGTGTACATTAATGCAATATAGTGTTCAGCGAGTCCATTATATAATGTCCTTTATTGCGAAAACGTAACACTTATCCATACTCCCGTACCATCCGTAGCAGCGGACCGTACATCAGAATAAAGATGTGTTACGTTCCGTGGCTAATAATGTTCCAACTACATGTATATGGCCTCGTATCTTGTACATTAGCCATTTAAACCCGAAAACCCGCTATAGCGATTTATGCAAACAGTGCAGATTCAGATGAGCCGGCTCGTAACGAGCCGTCTCATCAGGATCTGCACTTTTTGAAAAACACCCGCTTTTCATAAATGGACTAGTCTGACAATCATGTTGTGACGGTTGGATTGTTTGCAAAATTAACATATTAAAATCAATTCCAGTTACGTAGGGGTGAAAGGGTTAATACTAGCTTGGATACCGTTTTGTCCGACACATGTCCATACTTTGGTAGTAGGATTGGTGACATTACTAACTACAGAATATACATGTGTAAAGAGTGACTTTAAAATAATATATATTAAAAGTGCCTTCGGTGATTATTGGAAATTACTACATTTGTATACATCGGCCATTTCAGGTCGTGACGTTCCAGTCTTTCGTCATGTCGGACTTCCTGACGACATATTACGTCACGGTGTACCAGAGTAACGAGATGGACTGGCAGGTTGTCATGAGCCCCACCATCAACCTCGCATATCCCGCGCGGGTCGGGCTCCTGTGTCGATCCGCCGCCCACACATATCCATTCTCCCAGCTGCCGTATGGCCAGATTGCAAATATAGATCAAATAGAACAGATCGATAAAATTCATCAACTTTATGACACTGTTTCAACGACAGCCGCTAACATGGCGAATAAATGGAAAGTAACATCCACCGGAAGTTTATCATACACTAGCACATTCAGCGGAACGGTTCCCGGCTATTCTAAACCTGGACGATTTGTGTATGTACTAGAAGCGGCAATCAGTCACCCGGTATTGGAGTGTAAATCATGGGTGTCGTCTGCGGAGGACATTGCGGAGGAAAATAGCGCCATCTACCGGCAATGTCCCAGCGGCTTTGACCAGCTCACCAACAGGTTGGAACACACACAAGGATCTTACTATATGAGACACGGCCTGTGATTTTGTACCTTCGGACATCTGCGTAATTTCATTAAATACGTTTACAAAATTTACAATATTGTTCATAAATAAAGTCAAAATAATTCCGCATGTATTCTTAAAATTTTGTCAATTTCTGACGCCATTTACGGAAAATATTGTAAATTTTGTAAACGTATTTCATGACATTACGCAGATGTCCCAATACAAGAATAGAAGGTACAAAATCACATCGCGTGTCTCATGTAATTTATAAATAACCGATTTCCTAAAATATGGCCAGTCTCTCATACTTATTCGTATGGATCACGTGGAACCCACTCTTACACAACCTGCAATATGTCTGTACTAGATCTGCATGAATAAAACAAAAGATATACTTAATCCCAAGAAAGAAAGAATCAACATGATCAACCTCGTCATGTTCTCCAATATTGTTTACATCACTTGGTCACTGCAACTGTGTTTACATGACGTGACCAATTGTCTCAGTGTTTTCTTTTAAATGCTACTTTGTAATCTGGTGTTTAAACACCCAACACGTTTCTCAAATGGAATTTGGTGGTACTGGATAATGATTTGCAACCAAACTGTGTCTGTGGCCTCAAAACAACCAGATTATTTTCTTTATACCGGACTACGTTTACCCTCTTTGTGCTTTTGAACCATTTATCGTTTTCTTACCAACAGTGAAACCTACGCGAGCCAAGTAATAGACGGCGTGCAGTTTGTCTTCATACCCACAATGCCCGGGGACGTGGAGGGCCGAATGTGCGGCTACACCCCTTCAGACGACGGCTCGACGTTTGATTCGCTACTGGATCCCCAGTCGCACACCGAGTTCGAGGGTGCCAACATATACAGGTAATTACCCCTTACATTGCTGCATTAAACTTTGTCGTCTGCTGTTTATTTTTATTTTCCGTTTTCTGTCATCAAAATATGGCTTGACGCCACTTTAGACTTATGTCCACCATTTATATTGAGAAAGAAGACTAGTCTACATATTTAATAACAGTAGACGATACTTTACGTTTCCCGCATGCTAGGTGTTACTCTAACCTGTAATATTCTATCAATATAATTAAAAACTTTATCGTGGACCTCGATAGCTGCTCTGTACATACGCACAGTCAGATCTATATGTTAATACATTTAGTGTAGGCTATAAACATGACGCATGACTGTGTCGCCAATAATCTACATTGCAAGTTTGAATTTGTATTGTATTGTGATTAACTACTTTTAAATTATAACTATGACTAGTATGTTCAAACGGGAGCCTGAAATCGGTCAGTTACGTACATGCACAGACATTGCCGCACCGTAGACATTTAGTAATATCATATATTAAACTTTAATGACTTAAAGTTAGTTTATTACAAAAAAGATATGTGTAACTATTTTATTGTTTACCCGCTCCTCTGCATGTATATGTTCGATTGGACCCGCCGTTTTAGAATTACAATACTGTTAATATATTTAATTTGTGGTTGGCGGTTTAACGCCGAATCGTGCGAACACACGTGGTAACATGTTGCGCGTCGCGTGAATAGTGAGAGACTATAAGATTTTTTTTAGTAAAAATCCGATTTTTGCTGCTAATCTTGGTTTGTGTGTGCAGAGGCCCGGGCTACACCCACACGGACGACGCCGCCTACTCCTACTGCTGCCTCGAGGGCCCGGGCCTCACCAGTGCCGACACATGTGCCCTGTACACGGACAAACGGCCGCCCTGCTCGGCCATATCATTCCAGGCCGGACAAGCAGGTACTATATTGTATATTTAAAATGGTTCAAGTTATACAGTGACACCTCTCTAAACCGGACACCCTGGGGGTCCCCAGGGTGTCCGGCTTAGAGAGGTTTCACTGGAAATCTGGAAATTTGATAATTCTGAGCCATATGTGTGTGCTATGCAATCACGAACAGACATTATAACATGCGATACATGACCATGAAACTCATCAAAAATAAGATCACATGTGTTTTCTTAGTGCCCGATTTAGAGAGGTTCCACTGTATACAGGAATCTGCTTACATGGTCCGCTAATATGTTTCCCACCATTCAATGAAATATCTTTGTGTTTAGACATTCTTTGAAATAGTATGCATAATTTCAACTCAAATGAGGACTTTGTTGCTAATAATTCCAGCAAAAAAATATTTACACAATTCCCTAACATTTGATTGACCCGTAGCAAGTCTCTGTCCAAAATGTATATCCCAGTAAACTCCCACGCCGAACAACTTTCCGTAACCGTGAGGCGCAGTAAAAATAATTCTTAAGAAAAACGGAAAATAAACACATTTAAGTATAGGTCCTTTGGAACGTCTTCATTTTGTTTGTTTGGCATAACGTTGGCGCATAATACGAATACGTAATTAGGGTGATGCGGCTAGCCAATCAAATTCGCTGCAGATGTTATTACAAGTGTGTCATATCACATTTATAAAATACAAGCACACCATAACAAGGTTTTCATGTGATAAACATTTATTTAATACTAAATAAGGACATCCAGCTTACTTACAACTGCGAGCCGCTGAGATGATACTGCAATCAAACCTTGGCCACTTTCACGGTCTTTTCCACATTCCGTTCTCATTTGCCATGTTTTCTACTACATATATTTAATGCATGTTATGGCAGTTTGTTATTTCCATACAGTGTCACGTTGCATATACATCTAAATATCTCAGGTTTTATTGACGTCCCAAGTTCTTTCATGATGATTCGTTGTAGTTCTACATTTGTATGTAGTTTAAACAACGTATCAAGACTGTCACATTATTATATGTTGTTCAAAGTACATACAAATGTAGAACTACAACAAATCATTACAATCATTATCACGTTGCATATACATCTAAATATCTCAGGTTTTATTGACGTCCCAAGTTCTTTCATGATGATTCGTTGTAGTTCTACATTTGTATGTAGTTTAAACAACGTATCAAGACTGTCACATTATTATATGTTGTTCAAAGTAAATACAAATGTAGAACTACAACAAATCATTACAAACTACTTGGATTTCATCTGGGGCCCGTTTCACTAAACTTCGTACGACTAAAATGTTCGTAAGTGCAAATTTAGGATCGTCTGGAAATTTCAGTTGATTGATTTACATTTATGGAGCATAGGCTGCATATGCAGCCTATGCTCAATAAATATAAATCCAATAATTGTTTAGAAGAAAACATTCTTAATGGGAAATTTACAGACTATCATGATTTTGCACTCATATTCAACTTTCGCGGCCACCTTAGCTGTAGAAAGTCTGCATCAGTAGCGGCGAGTTTTATATGTAATTATATAAGAGACTATTACCATTTCTTACGTAACTTTTAAACAACACAACCGATTAAAAATGCACAAGTCACATTTTAAACTTCAATTATTGTACTTTATGATGATGTTTCGATCGTGTTTTTAAAATATTTTGGTCCTTTTTAGCTTTAAACATAGTCGGTAGTTTGTATATGATTTATATAGCAAATTGTAATTTTACTTCTCGATTTTCGTTGAGAAAATTGCAAAATCTCTTTTTATAAGAATAGTGACAAAAAATGCACAGGTATTTTCAATTAGCTCATTCTTTTTTCTATCAATTGATATAAAAAATATGTTTCTAAGTTAATATAATATTGGTCCTTTTTAGATAATAATAATGACACCATCTGTTTTCATTTTCCAGTTAGCGTATCACGGAAATCTTCGGCAATTTCCGTGATATTCGTTGAAACGGGCACTTGCTTAAGCTTAAGCTTACGGTGCTTAGCGGCTGTGGGACGATTGTATGTTACCCGAGGCATGACCGTGTTGTCGGTAAAAGTATTTGTGAACAAAGTAACCAAATTATACTTTGATTTCCACGTACTTTGAAGCAGTAGTATATAAGAGTCAAAATGATACCACCACCATCTGGAAGCCACCGGCTACGCGCGGTGCCCCCCATCAGGTGGTGGTATCATTGTTGACTCTTATATACTACTCAGATTTGCCTCCATTTTTATGAGAATATTTATGAGAATGGGAGTAATTTTAATTTTTCAAAACACGAAGGGGGGAGTAGGCATAATTTTAATTTTTCAAAACACAAAGGGGGGAGTAAGCATAATTTTTAAAAACACACCTACTGTTCGGCGGGTATGTATGAGAACATATTTTCATCAACCGCGAGACCATATATTTATGACATGAGAAGATACACCCTATTAGAGATAAGAATCCCTATGTTATACTCAGTATATTACAGCAATCTGTCATACATGTTTATTACAAAAATAAACTTACACCCCATATTGAAGATAAAAATCTATTGGTTATACTCAGTATAATGTCTACCATAAAGCAAATGAGAGAGCAAGCTAAGAGTTGGGGTATTTCCCTAAGAGGTTTGAGACTCAAGAAAGATATAGCAGATAGGATAAGTGACGCGCGAGCCATCGTCTACGAGGAGAGGCTGCGACGTGCGGTTTCGACCGGACGACTGCCCGCTGACCCTGAAAAACGCTCCGAGAAATTGGAGAACGAGACAACGGCCAGTCTGCGCGCCACTGCTTACGCGCAGCGTGTAAAAGAAGATCCCAGCGCGCGTAGAAAACCACTATTCAAGGCGCACTACAATAAGATTTATCAAGGGTTGGTTGGGAGACCTCCTAAGAGTAGGAGAGATATCGCCAGAGCTTTGGTGGAGGAGGGTCCCAGGATTCTCGCCGAAGAAGCCGAAGTTAGGGAAACTGTTGATAGGGGTAGGAGGAAGATAGTATGGACTTTCGAGAGGGGGGTAGATGGGGAGATCGCTAATCGCATAATGAATAAAATTCGTCCAGAGATGACCACGGCGTGTTATCTGAGGTATTCGTGCTCGTATCGTATTAGGAACATAGAGACCGACGCTACTATGATCTATCACAAACAATCAAAGGGCAGTCCGTGGATAAACGAGATCGCCAAAGCCGAGAGTTGGATATCCGATAGAGAGAAAGGTCGAATGGACATCGACAAAGTTGATAGACCAAACACAAAATGGTCCTTCGTTCGTTGGATATCGGTCGAGGTGAAGATGATCATCGACGCTCAACAACTTCTCATGGGAGCGGGAAAACTCACAGACTGGTTAAGACAGAAAAAGGGAATGTATTCCGTCGACACGTACGACGACTACTTATGTCTGTTTATGTGCATAGCCATCCACCGTGGAGGAAGACCAGACCGCTGTTGTGAGAATGCACGAACTCTAGCTAACGAATATCTCGGTCACGATAACGGACCGGATAGTAAGGGAATTCTCCTGGAAGATATTAAGAAGGTTGAAGAGCACTTCAAGATGGGCATTCGTGTTTACGAGCCCACCGACGAGGGAGTGTGGTATCTCATGAAGGTTCCGGCAAATTACGACGTGGTTGGGGAGAAAATCATGACGATAGGAATGTTTGGAGGTCACTCTTTCCTCATAACGAACCTCCGCAAGATGACGAACGAATACGGATGCACCGGATGTCAACAACGGTTCACAAAGTCGTGTAACATGCACAGGCACGCGACCACCTGCATGGGTGGGAAGACCGTGGTGACATGTCCAGGTAAGATCGTAGAGAGACCACAGTCTGCATACGAGAAGGCGTTCTATCCCAAGGGGTCAGCGAGCGAGAGATCGATTCAATGGTTGAGCAGAGAAGAAGAGAGAGTGGGAAAGCACATACATCACGCGAGATGCGGTCACGGTGGAGAGAGGTGGGTGGCCGGCGATCCTGTCGATGGATATTGTCACGAGACCAAGACCGTGTTTCAGTTTCACGGATGCTACTGGCACGGGTGTCCGATTCATCACGGTAAGACAGCGCTGTATATGAGGTACAGGAAGACGAAAATTCGAGACGCCAAGATAAGGGAGGCGGGTTACGAGCTGGTGGTGATGTGAGAGTGCGAGTGGAAGAAGAAGGAGGGGAATCCCAACTATCCACAATCACCGCGCGAGGAGGAGACGACTCTGTACCCTCACCAGATAGTATACGACTTCGAAGCGTATCTCGACAAGTCGAAAACCACACAACCCACCAAAGACCTGACCTTCGAGGTCGAGCACGTTCCTATATCTGTGTCTTTGGGGGATACGATGCATGAAGGGATAACCCACATCTGCGAACGAGATCATGACACGCTAGTCGAGAAGTTCGTGACCGAGCTACAGATGAGAGGCAAGGCAATCAGGGAGGGGGTTAGGAAGAAGTATCTGCCGGCCGATATAGATATGCTATCGAAGTCTCAGCAAGCAAAGATTGTCTCTTGGATTGACCAAGTCCCGGTGGTGGGGTTCAACTGTAGCAGGTACGACCTGAACCTCATCAAGCAGTACTTTGTCGAGAAGTTGGCGGCCACCGTGACTAAGGTGATGGTCGGCACGACGATGTTTCTGTTTACCCCGGAGTTTAGATTTCTCGACATCATCCAGTATCTGGGACCCGGTACCACGTACGACCGGTGGGTTAAGGCGTACGACTGTAAAACGATAAAGTCTCACTTCCCGTACGAGTGGTTCGATAGCGCGGACAAGCTCAACCATCCAGGGCTGCCAGACTATCCCGAGTGGTACTCGAAGTTGAAGGGTGAGTTCCTACTGTCGTTGTCCGAGTGGAAAGAGTGTAAGAAGGTATTCCAAGAAAATGGGATGAAGACGTTCAAGGAATGGTTGCAACACTACAACGACTTGGATGTCGGACCGTTCCTGGAGGCTCTGACTAAGATGACGGAGTTCTACAGAGGAAGAGGTGTGGATATACTCAAGGATGCTGTGTCTCTGCCCGGTGTTTCCCTTCAGTACCTACTTCGTGGGACGATCGATGGGAAGGCGGACACACCCGAGCTGTGGTCGCCGAAGTCTGAAACTTATGAGATGATGAAGCAGGGATTGGTCGGTGGTCCGTCCATAGTGTTCTCCAGATACGCAGAGGCTGGCAGGTCGACGATCAGGGGTCAGGTAGGTAGTCGGGAGGAGAAGATGTGCAAGGCGGTGATGGGGTACGACGCCAATGCGCTGTATCTGTCTACCCTGTCGAAAGACATGCCGTGCGGGGAGGAGACGATATGGACGTGTGACGACCCGGAAAGACAGTCGTATATAGACTGTTTCGTGAGGAAGGTCAGGAGTGAAAAGTGGTTCGGATTTGCGGAGTTGGTATAGAGGTCCCGGAAACGTTGAGAGACAAGTTCTCGGAAATGTCACCGCTGTTCGTTAATCGAGAAATCGATGAGAACGATGTTCCGCAGCACATGAAGGACTACCTGACCGGTACCGGGAGGAAAAGGGTCGAAGGACAGAGAAAGCTCGTGGGGGCAATGTCCGCCAAGAAGATGATCATATACTCCCCACTGCTAAAGTGGTATCTGGAGCACGGTCTGATCATCAAGGCGGTGCATAGGGTGATAGACTACACGCCCGGCAAACCGTTTCAATGGTTCGTGGAAGAGGTCACCGCTGCCAGACGGACGGGGGACGTAGACAAGAGCAAGACGGTGTTGGCGGAGATATTCAAACTGGTTGGCAACGCGTGTTGTGGCAAGCTAATAGAGGCACAAGAGAGACACCTGAACACCACATATACGAAGGATGAGAAGACTGTCGACCGGGCACTGAGGTCGGCGTGGTTAGAAGACCTGGAGGAGATTGGGGAGGCTTACGAGATATCGAGCAGGAAGACTCGAGTGGTGATCAACAGACCGTTTCAGTGTGGCATAGCGGTCTACCAGTTGGCCAAGCTCCGGATGCTGGAGTTCTACTACGATTTCTTGGACAAGTACGTGGATCGCGGAGATTTCGAACTGATACAGATGGACACTGACAGCATGTACTTCGCGCTGTCGAGAAGACGCTGGCGGCGGTGGTGAGAAAGAATATGAAGAGAAAGTTTAATAAGGAGAAGACCGAGTGGTTGGCGTGGGACGCGTGGAGCAACAGAACTCCGGGATTGTTCAAGCTGGAATTCGAGGGAGATAGAGCCATCGCTCTGTGTAGCAAGTGTTACTACGTGAGTGGTGATGGAAAATCTAAGCACTCGGCCAAGGGGATGTCGAAGAGATCTAACGATCTGACTTGGGGAAGGTATAAGAGTGCTCTCGAAGGGGGTAGGGATATGGCGGAGAACAGGGGATTCCGAATGATTAACGGGGTGATGAAGACGTACTGTCAACAAAAATTAGGACTCTCGGCGTACTACGACAAGAGGAGAGTGATGGAAGACGGGTTGCACACAGAGCCTATAGGATAGGTAAAAAAAAGAACTCTGAAATAAGGATAGAATACTAAAGACTCTAACGATCCGGGGGTAACTGGGTGTCAGAAGGTACCATAAGAAGTTCTTCGCGAACAAAACCGCGAGATGGACCATCAGCCAAATAATAGAGCACGGGCTCATCAGGTTTGGTAATAGATCGATCCAGATGATATACATTGAGAGACCACACGGGATCAGTCGCGCGGCGGCTGCCACCTTCGAGCTCTCCAGGTTGATAGAGGTACCGGACGTCAATATCCGATGGAAGCCGTTGCTCCTCTAAACCAACGGGTCGCCCGCGCGAGACGGCAGAGGGCTTGCTCGTCACCCTTTTAAACTTGATAGCATCTACAGGCTTCTTACCTATCAATCTGGTCACCTCTCCGTTCAGTGCGGAGACCACGGCGGGCAGTCTGGCCACCCACTCGGTCGATCGTGAATGGGGTCTACAAGTTCTTTGGCGTATTGGTGTCCGAACAGTCTCTCAGCCAGGGTTCGATTGAAGCGTTCCACGATCCCCTGGTCCCGGTGGATGTTGACGCGGCCTCGTCTGATAGAAACTTTATGCTTAGACAATAGATGAGAGACCGCGCCCATGAACTCGCGGCCGGGATCGACCTGGAGAAGATTCGGCCATTTGAGAGGACTCCTCTTATATATTCGGGAAAGAGCCTCGGCCACTTCCTTAGACTCTTTAGTGGCCAACGGCTCAGCCCCCTTATAACGACTCGCTACGTCAACGATTGTCAGTGCGTACTTGTACGTTTTGCGACCGACCCGATCGTGAGGGAGAAACAGGAGATCTGCTTGGTGAACTTGGTTCGGTACCGGCACGTCGAATTTCGGGCGCGGAATATTGTGAGGCGCGGGTAAATAGATCTGCCAGATGGCCTGCTTCTTGAGCCATTCCTTGACAGCGTTTTCTGAAACCTTGGTCGCCGCAGCGAGGTTCTTGATGGCCGCGAGTCCCTTCCAGTAGCCGCGTGGGCTATAGTATGTATTCGACAGCTTGCGCGTTAGTTTGGTATCAAGTTTGCGCGTGTTCATCGTATGCGAAGTATTCTAATATATCGGACAATGTCCAACATGCCCTTGCCAGTTCGTCCGGTAACTGCGTCGTTAATAATAAACCTTTGTTGGAAGTTTCACTGCAGCCCCAATCGCGTTTGGGTTGGAACAGGAGAGGGGAATCTAACTCATCTAACATCCGCTTTGCGAAAAGGGTGGCCGCTTTTTCGTCCTCGCGCCACGTCTCGAGAGAATCTCGGGCCAGACGAATCATATTCTTTGCACCAGGTAAACGATGTTTTTGGGCAGTGTAGCCTACATCGATCATAGCGTAATAAAGTTCGTCAACTAACATCGTTCTATATATATATTTTTATAAAAAAAAATTGTTTTAATTAATTAATTAATTAATTTAAAATCTCGATTGGATATAGTAGCCGACGAGCCCCACCACACCCATTCCCACGACGATGAACGCGATCTCGCGGTCTTTTTGGGCCTCTGACGGTACATAGAAATCTGAAAGTTGTGGCTCGCGATCCATTGGATCGAGACTTTTCTGTGGATATGCCAGCGCGTACTCGCGGTTGGCTTCTTCAACGTTATGGAAAGTTTGCGCGGCGTGATTCTCACGGCGAAGCTCTTCATTTACCCAGTCCAGATGGGCGGTTCGTTTTTTCGACCACGCTTCCTTTGCGCTATTGAGTTGTTCTACAGCTAAATCATGACGCTTACGCTCCTCATCCACGTTCGAGCTTTTCATTTTAGAGAATATAAAGTTGCTACCGCTGAACGCCAATGCGTTTACAAGCGCACCACCTACTATTACTGCGATTGAAGCCATTTATTTTTTCCATATATTAACTGGTAGAATTCCAGCTTTAACTAGATAATCTCGCGTCCAAACTGCGGCCGCTACATCTAAGGTCGCGAGCCCTACGTCTCTCACAGTAAAGTCCAATTTGGGAGCGGTTCCTCCTAGGGCCATCTTTGATAGTCGAGCATACCCGATACTGAAACCCGATATCACCACGGCGTGATAAAGCGCATTCACTAACATTTTACCATCTTGTTCAGCCATTGTTATAATTATTGCATATAAAAGGGGTCGCGATCAATGTTTAAATGGGGCGCATCCAATCGCGATTGGTGTTTCGTAACTTTCTTCTGAACACTGGCTGGTTGTTTTTTTCGATAATATGGGGTATTTCCAAACGCACAGGGCACCAACAACTGCCAGACCACCACCAACAACCCAACTCCAATTCACGAATTTGGGTTCAATCGGATTCGCCCAACCTCGATTGGGTGTTGAGTGTGCTTCCAATTCGTGAATTGGGGGTGTTGTTGTACTCAACTCTGTATTCAGATGTTTTGCTGTCTCCGTCCCCGATTGTAACGGCTGTTTAGCCTCTCGAAGCTCGGCGAGTATTTTATCTTGTTTAACTTTTCGGGTGGCAGCCGCCGCCCGCCCAGCTGCCTGTCTTTTGGGATTTTTTATATGCGGTATGTCATCCAGTGGCGGAGTAACACTCTGGTTCGATTGTGTTGGAGCAATCTGGTTCAACTCCGTCACTCTCGTGGGTGTGTCTTGTGTCATCATTTTCAGGGCTTATAGTTCGTGGGCATATATGTCCAAATTGACAGTGTTTACCCGTGGTCAACGCGGTTGTCAGCGGAGCTAAGTACATTCCAAACTTGTGATAAATTGAGCAGCAGGCTGTTCTAAGAGTGTGTCCTATAAAAGGGTCAGTCTCTAGATCGTGAATCAACCCTTCGGTGTTTGGTATAGGGAGAAGTATACTAACGGTGGTAGCGTACAAATGAATAGCCGCCGATCCAAGAGTTTTTGTCATCTCTGCTCCCAATTTGGATTCGTATCGCGCATACATTTTATCGATCTCCGCATCTGACATCTTATCCACCTGAAAAACTGAGAGACGCCTACCGAGATAATGCTCCGATTGTCCCCCAGCAACCAGCGCAGCTAGCCGCTCTCTTCGCGCCGCATTTTCATTCGGAGTCGTTGCACTCAACCCAATACCAACCCCCGATTCCGATTGCTCTGTCGGAGTTGATGTTTCATTATCTTTCAGAATGTTGGCAGTCGGAGTTGAGGTTTCTTCCATTAGCTGATCGAGAAGTTCGTCGCAGTTCATTTTTTTCAAAATTAGTAATTTAACTATTCTAACAAGTCTCATCACTTTAACATATTGCCAAGCGCACCACCCGATACATATGATCACCATTATGCTCGCAACAAAGCTCGCAGCGGAGCACCAAATTGTTAACATTGTTAACCATTGTTCAGCATTTGTTCAGCATTGTTCAGCAATTGCTAAGCGTTGTTCAGCAATTGCTAAGCATTGTTAAGCATTGCAATAGCTTATTACTTTGTAATTTTCCTAATTTTTTTCAAAATTATTAATTAATTGATAACTTTATAAGCAGATTGGTTGATCCTATCTTTAGCCAGAAGCTTGGCGTGCTTAGTTTCGGAAAGCATCTGTCGAACCTTCAGGCGCTCCTCGCGCGTTGGGATAACGTCATTCTCTCGAAGACAGTCATCGAATGAGTCTCGGTCCTTGCAGTGAAAGAGGGCGACCCATTTCGTTTGCTCGCGCAGATCCTTGAGGACGGCGTTGTATTTTTGAGTGGAGATCCATACGCTTTGCCTCGCATGGCGGCCAGAAAATGCGAGCTCGGAGAGCATGTCCTTCTTTTTGGTCATCGCCGCCTTGGCCGAGCAATCACATATAGGGTGGGCTCACCCTGGAATCTTTGGTATAAACCACGCAACCAATCGTGAAGCCTATCACCCGGGTCAATAACGTATACCTCAGGGTCGGTCCATATCCACGGGCGCCGCTGATAAGTATCGTTGTGCCGCACAGTGGGACACAGGATCACAATATGACGAAAGGCATCGCGGTAGGACTCCTCGAGCAAGTCGAGGATGAAAACCGTTTTTCCACATCCTGTCTGCCCACATATTATGGCAGAGTGAGCATCTCCAATCGTGAATTGGTATTGATTGCTAGATTTCTTATTTTTTTCTTTATAATTATGTATTAATAAATCGTTAGATGATTTTTTTATTAAATCAGTAGAGTGCTGAGACGTATCGACCATCTTCGATGTTGAGTTGTGCGTCTGTAATTATATATAAGTACACGTTCAATGGCCCGGCTCCGTCCGCCTCTTTGGTTATCTGGATCGTCACACCCTCACTAGCGTTCTCAACTTGGCGTCCGCTACCGTGTATTTGGTCATCGTCGCTGGCTCGCATGTCTAGCCATAACGCGTATTTAGTATTCAGGAACTCCGCGAGGGAGACGGCCGAGAGATGTAGGTCTTTGGCAACTGCTGCTCTAAGCGCTCTCCGGAGGGAGAGCGCTTAGAGCCGGCAGCAAACTGCTTTCTTACTTCGTCCCACTGCTGGTGCGCGCGAAGACCCGCGCTGTAGAGTTGAATGGGGACTCCCTCGATCGTCACCTCTACCTTCGTGATTTTGGGGTTATAGAATCTGTCGGTTTTTCTAACACCGAGCGCTACCCGAGCCTCCTCGAACAGCATCAGTATACCTTTCATCGAGCGGGCGGGTACGTTGACGTTAATATTCCACAATGTGTCGCCTTTGTCTTTCGGCATCTTACGATGGCGAAGAACTCGGTCGTAAAGTATGGCAACGCGCCTGGCGTACTGGGTTCTGATCAATCGCGCGAGTTCGGGCATCGTGACCATATCGTACTCCAGCGATACATTATCGATCGTATACGTCGATAACATGTCGCTGGCTATGATAACTCGGCCGTAGTCGTTGAACGTTAGTTCGTATTCGAGGCGGTCAGCCAAAGCGCTCTGATAGTAGGGCATGTGACTCTCCAGCAACTCAAAGTCGAGCGGGATGTAGAAGCGGTTGCCGTAAGCGCCCGCGACCGCGTTTCACTAGCGTTGTTATCTACCTTGTTAGCAGCCCCGATTCTAAGTTTGGTTACGTTCTTATTTTTGCTGGTGTCAATACCTTGATAGACAGCTTTTTCACGCTCGTGTGACGTCTTCCACAGGTCCTGATAGCAATGGTAGACGTCGCTGTCGTCGATCGACATCACCTCATTACCAGAAATCTTCATCATGGTCTTCTTGACGATGGCGCGACCCAGGTTCTGAACGACGGTTCGGTCCGCGTCCGTCGACGTTAGCGAAATAGTGAAAGCGAGGCGAACAGTACCCGGCACAATGACGTCGTTAGCTCCGAGGCTGGGGAAGCGGACTAAGAGCTGCTGGTTCTGGTCGATCGTCGATCGGTTGTTCGTAATAACGACACTCTGTCTCACGCCTTTTGCCCCGAGGGGCTCACGCAGTCTGCGGTATGGATTGAGTTTGCGACCGTATTGACTCGAAGACATAATTAATTTTATTGAAACTATTAAACCCGTATGGTTTTGTCTTTAATACATAATTAATTTTAAGAAAATTATAAATATGGCTGATTACGATGTTGAAATGGATGAAATCGGCAGAGACAATTACCTCGATGGTGATGATTATAATTTCGAGGATTCCCTCGAGACACCCACCATAGAGACTCCAGTTCCAATCCAATCACAATTGGGTGGCGCTACCACTAGTCAAAGTCAGGAATTACTTGAGGGAGCTGTAAACGACTACTACAATAGTTTGGCAGCAGAAAAAGGTCTGGTCCCCTCTGTCGGTCGCGACTACTCCAAGTTCAAATTTGATATGAACGGTAGATTGCGACTAAGAGCAGCACTAAATCTCCCATTAGTTAACACGAGGACCGGAAAACCCCTATCGCTAAACACCCTTCACTTGCAGGAAACCGGGGCGGTGGCCAACTCATAAGGAGCGAACTAGGATTTACAGATTGGGCGCGTGGTAAAAAAATTATGCCGGCCCACGCTGTAGAGACCCTACAGTCTACCGACGAAACTATAGCGAAGACGGCCACTGCGATAGAAACTGTTGAGCTCAGCGAACTCCCTCGAGTAGCCACCGACGTTATTAACACGATGGAGACCACGTTCAGCGTCCAATCGCAATTGGGAAAAATACTCAACGATGACCCACCGTTACCCCTTCGCGAACTCCGTAGACTCGATAAGGCTCTACAAACGGTTCGGGGCGAACTGGTCCTTAACCTCTCCAAACTCACGGCGCTGGATGAACATATCGCGCTAGAAGAAAGAAAACTGGAGGAAGCCGGTGACGATAGAGAATCTACCGAGCGGATCGCCGAACGACTGCGGTCTTTGCGGGATGAAAGAGAAGCTCGCTTGGAGGCCGCCTCGGCTAACGTGAGGCTCTCCGCACACAAATAGTCGGATTCCGTGAATCAATCTCGAGGGTCCTGCACGAGGAGACGACACTCGGTGAGCGTCTTCGCACTCTGTTCAGAGAGCAGGGCGTCACGATAGCAAGCATCCTCGTTGCTATCGGCATGACTATATCGACCATAGTTCTAGCTTTCAATGGTGGTGCGGCGCCACCACCCGCTCCAGCACCAGCACCCGCTCCATCCGGTGGAGCCAAGGAGTGGATAAAAAAACAACTAAAAGCCCTCGCCAATCTCCTGGCTAAATTAGCAGGAAAGTTGGCTGCCGCACTACCTGGACTGATCGGAAGTATCGTTTCTTACTTGCTATCTATATTATCAAAAACGGTCGGATGGCTCGCCAATAATACTTGGGCTTTAATCGTGGCAATCGCCGGTCTCCTATTATTCTCTGCCAGAGAGTTCCTACAACCAAAGCGTAAATAATCCGATCGCCACGAGGGTGATGACGAGCCCTAATTTCTCCTCCTCGTGTGTTGTGCTTCCAATTTCACCCAATTTGTAATTGATTGGTGTTTCTCCAATCGCGATTGGTCTGTTGATGGATCTCGATGGTTCATCCAATTTACGAATTGGGGGTACTGGGTTCGATTTACGAATTGGTGGAGGTGTATCCATTTTGTGTTTTATGAAATCGGTTCCACTGTTGGGGGTGCGCTTGATGATATCCGTGTTCACGTTACCGTTGTGGCCGATTTTTTGATTGGCGGTGGCGATTACGATCTGATTATTGTAACCGTCAACCGGGTCGTCTCGTAGTATCATTGCTCGGCGCCATATAAAGACCTATTCCAAATACATAGTCTACTGGGGTGCTGGCATTCTGCAAAACGTCTTGATAATTCTGGATCGCCTTCTCCAGGTCCACCCTAGCTGAGATGGCGTCCTCTACAAGTGCCAAGAATTGTTTTTGTGCATCAAACGCTGTTCCCATGCCCAGTATAGAACTGCGAGTTTTGCTTCTGTGCGCCGAGGATGGCCCAGACGTACGTGCGAATGGAGTCGTTGACGCGAGTAACCCCGGCCTGCGTGAACCCTAGACCCGTATCTAACATAAATGTACCCACGCGTTCTGAACCTCAGCAGCCTGCTGTATGTAATCGACGTGAGCCAGTTTCGGAGGTAACATTTTACAAGAAAACACGCCACAGTGCCGACCTCCAGACACTTCCGGCCCGAAAGTCATAGTCGCGGGGTCAAAATTCCCGGCGTTCCGACTGACGATGTGGTCACCGGAGTGATCGTGTCTAAAATCAGTCTGTGTCCAATTCCCGGACTGGCCGTGAATGAGAACGTCCCGAGGCCGGTGCTGGTAGGAAATGCTTTCTGTCTCCAGTCCGCGTCTTTTGAAACGTTAAATTCGTTACACAGTCTTTCAAAGGCCATACGGTCATATGCGTTGGAAATGGGATCCCAGGCGTCGTCTTGAGGTAGTGAAATACCTAGTTCTTTGAGAATCCTCCTAATAGTATCATACACGTGAAAGTTGTAGACACTTCGGAGCATGACATTCTTGGATGTCAGATGGTCTTTATATGAAACTCCACACCCGGCTGTTGCGCACCATACAGCGAAATTTATTTGGTTCTGCCAAAACTGCATCGGTGTTGCTTTCCACCCGTTTACCACCTCCATCGTAGTAATCTTGGGCAGCCTATATTGTTCAAAGATATTAGGGAAGTTGGTGGCAAAGCCACTGTCCGGTCTAACCGTTACGGTTGGGTGTACAAGGGGGTTAACAACGTCTTTTTGTGTGTATTTACCTCCGACCGCGTACTTTACATTAGAGTTAAAGCTAAATGCTTTGGTATCCATTGAAAGATATTATTATGTTTGCTACTATAACTAATGTTCAAAAAGAGAGTTGTGAACTTCAAAAATTAATAGACAACTGCTGCGGACAACGCCGGGTAGGCCTTAGATCAATCACGTTCACGGTTGGATGGAAAAACCTTGAAAGGTACAAGGACATCAACGGAATAGAACGGATAGAGGCTATCTATTCCGGATATGATATAGATCTAGAGACCGCCGATAGTCCTGCAGAAGTAGAGAGACGCATTCGGGAATCAGCTGTCGCATTACTTCCTGGCCTTTGGGTTTCGGAGATGTCCAAGCTTTAATCGCAAGGAATATGCCTGGTATTTGCACTCTCGGAATCTCAAAAGCCACGGGGATTGCGACATTGGACGTTGATAAAAAATTAGAGATCACTCCGGGGTTGGCCTCAATGTTAGGATTTAAATATGAACCCCATTACAACGAGGATGAAGGGCGATCGCAACGGGTCCCGGGGACCTTTCTCTTTCCCGTAGGTGATCACCGCGGCGATACCCCAGTAAACTTTGCCTTCACGAAAACTCTCGGGGTGCACCTTGATCGGGTGAACACATCGTACAACACGGTAGACGGATCCCCCAGCACATTACTGAAAACTGTGCCCGCCAGCGACTGTTTCTATGGCGAGACTGTGACCTTAGACTTCCCACACCCCGAGATGAACGTTTTGGAATCGGGACACATCCACGAGTTGAAGATTTCTATTCTTGATGATAAATGGAGAGAGTTGAAGAACGATTATCCGATTTCGGTCGTCCTAGAAATTTCAAATTAATTATTTAGAATTAAACGCATGTTCGTAATATATATTATCAACATTATGAGTATATACGGACCAGGTAGTTCTTCCGATTGGGTGATAAATTCAAATAATTTGGAACCGGCAGAAGGGGGATTCATCCCGACAGAGGGCGACTTTTTAACTACCCAAAAACAAAGGCCTTGATCAATAGAACTATATCGAGGGCCACGGACGAGATTCACAAAAGTCTACTATCACAACTTAGAGAATATGCCCTGGCTGTGAATACACAAAGTCGTGAAGAAACGCATACGGAACTAAACGAACTAGGTAAAAAAATAACCAAATTTAGAAAAGAGGCCCGGTTGGGGATTGATAAAGCCCGAGAAGACCGCCAGGTTGACATTACGGTGGTTTATGATGCGTTGCGCTTAGAAGACTCTCTCAGCAAAGAAGCTACACTTTCTGAATTAGACGGGAAAATAATCGATTTTCGAAAAGAGGCCACGTCGGGTATTGAGAAAGCCCGAGAAGACCACCAGGCGGACCTTACGAAGGTTTATGAGGTGTTGCGCTCAGAAGACTCTCTCATCAGAGAAGCGGCACTTACTGAACTAGATAAAAAAATAACCAAATTTCGAAAAGAGACCCGGTCGGGTATTGATAAAGTCCGAGAAGACCACCAGTCGAACCTTGAGGAGGCCATTGCGGAGGCTTATGATGCGTTGCGCTTAGATAACTCTCATAGTAAAGAAGCGACACTTACCGAACTAGACGGTAAAATAGCCGAATTTCTGAAAGAGACCAGGTCGGGGGTTGAGGGGGTCCGAGAAGACCACAAAGAGGCCATTGCGGAGGCTTATGGGGCGTTACGCTCAGAGGACTCTCTCAACAGAGAAGCGGCACTTACTGACATATACGAAAAAATAACCGAATTTAAAAAAGAGACCCGGTTTGATCTTGATGGAGTCCGAACGGGTATTGAGAAAGCCCGAGAAGACCACCAGGCGGATATTACGGAAGCTTATAGGGTGTTGCTCTTAGAGGACTCTATCAACAGAGAAGCGACACTTACCGAACTAGATGGAAAAATAACCGAATTTCAAAAAGAGGCCCGGTCGGGGGTTGAGAAAGCCCGAGAAGACCACAAGGCAGCCATTGCGAAGGCTTATGAGGTGTTGCGCTCAGAGGACTCTCTCATCAGAGAGGCGGCGGTTGCTGAACTAGATTGAAAAATAACTGAATTTCAAAAAGAGACCCGGTCGGGTATTGATAAAGCCTTAGAAGGCCACCAGTCGACCATTACGGAGGCTTATGATGCGTTGCGCTTAGAGGACTCTCTCAGCAGAGAAGCGGCACTTACCGAACTAGATGGAAAAATAACCGATAAACTGAAACATGATCGTATAGCCGCTACCAAAGCTCTTGAGGAGGCCTCTTATGAGATTCGTACTGAGGCATATAACGCAAACAGGGCGCTTGCCGGAATAGTGAAAACAATGAAAACACCAAAACGTGTCATAACAGTTTGGGCTGAGAAGCGGGGCCCATTGGTTGTGGGGCACTATGAATATTCGTTCGGTGCCAAAGCGAGTAATAAATATGGGGGATACACTATGACAGCTGCAGGTGAAGTTATCCAAATGGCGGTCTGCTCGGTTAATGCTAATGGTAAACCTGTGGGCGCGGTCGCGATAAATATTGTAGTAGATGGGGAAGAACGGGGGGTTGGAGTCACTAAAATCTCTGGAGATAGTTCGACGATTGTTTCGTTCGCCTGTAATGATCGAATTAGACTTTCCCAAGGTAGTGTTATTAACTTTGTTACGAAAATCGATGACTCAGAGAGTTCTTCCACTATTGTCTCATTGTTAATTGAACTTATTGTGTAAATACTAATATATTGAAATAAATTTAACTGAACGAATCACCATATCCAACTCTCAATACCACTCCACCAACACTGTATCCAACTCTCAATACCACTCCACCAACACTGTATCCAACTCTCAATACCACTCCACCAACACTGTATCCAACTCTCAACACTATATCCAATTAACGAAAGAAGTTCAGATTTTAGGTTGAATAATATCGTCGCTATGCAGGATATTTTAGTTAGAGAATGTGCAAATAGAAAAAGACACGCTAACAAATATAGGCGCGCGGCAAACATAGCTGAAGCATCTAGTACGGTTCTGGCAAGTGTTTCTGTGTTGTGTGGGGCGGGGACTGCTGCAACGCTATCTACAATTGTAATGATTCCACTTGCAGGGGTTTTGAGTGGAATTACCGTTTTATCTGGAACACTTTGTATGGTAATTACGGCGGTGGGTGGAAAACTCGAGAAGTAGAAAACATGATAGAATATCCGTTCTCGCTAGGTCTAAGAAAAATAGCATCGACGTTATGGTGTCCAAAGCGTTGGCCGATAAGAAAATATCAAATTTAGAGTTTGGAATCCGTGGTGGAAGAAATGGGGAGATATGAAGAATTAAAAAATGATATAAGGATCAAGGCGCGCGCCACCATGCCCAAAATTGAGTGTACTGATTGGGATAAATTTAGGGTAAAACTTGGAAATAAAGTCGGAGGAAATGTTACAGCGCCAACTACAGACATTTGATTAGTAGTGGGTAAACGAATCGTTGGGGTTTATCCATAATACGGTAACTCGGCGCAGACAGAATCGTAAAACTCTATATCCGTAAACGAATCGTTGTTTTTAAACAGTCTTATAAAATTAGTTTCACCCTCTTCACCTAGTTGTTCTCCGATCCTATTTAGTCGCTTCATTTCACGAATATGTCTCTTGCTTAGCTTACATAATTTCCGGTATAATATTGTAAATGCAACGTTTTTATCGGAACGTAATAAATTACGCTGATATTTCATGTATTCAATTATATATAGTGCTTTCAATTTATAGTAATATTCATCAATAAGGTCATTATAAAATTCCAATTCCCATTCTATTTTATTATCCATTTTTGTGAGTATAACTTATAGTTTTCTTATCTTTAATAGGGTGTAAGTTGTGGTTAATTTTTAAAAAAAATTGAACATATCATATCTTTCTAACTGACTTTTCGATTTGAATTATTACTAAACGATAATACTTGCGAGCACGTAATCCCTTGTTAATCATTCGATGAGTAGCCTGAGTGCCACCGCATGGTGGACATAGTAATGACTCGGCTTTGGTCCCTACCCCACAATGCCGACAGGGGCGAGGCGAAACGGAACCTCTTCGCATCCATGCACGGTGATGTTTGCAATATTCGTAAATACCGGTACGAAAACATCTCTCGTGACTACCTGTCTTCAACCACGCACACTTAACTAGAACCATTATGTTATTAAATATACTGAGTATAACATAGGGATTCTTATCTCTAATAGGGTGTATCTTCTCATGTCATAAATATATGGTCTCGCGGTTGATGAAAATATGTTCTCATACATACCCGCCGAACAGTAGGTGTGTTTTTAAAAATTATGCTTACTCCCCCCTTTGTGTTTTGAAAAATTAAAATTATGCCTACTCCCCCCCTTCGTGTTTTGAAAAATTAAAATTACTCCCATTCTCATAAATATTCTCATAAAAATGGAGGAAAATCTGAGTAGTATATAAGAGTCAACAATGATACCACCACCTGATGGGGGGCACCGCGCGTAGCCGGTGGCTTCCAGATGGTGGTGGTATCATTTTGACTCTTATATACTACTGAAGCTAATAATTGGAGACGAGTGTGTTTATCACCGAAATAGTAATCGCTCATTTTAAACACTGCTGATTATGTAACAAATTACACCGTTAATCCGAAACTAACGTCATGGTTGCCAATTAAAAGCAATTAATTAGTAACTGCCGCGCAAACTGCGATTTGTGTTTTTTTAGATGCCGACAAGACTACTCAATTAAGAGACAATTCTTCACACGTCTGTATCTTCATACAGACATACGATCTATGGTAGCATGTATGGCTTCATCTCTCGGACCATGTTCTAATGTTAGCTACACAATTCTAAATGAAGGAGATTATGTTGTGGTTGACATTCGTCCGGTCTGATCATACTTTAATCTGTACACTAGTAGTACATACAGACTGTGACAAATTATAGAATATTGAGTCCCAGTACAGACTAAATAACTTACAAGCCTGATCAGGATTCTGCTACCGCCCCACTCGCGGCTGTGTAAGTAGTCAAGACTTCACAGCGAACAGTGCAAACTCTGATCAGACTCGTGTTCATGTACATTACAGTGATTACAAAACAGCATACATTTTGTGTTGATTTATTACAGCTCATTGTGTACCTTTATGGAGCATATTAAAATATTGTTCGCAATTATGTAATTGTCAATATTGCAACTAGAAGTAATTGATATAATTTTCACTTGTTATTCTGTGTTCAGTATACAGCTATAAATAATTATCGGTAACATGGTAATTATAATTTACTTTTTTTTTCTACGTTATAAATGTTGGTCAACTATGCAGTATGAAATTATCTATGCTGGTTGAAAATCTGTATATCGCTCGTTTCTCTTGATAAACTATCCTATATTGTTTTATTACGTCAAATTCAGTGCAATATTAACGGGATTTAAATATATCATATCGGTACTCCTTTAAATAATATTTGTATATTTTAAATGTTATACCTCAAGATAAACCTCAAGATAAACTGGATTAGTTTTTACTGATATATTGCGCATGAATATCAGTAAAAACTAATCCAGTTTATCTTGAGGTAAATCACACTTACACATCAGCGTCCAATTTTTGGCCTGTGTACAGCCTTGTATATTGTCAGCGAAACAAATCAATATTACGCTTCTCCAAATGGGGACAGGTGCACAAGAAAACGTGCTCTGTTTGCAAATCCCACATAAAATATGTTTACCTAATAATGTTTTATTTCAACGTTAAAATTGAAATCCTTGGGATACCATCGATGTTGTTAGTCATTTATCCATACATGTTGATGAAATTGAAACATTTCAAACACCGACCAGTATTAGTTAACTGATGGGTGAGGAAGTCAACATGCCAACCATGTTGGTTTTCATGTGCATGCGCTACTTGTTGTTTTGACTGGCTATGGTAAACAAAAGGGAACTTACAACTTTTGGAAGTCAAATTGACTTGATTACGTGTCATGTTACTGGGAAAATGGGGCTTATGGTATTTGTGATCAGTGTAGATCCTGATCAAATAGCACGATCCTGTAGTCTAATAACGCTTGTTAGAAGTCCCGTTTCTCCAGTACATACATGTATTATAAAAATATGCACATTTTTATTGTTAGTATAAAGTGGCTATCAGTTGATAGCTATTTTGATAACAATTATAAAATTGTGAGAACAAAATTAAAATACAAATATATATTCTCAGTCGAGGTTTGAGACCTGTTGGAGAGATCCATTTTCTACTGTACTTAATATAATTTCATCTTTATTAGATATGGTTAGAACTAATTAACGTCATTCCCTTTTTACGTCCACGGGAATTATAAATCTTGGTCAGACTACGTTAGTTTACAAATGTACTAGCGGCCTATATTGCTCTGTTTTATTACTAGATGTGTGCGTTAAATTATGAGACCCTAATAAAAAGTGTTTCTCTTAAATTTGCAGTACGGCAAACATATTCTACTGATTTGTAATTTCAGCATAGACTTTGTCTCATTTGATTATCTTTGACACAATTGCAATTTGCAATACTTAATATAATTTCATCTTTATTTGATATGGTTAGAAATAATTAACGTAATTCCCTTTTTACATACACGGGAATTATAAATCTTGGATCAGACTACGTTAGTTTACAAACTATGATTACTTACGCTGGTTTTAACTATTTGTATCGTTGCATGTTTTCTCTTGATTTCACGGCAATATTAACGAGATTTCCACCGATTATCGAAACTAGTATTGGTGAAAGTGTCACAAATTATAAAATTGTCAATAAATGGAAATGTGTTGTTTTTATTTCCAGGGAATTAAGCAGAATCATCGCGAATTATTTACTGCAAACTAAACTAAACCTCATTGAATTCTATTTGTACAACCAGGGTAGACCCCGTTCAGAATGTGCGAATGCGAAGCTTGATCTGGGTATACACTGGTTTCAATCGCTGTTTTGCATTAGGCTACATGTATATTGCCCGAAATACTAAGTTAACAAAAGTTCGACAGTCTGAGAATATATATAACGAGTACATCGGTCATTTGTAATTATTTACGCGATTTAACGATTATTAGTGCAAACTACTAAACGTCATTGAACTTTATTTGTACAACCAGGGTATAATTATTTTCTGCACACTAAACAGAATTTGTAATTTCAGCATAGACTTTGTCTTATTTGATTATCTTTGACATAATTGCAACTTGCAATACTTAATATAATTTAATCTTTATTTGATATGGTTTGAAATAATATCACAGTGGTCAATGGTGGAATCGTCACACTACATGTACATGGATTATCGATTTACATATCGATAAAATTACGTACATCACGTGACACCTGTAGATTTCCGAGAGATTACGGAAAAAGCCGATATCACGGAAATTGCCGACTGACAATCACGTATTGGTCAGCTGAAATTGACCATGTGGTCACTATGGATTTTGTGCAGGTACGATGGCCGCGAAAGTTGGATATGTTGCACATTTTAGTCGTACGAAGTTTAGTTGTACATTACAATTCGTGGCATCCGATTCTGGGGGCCGTTTCGGCCCCCAGAATCGGATGCCACGAATTGTAATGTACAAGTCAGACACGACAGGAGACATAACGCCGGGTATTGAAGGTGTTCGAGCCACTTCCCATCCTTAAATATAAGCCGATTCGAATGGAAGGAGAACTAAACCTATTACTCGCGTGTGTCCATGCTGAAGAAACAAGAACGACACTTGTAACGACCGTTTAAGTTGTGTTTTTATTTTTTGTTTGGCTAACTAATTGTCTCGGACTTCAGCCAGACCTGTGTCACGTAGCAAGCATCGGCACAATCGTATATTAACTTTAAGCCGGTATACGGCGATAGTACCTATGCGCTACCCAAAGCAAGTCAATGAGTGTATCTGCTATTGACAAGCCCAGGAAAGTCGTTCCCTGGTCTACCAATAATAGTGAAATCATAATATATTATTATCAACATACAGTCTGTACATACGACCACAGAAAGGGTTTTAACACAACAAATAGGCGTGTAATAATATTATACCGACAACTTTATTATGGAAATTTAATATTATAATTCATTTATAACACAAAACTGTCCACATATATGCATTGTGACTCAAAAACAAAACAAAGTTGCATGGCTATATGATAAAAAAAAAAAATATGTATTATCAGCCAGTGTAATTGCCAAGCTCTGCGCATGAATTATATTAGGTTCCCATAGCAACCACTCAACAACACATGCACAAAACATACCAAAACCACTACGCCGCTAATATCATATTTGTCACATGATGTATTGATTACAATAATTTAAATTACATTTCTAGTTGTAAAACAAAACATCACAAAAATGAACTCATAACGCAACTGTTCCAAATATGTATAATAGGGTGTATTATAGATACAATTAGTTACTACATTATGTTTAAAAGTGGCATAACAGTAAATACGGTGGTACAATGCCATGTGAACAAATAAATAATGGTTAAAGATGGTCAATCAAAGTTAGTATTAGAAAATGTACAATGTTAGCAGGAGTTGCATGTTGTATTGTCAACATTTACGGTTAGTAGTATTGTAAATTAGCATACTGTATATCAGGTGGTTAGGATTGAAATAGGTTTTAAATTCTGGAACAATCACGTTGAGTAGCATTGTAGATTAGCATACTGTATATCAGGTGGTTAGGATTGAAAATGGTTTTAAATTCTGGAACAATCACGTTACTTACTCACATCATAGATTAGAATATATTGTATGTTACAATAATATAATGTTAAAATAATATAAACTTCACTTCTGTTGCTTCTGTGTTCATGGTAAAGGTCAGAAATTCCTATGTAAAGGAGAACATTTCTCACATAACACAGCCAAATTTGAAATATCGTACAATATCACAATATATGGCAATATTATGTTGAGAACAATAACAATACATATATGTATACGGTTTTGTCCTTGGGAGACAAAAATGGCGTGTTAAACGTTTTATACGTGCACGAACCCTCCACGCCACCGTAAGAAAATATTAACATTAGTATGCAGGTGTAGTGAAAAGTTTTTAATGTACCATGAACACACTAAATCAGTTACAAATCACCAGAAGTTAGAAATAAAACCAGTTACATTGTAAATAATACAATTACATTGTAAATAATCCAAACAGGTGCAAAACTATATGTTTCTAATGTTAAGATAAATGAAAAGCATCAGGATTATGTCAGAGGTCAAAATTTAGGGAATCTCCATCAAATAGTTTTGTAATTATAATCCTAGGTATGTATCTAGTACCATAGGTAGTGATATGTATAAGAGGACGACTGGCACTCAGGTTAGTTATCAGTTAAAAATAGTGATAACCTTAGAGTATGAAAACCGATAGGGTTAGGTTATCATTCAAAATTAGGGTTAGGTCAGTAGTCAAAATTAGGGGATCTAGTCAAAATTTGCTGAGTAATAATAATAATCCTAGGGACGTATCTAGTAATATAGGTAATGTCTAGTAATATAGATAGGGATAGGTGGTTTAAAATTTAAAAATACGGATAGCCTTAGGGGATGGAAAGCGTTAGGGTAAGGTTAGCAGTCAAAATTAGGGAATCTCTATCTAAGTAGTTTAGTAATGATAATAATAATCCTAGGGATGTGTTAAATATCACAGGTAGTGATAATCCTAATAGGACGACAACTAAATCAGGTTAGTTAGCAATCAAAATTAGGGTTAGGTCAGTAGTCAAAATTATTGGGGATCTAAGTCAAAAAAAATTTGCTGAGTAATAATAATAATCCTAGGGACGTGTCTAGTAATATAGGTAATCTTAGTAATATAGATAGGGATAGGTTTAAAATTTAAAAATACGGATAGCCTTAGGGGATAGAAAGCGTTAGGGTAAGGTTAGCAGTCAAAATTAGGGAATCTATCTAAGTTAGTTTAGTAAATGATAATAATAATCCTATGGATGTGTTAAATATCACAGGTAGTGATAATCCTAATAGGACGACAACTAAATCAGCTTAGTTAGCAATCAAAATTAGGGTTAGGTCAGTAGTCAAAATTAGGGGATCTAGTCAAAATTTGTTGAGTAATAATAATAATCCTAGGGACGTGTCTAGTAATATAGGTAATGTCTAGTAATATAGATAGGGATAGGTTTAAAATTTTAAAATACGGATAGCCTTAGGGGATAGAAAGCGTTAGGGTAAGGTTAGCAGTCAAAATTAGGGAATCTCTATCTAAGTAGTTTAGTAATGATAATAATAATCCTATGGATGTGTTAAATATCACAGGTAGTGATAATCCTAATAGGACGACAACTAAATCAGGTTAGTTAGCAGTCAAAATTAGGGATAAGCCTTAGAGTATGAAAAGTGCTAGGGCTAGGTTAATATTCAAATTTGGGTAAGGTCTGCATTCACAACCAGGGGATCTTGTCAAAATGTGTTGAGTAATAATAATAATCCTAGGGAAGTTTCTAGTAATATAGGTGGGGTTAGGCTCAATACTGAAAAATAAGGATAAGCCTTAGGGGATTGAAAACATTAGGGTACGGTTAGCAGTCAAAATTAGGGTATCATGTCCAAAATTGTTAAGTAATAGTAGGGAATGTCAGTAATAAATTGTAGGGAATGTGTCTAGTAATACAGGTATGGTTAGAACTTAGGGGTGAGTAGTATTAGGGTTATGTCAGCAGTCAAAAGTAGGAGATAAATAGCATAAGGGTCAGCTCAATATTAAAAACTGAATAATTAAAGTAACCCACACTGTATAGTAAATACTGAATAAATAAACAACCCACACTGTGTAGTTTGCACCTATTAAGCATCTATCGTGTATACACAATATAACATGGCTAAAACATGTATAACAATGCATACAGTAGTTCAAATTACAAGTTTACAATATCACCACCCCTGATGCTATAATAAAAAAAATTTAAATAAATTTTTTAAAAATATTTTAATAAAATTATGTTTTCAAAAATATTTAATTTTTATTTTTACAACCAAAAAAAAAAAATTATTCTAAAAAATATATCCCAATTAATTTAGAAAAGAGGAATGTGTTGTTTGATTCCTTCATCAAAAAAATAAGATAAACCAATGCAGTTCCATCTGAGATAGCACCTAGTGAGCCGGCTCATCAGGATCTACACTGTAAATATTTTATTATATATAATTATACACAAAATGGTGACATTGTAATTATAATCTTAGGGATGTATCAAGTACTATAGGTAATGATACGCATAAAAGAACGACTAGCATTTAGGTTAGTTATCAGTTAAAATAAGGGATACCGGTAAGCCTTAGATATGAAAACCGCTATGGTTAGGTTAGTTAACATTCAAAATTAGGGTTAGGTCAGCAGTCAAAGTTAAGGAATCTTTACAAAGATTGCTAAGTAATAATAATAATCCTAGGGATGTGTCTAGTAATATAGGTAGTGTCTAGTAATATAGGTAGGGTTAGGTTTAAAAAAAAAAAAAAAAAATTTTTTTATAAGGATAAGCCTTAGGGGATGGAAAGCATTAGGGAAAGGTTAGTAGTCAAAATTAGGGAGTCTCTATCAAAGTCGTTTATTAATAATCATAATAATCCTAGGGGTGTGTTAAATACCATAGGTAGTGATAATCCTAAGAGGACAACTGCAAACTCAGGTTAGTTAGAAATCAAATTTAGGGTTAGTTATCAATCAAAATTAGGGATAAACCTTAGAGTATGAAAAAATGGTAGGGTTGGGTTAACATTCAAAATTGGTGTTAGGTCAGCAGTGAAAATCAGGGTTTCTTGTCAAAAATTGTTGAGTAATAATAATAATCTTAGGGATGTGTCTAGTAATATAGGTAGGGTTAAGTCAATATATAAAAATAAGGATAAGCCTTAGGGAATTGGAAGCATTGTGGTACGGTTAGCAGTCAAAATTAGGGCATATGAACCAAAAATTGTTATAATTGTAGGGAATGTATCTAGTAACACAGGTATGGTTAGGTCTTAGGGATGAAAAGTACTAGGGTTATGTCAGCAGATGAATAGCATTAGGGTTAGTTCAATATTGAACATTGAATAAGTAAACTAACCCATACTGTATAATAAAAATTATTAAACAACACACACTATATAGTTTGCACCTATTTAACATCTATCGATTATATACAACAATATTACATGGCTAAAAACATGTATAACAAAGCATACAATAGTTAAAGTTTCAAGTTTACAATATCACCACCCCTGATTTTATAACAAAATAATAATAATAATAGACCTGTTTTTTTTTTAAATTTATTTGAATGAAATATTTCAATTTTTTATTTTTTATTTTTTACAATCATATTAATTATTATAAAAAAATATCCAGATTAATATAGAAAAGAGGAATGTGTTGTCTGATTCCTGTATCAGAAAATAATAAGATAAACCAATGCAGATCCATCTGAGATAGCACTTATTGAGCCGGCTCATCAGGATCTACACTGTTAAACATTTTATTACCGGTATACATAATTATACACAAAGTGGTGACATTGTAACATTTCTAATAATTTATATTGGTTGAATATTACGTAATATATAATATTGATTATCTACATAACCCCAGGTGAAAGTCATAATATAACACTAAAAAATAGATAAGGCCAAAGTAATATATACAGTAAGTATATAGTATTAATAAGCCAATAGAATATTTTTATATGTAATAAGCTATTCAATAATAGGTAATATACTAAAATTAGTTATATGTGAGTAATTGACTCCAAATTGTATGTATAATTTTTTATAAAATAAAAAGATAATAATAAATAATAATAAAAAAATATTTGTCGACAAAATTATATTCAATCAAAAAATGTGCTGTTGTAAAAAAATATATTCAATCAAAAAATGTGCTGTTGTAAAAATATATAATTCCACCCGGAGCTAAGTAGTATCGTAATAGTTCTGTCCTTGTGTTACAACGGGAGCCATGCAGAATCCCATATCTGGATACCTTGCCTGTTTGTTTGTTGGGGATTAACGGCTTATCAACAGCTAAGTTCACTAAAATCCGGGTCACATGGTAATACTAAATCCCATATATTATCTGTACAAGTATATGTACATGTTCAAGTACACATACAAATGGGAAAAAAACAAAATCAGAACTAAATATTTATAGTACCGAAATATATATTCATCCCTGAAACCAGAACAAACCTAACCAAATGCCAGGCCCTTATCACATCATAATCATTTGTGCCATTTGTATCCACCCAGAAAAACCTTATGATCAGAATAATACAATGTATTGAGACCATATAAGGTATCACATATTAGATGATCATCCAGAAAAATTATTATTACAAAAATAAATAAACAAGGTAGATAAAGATAAAGAAAACCTGCATCACTCCCACAAACAACACACACACAACTAGTATTTACATGAACAACGATTTTTAAATCATGTATTTATAGAATTGTATATGTCCACAAAGACATGGGAAGAATTCGAAGTTTAGTTGTACATTACAATTCGTGGCATCCGATTCTGGGGGCCGTTTCGGCCCCCAGAATCGGATGCCACGAATTGTAATGTACAAGTCAGACACGACAGGAGACATAACACCGGGTATTGAAGGTGT
The DNA here is from genome assembly GCA_029237695.1 of Conchocele bisecta. Lineage (NCBI taxonomy): Eukaryota > Metazoa > Mollusca > Bivalvia > Lucinida > Thyasiridae > Conchocele > Conchocele bisecta. Next base: position 28,799,741 of record CM055275.1, on the reverse strand, counting down.
TCGAGCGACTTCCCATCCTTAAATATAAGCCGATTCGAATCGAAGGAGAACTAAACCTATTACTCGCGTGTGTCCATGCTGAAGAAACAAGAACGACACTTGTAACGACCGTTTAAGAGATTGACTATATACACAGTACCAGAGAGCCATGATTAAGCCATGTTGCATTATTTTCCATATGAATTCATTGTTATAAACTGCTGAATTACATTGAATTCTGGAAGTATACTCACACACAGGTCTCCACGATTGAACCAGCATGTGATTTGGGACGCGCCATGTGACTTTGTACCTCAGCAGATGTGCGATTTTGTCCTGAAATCTATTTACAGAAACTTACAATTGCGATATTTTCATAGCAAATGCGGAATTCATTTCGTCGACTTTCGACGTCATTTACAGAACATATCATAAATCTTGTAACAAATATTCCATGAGATATTCCACATCTTCTTAGCTACCAAACTAGCATTGTTACATGGTTTCCGTTGTTTGCATAGTGCTGTTTGCATATGGCTTTACGCAATGCTCATTCCGGGGCCGCGCGTAGACCAAGTGCCTTCATGACGTCACTACGCGGAAGTGCCTTCATGACGTCACTACTTCATGACGTTCATGACGCGGCCCCGGAATATGAAGACCGAAAATTATCTACGTGAATGGGACGATTTATAAAAGTACTGAAAATACTGAATATAATGCTCAAATTACATCAGTTTTTTGTTGGAAATGTGACAATAACGTTTGATCATGTCCATCCGTGTGCACACGTTTGCTGTGGAACTGTTCCTCGGGAACTGTTCCTCGGGAACTGTTTGAACCCGCGGCCTGCGGCCTTGGGGTTCAAACAGTTCCCGAGGGCCACATCAAACGTTTGCACACGGCTGGACATGCGGCCTTGGGGTTCAAACAGTTCCCGACGGCCACAGCAAACGTTTGCACACGGCTGGACATGATCAAACGTTATATTGTCTGTCTGATGTTCCATGTTTGCAGCGAGCTCGATGGGCGACCCCCACATCGTGACCCCCGACGTGTTCAAGTATTCCTTCAACGGGCTGGGCGAGTACATCCTGGTGCAGGCCGACAAGTTCCTACTCCAGGGCCGAACTAAACGGGCGATTGTTGACGGGGCCGAAAGTGACGCGACCGTGTTTGTGTCGATCGCGGCGAAACAGCTGGACCCGGCTAGTGACAGCCTTGAGATACGACTGGGGCCGGGAACCAGTGATGTGGGTTAGTATAATTATACAATAAGGACCCTCTAAACAGGGCAAACGAGTGTGTTCAATTTGTAAATATAGGTGTGACTGGCTATATATGGCTTATTGGTGTTGCGACCAGTTTATATCCAGATCGGATTTGCACTGTTTAGATGCCATTCCATCAATGAAACACAAGCAATATAGATAATTATCAGACTAATGTGTTACATGTACTTGATCAGGAGTTACACTGGTAGCAAATCCCATAGGCCCTATTTCTCCTGTCAGAGTCGCATATACAGTAGAACCTCCTTAAACCGGACACGTGAATGTCGTCAATTTGTACATGTATCTATAATGTCTGTTAGCGAATGTAAAGCATCCGGACATAATCTGGGCGGATCATAAGTCTGCATTAAACACCTCTCACGGTACACTGTCCGGTTTAGAAAGGCTATTCCGTACTTGATTGCACCAGTCCATAAATGGTATGGAGATCATGCACAATGAAAATTATATTAACCACCAGGGGCCCGTTTCACTAAACTTCGTACGACTAAAATGTTTGTAAGTGCAAAATTATTATAGTCTGTAAATTTCACATTAACAATGTTTTCTTGTAAAATGTTATTGGATTTACATTTATTGAGCATAGGCTCCATATGCAGCATATGCTCAATAAATGTAAATCCATCAATTAAAATTTCCAGACGATCCTAAATTTGCACTTACGAACATTTTAGTCGTACGAAGTTTAGTGAAACGGGCCCCAGTGGCCAATAACATACATTATTATATAAATTGAGAACTTTCCATGTATCTGATTGGCCAGATGCTGGTCACGTGATTTTAAATAAAATGCGATATTGACCTGAGAAAAGCCTATTGTGTAGAAATATTGACCTGGGGACGGAGCCTCTGATCATGAACGCTGGAGCGTTTTAACTCGAATTGTTACATTGATTGGTTACCACATGTTATTTTTTGGAAACTTCATACACAATCTACGAATTGTTCATCAGCAGAAGAACCAAGGAATCATTAGTAGAATAATTACAGCTTGCATGTAGGGTTTTCCCAAATTACACGAAACAACGACAATAGGTTGTTTTTTTAAATATTCTATCTCTGGTCAATATGTAGAATGTTGTCTGGGTGCCAATCGCGTACATTGAAATTTGTCAATTTATAATACAACAATATTTTTTTATTTCGGTCAATACGTGGTTTTATCCACCCTATAACAGTGATATCAACCTCGGACTTCGTCTTCGGTCGATATCACTTTTATAGGGTCGATAAAACCGCGTATTTACCTCATGTAAAGGCAATAACTGTATAATACTGCATATTTGTATCCATTTACTACTGATACATGTTGAGACAGAAATACCACGGACTGGTCCAAACATTTATTACATAGTACAGTGGGGTCAGCATGGTCAGCGTGTAAGTGCACACACGAACGAACACGACAGGTCGTGTTCGTTCGTGTGTGCACTTACATGCTGACCCCACTCGTTCGTGTGTGCACTTACACGCTGACCCCACTGTATTTATATCATATTTGCATTATGATCGGACTGCATAAAATCTCTCTACCAAAAGTACGACGTATACTTATAAGTCACACAGTCACAAACTAGCATAGCTGTGTTATGTCCAGAGTGTAAACATACATGCCGTGGCCAGTCATTTGTATCGTTTCACTGAGCCAATCTGCATGACTGGCCACGTCCCATACATTATCACGAATTAAATAGGATAGAATAAATGTGTTTGAGCAAATGAACCTTGCCATTAGGATGGCTATGACTGGATACATTGGACGTATGTCATTGGGACATGCATATACACATACCAGCCTGATCTGCGTTTGCACCAATCGCACTACAGTCAGTGAAGCACAGTTCACGGTTATAAAACCACTGTTCGCCATTCAATCAATGAAACATCCGTAATGTTTCAGCAATACAACTTCCTATCCGGCTAATAACATGCTGTTATGATCATAAGCTACACTGGTCACAAATCCCATAAATCTTTTTAATTATGCCGCATTTCTTCCGTCACAGCCGCAAAGAAGCCCAGCCTGCATGGATGTTCCAGCGACAACTGTCATGATAAGCCGCATTTCTCTAGTGACGGCCACGCATGCCCGATGACTCCAGTCACACAGTCACAGTCACGGCCTCATATAGCCGATATATCCAGTCACAGTGACCAACTACATCACATTACCTTGCAGAGATCCTGGTGAACCGAGTCGTCCAGACGCTCACATTCGCCTCGGGCACGGAGACGTTCGGCCAGGCGGCGGTGACGAAGACGGGAGACGAGTACAAGATGGTCTTCTTCGAGATCGGGGTCACGGTGACCCGGGTGAAGGATCTTCTCACGGTCGGTATCAGCAGCAGCAGCAGCTGGAAGGTGTGGAACAACAACAACATCAAAGGTAAATAAAACAACAGAAGAAAACAACAACAACAACAACAACAACAACAACAACAAAATCAAACATAAATACAACGACACAAGCGAATAACAAAAACATGACTATTAACAACATAAACATCAAAGGTAAATACAACAGCACAAGTAAACAACAACAACATGAACAACAATAACAGCAACAGCATAAACAACAACTGTGAATTACAGCGACACAAGTAAATAACAACAAAAACAACATCAAGGTAAATACAATAAGTAAACACAAGTAAACAACAGGTAGATGTACACATATACGTAACAAACATCCAATAAGACAAGTCATGTGATTTTTTAACTAAGATTTGTTTACCTATGTAATATATTTACAAAATAAAGATATTGTCCACAAATTAATTTTATTACATTTTACAACATTTTCATAGCAACTGCGCATTTGCTATGAAACTTTCATCAACTTTCGACGTCATTTACAGACTGAATTTAATTCCGCATTTGATATGCAATTTCGTCAACTTTCTACGTCATTTACAGAACATATATTTTTCTATGCAGTCTCGTGGTCTATGGTAATCGCTGAACATGTTGATCGAAAACCGCCAGCCACCATACAGTACCGAATGGTACGGAGCCCCGCAGTGGACGTAGAATTGACGAATTGTTATATCGTGGGAACGAATTGTTAATTCGAGGAAACGAATTGTTAAATAGAGGAACGAATTGTCATTTCGTGGGAAGGAATTAATTCGAGGGAACGAATTGTTACATCGTGGGAACGAATTGTTAATTCGAGGGAACGAATTGTTATATCGTGGGAACGAATTGTTAAATTGAGGGAACAAATTGTTATTTCGTGGGAACGAATTAATAAAAAAATCCAAACATTCATAAACACAGCAAGAACTGTGCACCTATCACAACAGTAAAACATGTAACAACAACAACATTAAATATTAATAACAACTCCCGCCAAACTTTAAGATAAATACGACAAACAGCAAGTACAGTAGCCTATTTCACCAACATTGCAAAGTATACTTTACTAGCAAAGTATTCTTTGAGGGAGTAATCATTTATTTTTCCTGAAATGCATTATTTCATATAAAAGTAACAACTGCATATATTTGATGATTAAAAGTATGCAGAATTATTATACTGAATTTATTACATTATCACAGCCAAAATGGCTGTGATAATGTAATAAATTCAGTATAATAAAAATTAATAAATTTATCATAAAATTGAAAATTTCTCCCTCAAAGTATACTTTGCTGCTAAAGTATACTTTGCAATGTTGATGAAATCGGCTACAGATGTTAACAACACTGTAACTATTGGACAATTACAAGGATAAGAATATCTTGTGAAATAAATAAATCAACAGCTTAAAAGTAGATAACAAACCTTCATAAATAACGGCAATAAAAACAACAGCTGTAAATAACAACATCACCAATTGACCTGCGGTAAATGAAACATTCATATTATACAATACTATACAGTTACTATCCATGTGCTAGCCGCCCATGTTTTTGTAAACCACATCGAGCCATGTAAGAAGCAGACTATCCCTGCTCTCGTTCCACATGTAACAATTATATGAGATTGATTTTGCACCTAAGAAGTCGTTCCATATTTCATGAAAATATTTACAGAAACTGTGTATTGTCTGCAAATGACGTCGAAAGTTGATGAAATTTTCAGAGCAAATGCTCTGAGAATGTCGTCAACTTTTTATGTAATTTACGAAAAACAACGTAAAATTCGTAAAAAAAATGAAATATCGGACATCGTCTAAACATAGTCTTAAACATAGTCTTAAACATAGTCATGATATAAAACGACATGGTATTTGGCAATTGCAGGTTTGATGGGTAATTTCAATGGCGACAGCACGGACGACCTTATAACGCCCGGCGGCACGGTGCTCGCGGATACATTGACCGAGCAACAGATCTATACACAGTTCGGCAACTTGTGTAAGTCCGTCTACATGTAATGGCCGCCTGCCTGTTCAACCTGCGTGTTGGTACAACAACGTTAGATTAATTGATTTTATTCAAATGCAATTTGTGTAAGTATTTGTAGAAATAGTGTTACGTTCGACAATGCGTCTGGTCTATACAGTATTCACCTAGTTGGCCGCATGTGACACTATGTGACAGACTGCTATCCTAGCTGTCACGACAATAGCTATAGATTCGACGCCGAATTATTGTTTGTCTTGTGATTGTTTTATTTTAGAAATATTTCATTTCCTTTTCGACAGCTTGACAATTTGTATTGCAATTCACCAATCTGTGCATTATGTATGTGTGGTGTGTTGCCAAATATGACCGTTGGTCAACATTCATTAATAAGCTGTTAGTCCTGCTGGTTTAAACTCTATTTAGTGTATGAAGGATACGTGCTATACATCTGGGATAGATCAATCAGGCATTGAAAGTTCATGTGAACATGGTACAAAAGTCACACAATTGGTAACATACATGTACTTGGAGAACGATTATGATTTGCTAAATTATACTTCTCCTGAACTTGCTGCTGCCTGCGCCTTCTTGGTGGAAGTATCTTCACAGGGCGTCTCCTGTCTCTATATGACCATGCCGGTTTATGGGACGTTAAATTTTCACTATCACAGGGCGTGTACCGGACGAAGTCTCGTCGTTGTTCGCCTACACGGGTGGCGACACCTACACCTCCGTGAATGACGTGACATTCACGCCCCAGTTCTTCAACCCCGACCTGACTGTGATGTTCCCTGACGCGGTCACCCGCATCACGGCCCAGGACATATGTTACGCCGTGGGACAGACGGACCAGGATCCCGCTGCCAGGAGCCAGTGCTACTTCGACTTCGCCGTGCTGAAGGATGAAACTCTGGCCGCTTCAACGGCCAACAGTATAACGGCTGTCGTTACACAACAGGCGACACTAGGTCGGTATATTACAAAGACAATGCCAAACTAGACTACGTGTGTTTAGATATGTATTCTATCGGGCTTGGCTAAGACGCGTGTAGGTATTCATCGATGTGATGTCGTTACCAAACATTATTGGATTTACATTTATTGAGCATAGGCTGCATATGCAGCCTATGCTCAATAAATGTAAATCCAATAATTATGCTACGCTATGTATATTTTACAGGAAATACCTATATATTTTTTAACATAATGCGTATATCTTAACTGTGGATGGTCAATGCACATTTAAAATGCAATAACAATAGCTGTAACGCTTTTGTGGCTCTCGAAAAAATGTTCACTTGATGAGGACACGCTCGAAAAAGCAGACATAATTGTGTTTAGATATTGATTTTTTTCAGTCTGTGCTAGGAAACGAGTAGAAACTCCTCGGCTTAGCCCGAGATTCCTACAGTTTCCGAGGCCAGCCTGAGAAACTTGATATCACAATTCACTAGCCTGGTGTTTTATTCGTCACATACAATGTATGCAACTTAATTGGCAAACACAATGTGGTTTCCGTTGAAAATAACTCGGACTTGTTTTATTTGCGTCGTTACACTGACGTTATTCGGTAACACCATGTGACGTCGCTCGACCAATTAACCGCCAACGAAGTTTATGGTTAGGGTGGTTATGAATCCACGGTGACTCGGGTATGTGAAGCATCAACGAAAGTCGTTTTCAATCTGTTTATACCCACAGTCTGATAAGGATCTGCACTGTTCACCATTACATCAATAAAACACTAACAAGCAATATAAATCGCCATCAGGCTGCATATGTTTGTTATTGGATCAGGAGCTACACTGGTCACAATCCCATCAGCCATGTTTTTCAAACATAACGTCAACTGTCTGTTCCACGTTTTGCTGCCGATGAACATTACAATAATTCCAGCACAAAAATATTTACACAATTCCCTAACATTTGATTGGTCCGTAGCAAGTCTCTGGCCAGAATTTATATCCCAGTAAACTCCCAAGCCGAACTACTTTCCGTAACCGTGCTGCGCAGTTAAAATAATTCTTAAGAAAACGGAAAATAAACACATTTTCTTGATGAATTAATTTCAAATGCTGGAATTATAAGGAATGAATGGCCTTTTTGTGGAATTTATCGGGGATATAAACTTGGAAAAGTCGCGGGAATACTGGACGAGGCCTTCCGGCCTTCGTCCAGTATTCCCGCGACTTTTCCAAGTTTATACCCCGATAAATTCCACAAAAAGGCCATTCATTCATATATTAAATGTAAAAATAGTGAATGTGTTAGTGAATGTGTTAGTGAATGTGTTAGTGAATGTGTTAGTTCTGGTTCATCAATAACAAGAAAGGTCACCATCCCTGAATGTTTTTATTTGATGAAAATTCATCAAATTTTGATTCAATATTGGTTGGATTTTCAAGTAAAGAAATCGGGGAATTTGACTTTTTTTGTTATGTATGAAAAAGTATTTAAAGGTACATGCCCACGCAGCAGGTTACACTGTCGTACTACTTTTCATTTTCTGTCATGCCTTATATGAGCCATTTCTCTACCCACTAACGAGTTATTTTTAATTACGGCGCGTGTTAATTGGTGTTAAATCGCATTTTATATGCCGCGACCAGAAAGGGTATTTTCCGACCTCGTGCTATTTTTACCAATACGCGTCACGTGACACGGTCAATCATATCACATCTTTGACATGCGCAGTGAAGTATCGGAAGTTGAGAAGAAAAATCTCTGTTCGAGTCCAAATGTAAATCTCCACGTAACTCTTTCCATTTGGTGATCTGGTCGCCAATATTAACCACTCTCTCTCTCTGTACTGCCTGTCCCTCAGACATTTCGCCGTTTTTTTGGCCGACGCCGTTTCATACAATTTCCGTCCTGGACGTTTCGACATGTTGATATTCTTGTTTACATATTTGAAAGCCTACCGGCGCGCTTAGTATACTGCGCATGCGCACCGCAAGCCGTGATGTGAAAGTCGTCGTCCCCGCACATTATCAAAATAGACTGTTACCGCCGCGCGTCGCTAACAGTAAATTGATAATTAATAAATGATTATATTTGTATAGCGGACACTCGTAAATTTTAGAACTGGTGGAATAGTGACATAATTATACACTTATTTAATTCCTATAAAGAACATTTTGTGTCCACTGCGTGGGCATGTACCTTTAATATTAAAAGTATTTTGATTTAAACATTTTAGATTTACCGTTCGTGGGCAATAAAACGTGGAACAGATAGTACGTGTGGCTAACTTTGTCTCGTCATCGTTTGTTCCAGCTAACTTCCCGCCGTCATTCGACAACGGTGACATCGTACTGGAGCTGACTGCGGGGGCGTCCTACCCCAGCCTGCACACGCTCGTCGTCTCCGACCGCAACAACGACGCCGTCACTCTCACCGTAATCGGCGGTACCGTGGCTGGGCTGTCTATCGACACGGCCACCAACGTCGTCTCCTTCTCCAACGTGCCCGTAATCGACCCAGACACACAGACATTCTCCATCAAGATTCAAGCGTCTGATGGAACGGCTGTCAACGTCTGGGAGCCGAAGATCAAATATTGCTCATGTCAGGTATGTATGCTACCGTCGCACATTTAACAGGACGAGAATACATGCGATGTTGTCTTACCGCGTCGTCAACGATACCATTACGCCACTGCGAAGTTGTCGCAGTGGCCTAATTGCTGATGTTGACTAAGCGCTGCCGTCGTTAGAGTCGCGGGTTGGAATCCCGGGTCGACCGCGGATAGTATAAAACCCATATTGTTACATGACTGTCGTTGTTAGACACCGCTCACAGCCGCTCACAGCCGTGTTCAAACGTACAGCGCGTGTTGTTGGACCATGGCTGTAGACAATGCTCATTCCGGGGCCAGGCCAACACATATGTACTGCATGTGTCTCATGACGATACTAGAACGCGCCATTAGTCATCAGATCAGTTATCAACGGTCGCATTGAACTTTTGAAATTGGCGCGGCTGCATCACGCGACGTGTACTGCTGCCCCTGAATGTGCATGTTTAAATCAGCTGTTTGAATGGAGCGGATTATTAAAGTACAGAAAGTACTACATATATATGCTTAAATTGTATAATATTTCCAACGAAAATGTAACAATAACGTTCGACCATATCCAGCCGTGGGGTTCAGACAGTTCCCTCGTGCCACGGCAAACGTTTACCCACGGCTGGCATTGTCGAACCTTATATTAAATTGTTTCTCACGTGGGTAATGTAATTTTACTCCTGTGCTCGCGAGTCCAAGACAATGTAGTTGGAAATACGTACAGTCACGATAATCAGCTCACCTGGTTAAATATTACATCACCTTACATTTACACATGATACTTCATTATAATTGTTTTTATTTATGTTTTATAAACAAAACCAATTCATTGACAATTGACATATGGCCAGGAGCTGTGTGAATCAATTTCCGGAGGCGGGCCGCAATGAACGCGACTGTCTCGCGATTCAGAGGGTATGTCCGAGAACACGATTTTATTGATCGAATCAAACGCGTCCTTTCTCAAAGAATGGTACACAGAGTGGTGTAAGCTACTGCTGCTGTACATAATCGAGGGTTCAACGTTCTATTTGTGTAAACTGCTGCTGAAATGTCGGAAACCTCACTACATCACCGCATGCGTTAATCTTGCCAATATTTCAACGCTTCTGAAAATATATTGACAATATCAACTCGCAATCAAGCAGTTTGATTGGCTGTACCTGAGCTGTAGTTGTAGCTCATGTACAGCATATCAAGTTGCTTGCTTTCAAGCCTAATATTCAAGTACTGTGTAATAAAATGTGTATACTCACGTGGTACTAACAACAACAACAAGTACTAAATCTTCCAGAATCCATCGGATTCAAAGTACGTATTCTTTTATATTGTCCTTATTACGTAACGGATTTTGATGAAATATGGCGCATCAAACGCGTGTTGTTGAGCTGCATTTTGTGGTCTTTGTATTTTTAGCCCAAACTTCTGTCGTTGTTGCGAATAATCGATTTCCGTATCTACGGACACGGACATCGATTCTTCGCAAAAATATTACATAAGTCTGTGCCGAACTTCCTGGACCACCAAATGCAGCTGATGAAGACTCGTTTGCTGCGCCATATAGCATACAAAATCCGTTGCATATTAAGGAAAATATCAAACAATACTTACGTTGGAGTGGGCAACGTTGTTGTTGTTGTAACCAGGTGATACATGTATATACATTTACAAACAGTGGCAAGATTAGCACAGGCGAATTTGTAATTAATACCCAGATATCGTGAGTTACAGTATATACCTCTAGTTACATATACGTGATTACATGATATACGTGAGTACATATATACGTGATTACATGATATATCGTGAGTTACATGAATACCTATTCTCGTGAGTTACATGTATATACCGTGAGTTACATGTATATACCGTGAGTTACATGTATATACCGTGAGTTACATGTATATATCGTGAGTTACATGTATATACCGTGAGTTACATGTATACGTATTCGTACCTGTTTATATCGAGTTACATGTATATACCGTGATTGGGAAGTAGTCGGCTGCGTGTAATAATTACCTCCCAATCAACGAAAACAAGACTACCAGACTACGCCAGAGCTATTGGACATGGAGATGCGAAAGTCGGATACATGTCATAATTCCACATACAAATACATGCTAACCTTTACTCTAAATGCATATTCCGTCCATAGTGGTAGCCCCTTGTTATTGGCACAGACGCTAATATTGAGAACGATATCGCCGATTATCACGATTGTTCACGCCTGTATGACTGTATACATGTCCATGTGCTGATCTGCATGATGAGAACTACGTCATGGTTGGGAATTCACTCCACATGTGGCATAAGGCACTGCGGCATTGTCTCGTGAACGGAACTACTTTATCCAGATGATAATACATATTTAATGGCGAAGTCAGATGTTGTTGATAAGAAGTAGAAACTGATATATTATTTATATTACGTATCTCTATGTCACCGTAACCATGTCGCTGCAGTTTAAAAATGTACCCTCATGTACAAAATACGCCGTATGTCAGCATAGTGTATTATCGACCGTGACAATAGGTGTCAGTTTGAACAATGATATACACATACATGTAGATGCACAGACCACAGACGTACGTACAGTCCAACCCCTCTAAACCGAACACAGAGACAAGTTAGTTGTGCTTAATTTTGATATATTCCGTGTCCATTTATCTCCGCATATAATGTCTGTTCATGATGGCAAAGCACCCACGCGTGTCTTAAAGTAGTTACATACATGTTCCACTGTATATTGAATGTTCTTAAATGTTGAATATTGAATGTTCATTTGCAACATTTGCAAAGCATTCCCTATGTATATTGGAATGGGTGGGCGGTATGAATTTAAAGTAACCATATGTTTTGTCTTCATATACATTCCAAAGACAATCGCAGTGTACACACGTCCGGGGAGTGTTCGTAAATGCGAAGTTATGGATAGTTGACACATTGTGATTGTGTTGGTATATGTCCAATTAATTATATGTAACAATACAGATAATTTACATTAACTTTTCTACATTTTCTACAATTGTGTTGACCTGGACATTCCACTATAACACACCATTGGGCGGTATATATAAATTATACAATACATACACCAAAATGAAGTCATTAACTACGACTTTCCATCGTCAGGTTGAAACAATGCAAAATTTAATACATGTAATAGTAAAGCAATGTAGATTTTGGTTATTCTTGGCTACAAGAAGTGACATGTTTTCTTCCGATACTGCGAATGTTTTGGTAGATTTACAAGAGGAATTGTTGGGGCGTGTTCATAAAATAAATCAATTTACGATATATCCATGAATTTCATTTGCAGAATTCCGGTACTTGCGATTTCGCTGCGACTATTTCGCTGTCCGTGTTTAACGTGGCGACCTGTGTGTGTCCCGACACTGTCCGCTGGACCGGCAAGTACTGCCAGACTGACGTCGATGGCTGCGCCGACAACCCGTGCTACATGGGTAAGGCTTTTGTAGCTCCCACTGTGCACTGATTCAGCGCTCTATAGTCTCGTTTTGAAGAGTTGCGACCGACGCATGGTACCCGTGCTCCATCGGTAAGGGCTTTCTAGCTCTCACTGTGAACTCGCATATAATCCAGTCTTGGACAGCTGCGACAGAGGGAGTGTTCGAAATTCCTACATGTATAATGTTATATCAAAGCCTCATCAGTCGGCAATATCACAAGTTCAACTTATATATATATATATGTGGCTGTGATTGGATAAATGGGGCTTATGGGTTTAACGACCAGTGTAGATCCAGATTAGCCTGTCAATTCGTACAGTCTGATCAGTAGCCTATTTCATCAACATTGCAAAGTATACTTTAGTAGCAAAGTATACTTTGAGGGAGAAATTATCAATTTTATGATAAATTTATTAATTTTTATTATACTGAATTTATTACATTATCACAGCCAATTTGGCTGTGATAATGTAATAAATTCAGTATAATAATTCTGCATACTTTTAATCATGAAATATATGCATTTGTTAGTTTTATATGAAATAATGCAGTTCAGGAAAAATAAATGATTACTCCCTCAAAGTATACTTTGCTAGTAAAGTATACTTTGCAATGTTGATGAAATGGGCTACTGATCTGTACTGACGTCATTCCATCAATGTACCACCCGTAGTGCTTCTAACAAGCAATATACATGTAGATCATTATTTTATCATGCTACAGCCGTGTGCTATTTGATCTACACCGGTCACAAATACTATGAGCCCTATTTATCCAGTCACACCCACATATCGGGCACTACAGTCATTGGTCGCCTCTATTTCAGCGGACATACACGACAAATCGTGCACGGACGTGCCGGCGGGCCAGGTCCAGACTGGAGACTCGGGCTATATCTGTGACGCCTGCCCCAGGGGAATGACCGGCGACGGCACGTCATGCGAAGGTGCGTAAGCCCGTGCTACGTGTATGACAGATGTACAAGTACTTTATATTGCTTTAGTTTCAGCATTGTAAATTGTTATTGATCTTTGTCAACTATGAATCGCAGTTTGGCAAAAAAGACAACGTCTTAAATTAAATTCCCATACTGCTTTCTATAGTTTTCTATATGTTAGTTTACATAAATGGGTTGATGGATTGTGGAAGCTCGTTAGAAGTTATCTTATCACAAGCCCATTTCTCCTGTGACAGCCACATGCATACATGTCCCAGTTTTGTTGCAGATGTCAACGAATGCGTCATTGACAACCCGCCCGTCTGCGCACACACTTGTACCAATATAGCCGGTGGCTACGTCTGTTCCTGCAACACCGGGTACACTCTGGACGATGACGGCAAGACATGTAACGGTGAGTGTTGTACATTCGACATATACCGAATCTTTGTTCTATTTTACCTTACAGTACTTATATGGTTAATTCGTCATAAACTAGGGTATGACCACTCATGACAATCGCACCTTTCTCTATATTAACGGTATGGCTATTCACTTCAACCGAATCGGTTGACTTGAATAATAATACCATTAATGTATTCCTACAAGTATGTGGTTTTTGGCGGGAGACATACTGTCTCCACGCTATTGGGATCGTGATTCTGGCCGTTTGCACGGGTCTACTTTCGGAAGTGGCTCTCTGTTCATCGGGGGACGTCTCAATAGGCTCAATTTACGTTCGCAATTAACGACAGTCAGGTGACATTTAAAGTCAGCGAGTGAACTGAAAGCAAGTTATTAATAGCAACGGCAATGCTCAACATTATGTGTAAGTTGGCATGCCCAACTTTACTTTTGAAGAGAACAAATTTCTGTTATTGAGACGCCCCCCGTATCGTGTACCACGCAGTCGCAATGCGACGACGAAGGCCATTTCTTTTGCATATTGTGGTTTACGGGCGATTTTCGAAAAATTACCCTCTGGGTGAGCGAAACAAAATTCATGAAAACATTTTGCCGTTCATGCAGCATACACGTATGTAGGCCTACGCCCAGTCATAATTTTGAAAAGATTTCACATAATACGTCTGCAATATACCTCGTAAAACGGTTTATTAGTCGGACATAAAACACCTTTGCTTCATCAACCTATTTGTGTTTAGAGCAGGCTGTATTTTACAAACACCAGTAACTGATCAAGTTCTCCAAATTTGCAGATTGTACATCCAATAATCAACATCGAATATATTTCTAACAAGGAATTTCTGAGTATGCAAATTCACAAGTGGCTACTTGTCTCCCGCCAGTCAGTACTTTCAGTACTTTGATTACAATGTGATATTACAGTTGATACACCGTACTACCTGTCACATGTTGCATTGGTAGTATCTAAGTTTGTTACATGTTATTTTATGTGTGTCACGGCAATTCACATTTATAATTTATACGTCAGAACTGAGGTGTATTTTTTTTTACTTATGACCAATGTAAACGCTGGTCAGCTTGTACAAGCTGTAAATGTTACAAATTACCCGTGAATTATTTGTTCGAAAATTATGTACGTTACAAATAGTGGAGCCACGTATCGGGCTCGTCTGAGGTGTTGTGTGTCACCGGTCGTGTATAAAACAATGCGAGATTTTGTCCCATTGCTCATGTCCTCCCTCCATTTGCCTACAGACGTGGACGAATGTCTACTGGGCACCCACGGCTGCTCCTCCCAGGCCACGTGCGCCAACACGGTGGGCGGGTACACGTGCACCTGTAATGCCGGCTACACGGACACGGGCTCTGGCAGGACGGGACAATGTCAGGGTAGGTACACTCACAGGGGCCGCAATGTGCCGTCGTACATTACTAAATAAATGTACATTACTAACGTTAACACTGATACCTGGTTGATTGACGTCATGTGACGTATCGAATAATGACGTCAGTGCGATAATTCAAAATAAAATAGTTTGCGTTTATTTCAATGAAAACCACAGTTTACTTACTCATTTCGCCGCCTAAACGGTAACCATGGTAACCTGATAAATAGAACACGAAATACGAAACACGAAATACTGTTTTCATACGTCAAGTTTATCAGTCGGCAAACCTCGGAATTCCTACGCGTTTCCTAGCTTTGCCTGATAAACTTGATATCATAAGACATTAACGTGATAGACGCTATATATAAACTTGATATCATAATACATTACAGTGATATATCCACCGCCTGCGTTAATATTGCCAAGGTGTCAACATATTTAAGAATCTATTGGCGATATCAGCTTGCAATCGAGCAGTTTGATTGGCTGTGCCTTAGCTGCAGCACAGCTCAAGCTCAGTCAATCAAACTGCTTTCTTTCAAGCACAATATGATGTATTTTGATATCAAGACATTGGCAAGATTAGCGCAGGCGGTGGTGTATCACCATAAACTATATTGTAGACACGGACGAGTGCGCTGCCCAGTCCAACCTGTGTCCGGCGACGACAGGCGTGTGTGTGAATTCCCCGGGCTCCTACCACTGTAGCTGTGTGGCCGGGTACCAGTACAACCCAGCCACCCACAACTGTGACAGTGAGTAATATGTGGCCGGGTACCAGTATAAACCCGCCAACCACAACTGTGACAGTGAGTAATATGTGGCCGGTACCAGTACAACCCTGCCACCCATAACTGTGACAGTGAGTAATATGTGGCCGGGTACCAGTATAACCCCGCCGCCCACAACTGTGACAGTGAGTAATATGTGGCCGGTACCAGTATAACGTCGCTACCCACAAGCGTGACAGTGAGTGATATATGGCCGGGTACCAGTATAACCCCGCCACCCACAACTGTGACAGTGAGTAATATGAGGCCGGTACCAGTATAATGTCGCTACCCACAAGTGTGACAGTAAGTGATCTGTGGCCGGGTACCAGTATAACCCCGCCACCCACAACTGTGACAGTGAGTGATATGTGGCCGGGTACCAGTATAACCCCGCTACCCACAACTGTGACAGTGACTTATATGTGGCCGGGTACCAGTAATACCCCGCCACCCACAACTGTGACAGTGAGTGATATGTGGCCGGGTACCAGTATAACCCCGCTACCCGCAACTGTGACAGTGAGTGATATGTGGCCGGGTACCAGTATAACCCCGCTACCCACAACTGTGACAGTGAGCGATATGTGGCCTGGTACCAGTATAACCCCGCTACCCACAACTGTTACAGTGAATGATATGTGTGCCGGGTACCAGTATAACCCCGCAACCCACAACTGAACTGTGACAGTGAGTTATATGTGGCCGGGTACCAGTATAACCCCGCATCCCAGAACTGTGACAGTGAGTAATATGTGGCCGGTTACCAGTATGACCCCGCCACCCACAACTGTGACAGTGAGTGATATGTGGCCGGGTACCAGTATAACCCCGCTACCCACAACTGTTACAGTGAGTGATATGTGTGCCGGGTACCAGTATAACCCCGCAACCCACAACTGAACTGTGAGAGTGAGTTATATGTGGCCGGGTACCAGTATAACCCCGCATTCCACAACTATGACATTGCGTAATATGTGGCCGGGTACCAGTATAACCCGGCCACCCACAACTGTGACAGTGAGTGATATGTGGCCGGGTACCAGTATAACCCAGCTACCCACAACTGTGACAGTGAGTAATATGTGGCCGGGTACCAGTATAACCCCGCCACCCACAACTGTGACAGTGAGTGATATGTGGCCGAGTACCAGTATAACCCCGCTACCCACAACTGTGACAATGAGTAATATGTGGCAGGTACCAGTATAACTCCGCCACCCACAACTGTGACAGTTAGTAATATGTGGCCGGGTACCAGTATATCCCCGCCACCCACAACTGTGACAGTGAGTAATATGTGGCCGGGTACCAGTACAACCCCGCTATCCACAACTGTGACAGTGAGTTATATGTGGCCGGGTACCAAAGCTTAGTCGTTCGTTACCAAATAAGTAGTTATCGACAACTGGAGGACAAGGGAGGTTTTCTGTGTATTGTTGTCGTATGTGCCGGTAATTGTTGCACTGTAACAGGAAGTGACTGGTTGTTTCTATGGCACCACATGTGCAGTTGGGTGTGTCAACTATCGACCTTCGATGAAGGTCATAATTTAATGAACTACATGATAGGCGAAGGCGTGTATGGAGTATTTGACCCTGTCTCGACCCGATATTATATAATGGCGAAGATTTTAATATGTTTTTACTCAAGCGTGCTTTAAAGGACGTTATTGTTGGGGCATTTCTAGTCGCTTCAGACAAAGAATTCCATTCTCGGATCGATGACGGAAGAAATGAATTCCTATATAGTAGGGTATGGCATGGTATTAATGGTGTACTTGTCACACGCGTTTCTGAGATTATAGCGAACTTGAGTTTGCTGTGGGATTAGCTCACTAAGATATTGGGGAGTTAAGTTGTTTTTCATTTTGTATAGGAGAACTAATTTATGTTTATTACGTCTGTTGTCAAGAGTTTCCCACTTAAGATCGTAATATAGCTTGTCAATGTTGCATAGCTTTGTGGCTCCACTCACGATGCGCGCAGCCTCGACTTGTACAGATTCAAGCTGTTTTTTTAACTCGATCGTACAGTTACTCCATACTACATCTGCGTATTCTCAGTTACTCCATACTACATCTGCGTATTCTAGCAGAGGACGAATTAATGAAACATACATTCGTTCAAGGGCCGATCTACTTAATATAAATTTAAAGGATCTTAACATACCAATTCGCTGCCAAGCTTTGCTTATGTACGAGGATATGTGTGAGTTCCACTTACCGTCATCTGATAGAATAAGACCCAAATGTTTATGCTCTTTAAATGTATTAATAGTTTGACCATTCATCAAGATGTTAGGATGTTGTTGTTTATTCAGCTTCCTAGAGAAGATCATGGTCTCAGTCTTTGAAGGGTTGAATTTTACTAACCATTTTATAGACCACTGGTGAATAGATTCTATATCGTAGTTTAATGTTGCAGATGAGGCTAGCGGGTCGTCAACGATTATGTAAAGACTAGTGTCGTCAGCAAATAGTCGAATATTAGAGTGGATGTCACTTACAATGTCATTAATATATATTAAGAATAGGAGAGGGCCTAGAATCGAGCCTTGTGGAACGCCAGCATTTATAGATGTCCAACGGGATGACGAGTTGCCATAGACTACACGTTGGCGTCTTTGGGAAAGATATGAAGAAAACCAATCAATCAGGGGGCCAGTGATGCCAATGGACGAAAGTTTATATAGGAGGCATCGGTGCCATACTCTATCGAAGGCCTTGGAAATGTCGCAAAAGACAGCACAGACTTCCTTTCCTTCGTCCAGTGCTTTGCATATGTCATTATATAGAAATTCCAACTGATTTACAGTCGAATCTCCTCTTATAAAACCAGACTGGTAGCATGTAAGTTTATTATTTGTAGTTATAAAGTTATATAAGTATTTGTGTATGCATCGCTCCATAAGCTTACCTATGCAACTGAGAAGTGATATAGGCCTGTAGTTATGTGGACTTGATGGATCCGACTTCTTAAAGATTGGAGTAACATTGGCTAATTTCCATGGGGAAGGGAAGAAAGATTTGTTTATCAGCTTATTGAAATAGTTAGAAAGGGGAGTAGATAGTTCCCGGGCGCCTTCGCGTAAGAGTCGCGGACTAATAAGGTCTGGACAGCTAGATTTTGATGGATTTACTAAAGCTATGGCGTCAATGACGTCTGTTGGAGAAATTGAGATGGTCGATAGGCTGTGAGGTGAATGTGGTGGGGTAGAAGGCAGGATATGCCCACTGTCGTCGATAGTCGATTGTTTTGAGAAGAACCTATTCAGTAATTCTGCTTTTGTTTGCATATTGGTTTCCGTTTAACGTGCCGGTGTATATGTTACTCGCAATACAGTACAATATGCGTTTTATAAATCCGATAACCATTCGATGCCAGACAAAATCATATTTCGGCCGCCGGCTGATGGAAATGTCATTACGGCACGTGTGATCAAAGTAGGCTATTATCATTATCTGTACTTTTAATCACAAACTACTCAACATAGTTATTTCCATAACTCATGTCAATAAATGTTGTTCTGAGACATATACTGACTGAATTGTGACTTGCGTAGGCCATGATCAGACTGTGTGAATGTGCAGGCTGATACAGATAAGATCAAGTTGTTGATAACCTTATTTCACCATTACCTTATTTCACACATCATCCATTTGACCCTGTTGTATCATTATCCGTACATAACGGTCGCAATACATGTTTATGTAATTGCATTAACATTGGTTCTTGACCGCCACATGGGGTTATATACACGCACCATATTATCGTTCGTCACGCATTACATGTACACCGACACTGCACTGCAGAGGTACCAGATGGTACAGGGGGTCCCCCTGGACGCCCCCCCCACCCCCCCCCCCCCCTATATCCGCGCCAGCACATGCAATTCAGACTATAACCAAGAATATTTCAAATGTCACAAACACGAATGACGAATAAAATAACATGAAAGTAAGTTATAATGGCACCAGTCAGCAAGCATCAAGCCACATAGAATTGTAATAAGACGGGTATAACTTAGAATTTCATCAGCAAGCAAGCATCAAGCCGAATATAATTATGGCGGATATTACCTTCCATACCAGACAGCCCACTGTCGTGAGATTTAATTTCCGTGTGCACACACATTAGATATATAACTTCCGTGTGAAGCTAGATATTATCTAGCGAATCAGTAGCATATTTCACCAACATTGCAAAGTATACTTTTCTAGGAAAGTACTTTGAGGGAGAAATTTTCAATTTTAGGATACATTTATTAATTTTTATTATACTGAATTTATTACATTATCACAGCCATTTTGTCTATATCACAAACACGGCTAAGATATATTAGTTACTTTAAACAGTATTTATTTCAAGCTATGGCAAGTGAGATATATAGACATACAATCATGACCATTGTGAACATGATTAGAAAAGCTTTTGCACTTAAAATGTGAATTCTCCTGCAGAAGATCAGTTTTAACCCTTTGAACCCGAAAGCCCGCTATATCGGTTTATGCAAACAGTGCTATCCAGATGAAAGTAATGCTCATAATTTTGAAAACAAAAAACACCCCCTTTTCATAAATGGACTAGTCTGAAAATCATTTTGTGACAATTGGATTGGTTGCAAAATTAACATGTCAAATCCATTCCAGTTACTTAGGGGTGAAAGGGTTAAGTTTAGTGAAATCGATTACTATGTGTGTGTACCGTCGCAACGTGTTTTTCGCCATACACGTGGGTTTGTTTGCTAATTATCGCAGCTTTATCAGAAAAGACCCAGTATTCGTGACGAATCTCACTGATTCATAGATTACTGACTGCATTGTACCATTTTGCTAAATATACATCGCAAGAACAAACTCACTGAAAACATTGTAAAGGACCTGTGTCTCAGATGTGAATGAAATGTAAGCAAAACAGTTGATGAAAGAGAATTTCACGGTAGATTTGTGTCGGTCGAACATATATCACCCTATGGGTGACGTGAACAAATACATTAAAATATGTATTCATTTTTTAATGAAAAAAATAAGTAGCGTTCAAAACGCTTTTTTTGCTAAAAATATCATTCATATTTCCCACGCACACGCTCGCGATTTGTCAAATGACTGTCGGTCATCGACTACGTCAGCGAAAACATTCAGTCTCACATTGTAAAAGTCGGTTATTTTTGCCTACATTGCACATACATCGTGTGCATTACAGTGTTTGCGGTGATGATATAGAAAAAGCTTTATATAGAATACAGCCATAGTATATCGTGTATAGAAAGTATAAAATGTATACATGTATGTGTGTATTGTTTTCGCATTAGCAAACGAGGCTTGCCGAGTTTGTAATCGCGAACAAATATACACACGATTAGGATGTTTTGTATATATTCTAAACATTATGCGTATATTTTCTTTATACCATATTTAAAACCATGTGTACATTATATTACGTTCTTGATGCTCATGTTGCCAATGTCAGCAGACACGCCCAGCAACGCTGACGTAAATTCAAACGACGGTATGACGCGTCATTTTTCTTCGCGTAAAACTTCTTGATGTGTGACTTTTGGTTTATTAAAATGCATTCTTGCACGGGAAAACCACATTGCGAAATGTTTGTTATATTCCATAATTACTTTTAATTCAGCTCCAAATGCATGCATACTATCGGAAATCATTAACAGGTTTTAATTAAGTTACGTCATGACGTAATTCTGTTAAAGCATTACGTTGCATACGGTATGGTAAAAAAACCGCGTTATACCCACAGGTGTTTGAACAGCTGGTCAGTATGTAGGTGTCATATGGGTATTTTCGACCCGCTTTATACTGTTAAAATATCCAAAGGATATAAAGCTTTTTCAATATTTGGCCAATACAATTTCAAACCACAAACTCCAAATTCGTGTTATATCGATTCAGGAGACATATATCAATCTGCTGATGCTGATAGAATACGTGAACTGCAGTTACATGTATCTGTTCCTACATTTAAGACATTAAACTCCATAAAATTGCGAGATTTTCTGTCAAGCCCTGAATGCGGAGACTACACGCGTGGCGCGCCATTTGGTTGTATAGCCATTTCCTGCGATGTGTCAAAATCCACTACGACATACCCGTCACTGTGTCAGCTAATGAACGTCGCGCTGTAAAGTTGTACACACAATGTGTAACAAAAGTTCCCCGCTTTGGGAGCTCGACCATCTATCCGAGAATATTTGACGTTTTTCAGACGATATATAAATGACTTGCATTGGCGGTTCAGGTCCAATACATTAATCTAAGCAAATAATTTGGGACCGGTTTTATTGGTATCGGTTAGCAAATAATGGTTGTATTTTAACAAACGTACGCGGGTAGTATCTCCGTTACTCACCTTGTAAATTACCGTAAATTACCGTAAATTACCGTACTTATACGCGTACTAACTCACGGGAGGTGACGTAAATTGTATGTTGGTAACAATGCACACAAACCACCCGATACAGTATACCGAAATAACCCATAAAACACCGAAATGTGAACCGTCCTTCAACATGTTCAATAACCTTTGGTTATACGTAGTAGGCAAGATGTATTTGCAGATGATATTGCGTTATATTGATGGTAAGTTATCGACAGGATCTACAGTATTTGTTATCATTATTATTTGATTAATGTGATTTGCCGATAGCATAATCACCAGATATTCACCGGTGTGTTTGCAGTCTGCAATCGTGAAATTTACAAATATTTGAAGATGCACATTTGATCATGTTGTCATTCCGCAGCATGATATGTACAGCAAGGATTTTAGTTAGTCTATGTCTCGGATGTGCATTTGACACAATTCACGAATAATAGATATTTACAGTAACAAAAACGTAACTATTATATACATATATATTAAAACGTTGTACGAATACGAAATACGCGCTTCTGAATGTCGGCTTCAACGTGAGGGCGTCAAAATATGACAATAACGATTGAAGCTAACCCAGTCTCCTTCTCTGCATATATACATGTAGAGATCGATGACAGCTGGGTGATACCAGTGTCATTTCCATCTGTATAGCCTGGTGTAACACAGTCATCTATAATGTTCAAGTATAATATACATGCATACAAGTCTGCTGCAATATAGAGTACATTTTCAATTATTAGTATTATATTGATATACATAGTAGTTGTAAATTATATTTATTGTTGAGAGAAATGTCTGTTCAAATTCTGTTACGCTGATACGTGAAACAGATTTCCAAAGATTTTTATTCAACAAAATGTTGTGTGTTACTTGATGAATTCAATAGTTGTATGATAAACACAACTAATGCATCCATATAGGACATGGCCTCATGTGGAAGTTTCTCCCACCCGTTGGGACTTATTCATTTTATTTACCTTTTAATATTACTTTAAGGTTTTATCTCATCATTTTCCATCACTGTGTACTATCGGCTTATTTAAAATCAGACACATGAATGCCAGTATTTGTAATACATGTCACCTGACTATGTTAGCAGACACCCGGTCGCCATTTTGCATGATTATGACATGAATATACATATGTACTCACATATCGCGGGTTGCTGTCTGCGATTTTCCAAAACAGATATGTTCTGTTCTGTTCTGACAGTGTAAGACATACCTTGTATGTAGTCACTCGTATGTATACAGCTATATCCCGTATGTGCTCGGAAAATCTGGGATTATGTTTGTTGATGTCGTTTGAGAAAATTAAGTATAATCTAATGTTGTTGCAAACAAGTTGTGTACATGTATCTTCATAACTAAACGAGATATTGATATGAACTTTTTCCCTGATACACAACAAAGATGGGATAATCTAACATTATGGTATACATGTATTGCGAGAGATACCACATTTGTACCCTTTCCACATACAACGGTTGCCACCAAACCGGTGCCTTTTTCCCATGATGGAGCACCTATATGCTTCGAAGACGTGTAGACTTCAACGAGAATGACGTCAACATTAAAATGTACCATACTTACTGGCATCGCTTGAATAT
Organism: Conchocele bisecta; assembly: GCA_029237695.1. Lineage (NCBI taxonomy): Eukaryota > Metazoa > Mollusca > Bivalvia > Lucinida > Thyasiridae > Conchocele > Conchocele bisecta. Next base: position 28,775,546 of record CM055275.1, on the reverse strand, counting down.
ACAAGATAAATTAACTAGTCCTCTAACAACTATACTGTCAGAAATTACCACATTCGTATGCTACTCTGCCACTGTTATGTCGTCGTAATATCATCGTCATTTGCATGTAAAATTGTCACGTTGTGTCTTCCCAGATATCGACGATTGCGCGGGTCATACCACATGTCAGCAGGTCTGTGTAGACGGCATCGACACGTACACGTGCGCGTGTGGTATCGGGTTCACTGTATCCACGTCCGACGCCAATATATGTGTCCGTAAGTATATTGCTGGCGAATCATGGCATACATACATGTATTTGTCGTTCATTGCACGATAGAAAGTAGTGCGATAACGTTATATGTTACTATTCATATATGTGGCTGCATAATAACGATCTGTATTGCTTGTTAGAAACATGACGGGTATTTCATTGATAGAATGACGAACAGTGCAGATACTGATCTGGATCTACACAGGTCGCAAAAGCCATGCAAAAGTCGCAGTCCAATGTTATTATACAACGTTATTGCGAGTCGGAGTTCAATGTTATTATCCAATGTTTTTGTCAGTCGCAGTCCAATGTTATTATACAATGTTATTATCCAATGTTATTTTTAGTCGGAGTCCAATGTTATTATCCAATGGTATTATGCAATGTTATTGTGAGTCGGAGTCCAATGTTATTATACAATGTTATTATCCAATGTTATTGTGAGTCAGAGTCCAATGTTATTATCCAATGTTATTATACAATGTTATTGTGAGTCGGAGTCCAATGTTATTTTCCAATGTTATTGTGATTCGGAGTCCAATGTTATTATCCAATGTTGTTGCGAGTCGGAGTCCAATGTTATTATCCAATGTTATTATCCAATGTTTGTGTCAGTCGGAGTCCAATGTTATTATACAATGTTATTATCCAATGTTATTGTGAGTCGGAGTCAAATGTTATTATCCATTGTTATTGTGAGTCAGAGTCCAATGTTATTATGCAATGTTATTGTGAGTCGGAGTCCAATGTTATTATACAATGTTATTGTGAGTCAGATTCCAATGTTATTATGCAATGTTATTGTGAGTCGGAGTCCAATGTTATTATACAATGTTATTGTGAGTCAGAGTCCAATGTTATTATCCAATGTTATTGTGAGTCAGAGTCCAATGTTATTATCCAATGTTATTGTGAGTCAGAGTCCAATGTTATTATCCAATGTTATTGTGAGTCGGAGTCCAATGTTATTATACAATGTTATTGTGAGTCGGAGTCCAATGTCATTATCCAATGTTATTGTGAGTCAGAGTCCAATGAAATTATCCAATGTTATTGTGAGTCAGAGTCCAATGTTATTATACAATGCTATTGTGAGTCGGAGTCCAATGTTATTATCCAATGTTATTATCCAATGTTATTGTGAGTCGGAGTCCAATGTTATTATCCAATATGATTGTGATTCGGAGTGAGTCCAATGTTATTATACAATGTTATTATACATTGTTATTGTGAGTCGGAGTCCAGTGTTATTATCCAATGTTATTATACAATGTTATGTGAGTCGGAGTTCAATGTTATTATGCAATGTTATCAGTGGAGACCCACTGTTAAATTTACAATGTTATTGTGAGTCGGGTCCTAATGTTATTATCCAATGTTATTATGAGTTTCGGTGTCCATGTTTATTATCCAAATGTTTATTAATCCAATGTTATTGGCGAGTGGAGTCCCATTGATTTTGCAATGTTAGGGTCAGTTGGAAAGGGGGGGGGACAATGTTTAATATACAATGTTATTGTGAGTCGGAGTCCAATGTTATTATCCAATGTTATTGTGAGTCAGAGTCCATGTTAATTATCCAATTTATTGTGAGTCGGAGGTTCCAATGATTATTATTCATTGGTTATTGTGAGTTCGGATTCAATGTTATTATGCAATGTTATTGTCACTTGGAAGACCAATGTTTATTTACAATGTTATTGTGAATCGGAGTCAATGTTATTATGCAATGTTTAGTGTCAGTTGGAGACTAATGTTAATATTACAATGTTATGTGAGTCGGAGTCCATGGAAAGTATTATTTTCCAATGTTATGGTGAGTACGAGTCAATGTTATCCAATGTTCATTGTGAGTCGGAGCCGGAGTCCAATGTTATCCTACAATGTTATTGTGAGTGGATTCAAATGTTATTATGCAATTGTTATTGTCACTTGGAAGCCATGTTTAATATACAATGTTATTGTGAATCGGAGTCCAATGTTTTTATGCAATGTTAGTGTCAGTTGGAGGATATGTTTATATACAATGTTATTGTGAGTCGGAGTCCAACTGTGATCTATCCAATGGTTTATTATCCAATTGTATTGCGAGGTCGGAGAGTCCAATGTTTATTTTTCAATGTATTGTGATTCGGAGTCAATGTTATTATTCAATGTGTGTTGCGAAGTCGGGAGCCAAATGTTATTATCCAATGTTATTATCCACTGTTTGGGTCAGTCGGAGTCATGTTATTATACAATGTTATTATCCCTGTTATTGTGAGACGGAGTCCATGTTTTTAACCATTGTTATTGTGAGATCCGAGGGGGTTCCCAATGTTATTATGCCAATGTTATTGTGAGTCGGAGAGTACAATGTTATTATACAATGGTTATGTGAGTTCAGATTCAATGTTAATTATGCAATGTTATTGTGAGTGTGAAGTCCAATGTAATTATTACCAATGTTTTTGTGAGTTAGAGTCCAATGTTATTATACAATTTTATTGTGAGTCCAGAGTCCAATGTTAAATTATCACCAATGTTTATTGCGGTCAGAGTCCTAATGGTTTATTATCAATGTTATTGTGGGCGTCGGAGTCCAAATGTTATTATTACAAATGTCTTGTTGCAAGTCGGAAGTCCAATGTCATTATCCAAGGTTTTGTGAGTCGAGGTCCAATGAAATTATCCAATGTTAATGTTGAGTTCAGAGTCCAATGTTATTATTACTTATGCCTATTGTGAAGTCGGAGTTCAATGTTATTATCCAATGTTTCTTATTCCACTGTTATTGTGGAGTCGGGTCCAATGTTATTAAATCCAATATGATTGTGATTCGGTGGATAGTGAGGTCCAATGTTTATTATACAATGTTATTAATACAATTGTTATTGGTGAGTCGGAACGTCCAGGTGTTATTTTTATCCTAATGTTATTATTTACAATGGTTAATGTGAGTGCGGAGTTCAATTGTTAGATTACTGCAAGGTTATTATTGTCCAGTTGGAGACCAATGTTAATTAAATACAATTGTTATTTGTGAGTTCAGGCAGGGGGTCCAACTGTTTTTATCCAATGTTATTATGAGTCGGAGTCCTAATGCTTATTAATCCTAATGGTTATTATTTTCCTATGTTATTGCGCAGGTTCGGAGTCCAATGCTTATTATGCAATGTTGTTAGTCTAGGTTGGGAGACCAATGTTAATATACAATTTATTAGTTGGTCGGAGTCGGAGTCCACTTGTTATTATCCAATGTTATTGTGGAGTCAGAGTCCTATGTTATTATACATTGTTATTTTCCAATGATTTTTATGGTGAGTCGGAGCTCCAATTGTTATTATTCCAATGTTTTTATTACAATGTTTTATTTGAGTCGGAGTCCGTGTGGTTTATTATCCAATGTTATTATTACCAATGGTTATGTTGAGGCGTGTTCCAATAGGTTATTATGCATGTTTTGTCAGTTTGGAGTCTAGGTTATTTATAAAATGTTATTGCGAGTCGGAGTCATTGTTATTGATCCAATGTTATTATGAGTCGGAGTTCCAATGTTAATTATACCAATATTATTGCGGAGTTCGGAAGGTTCCAATGTTTTTAATCCAATGTTATTATTTTCCAATGTTATTGCGAAGTCGGAGGTCCAATGTTATTATTACATGTTATTTTTGGAGGTCCGGAGTCAAATGTTATTATACCAAATGTTATTGGTTGAGTCAGGAGTCCAATGTTATTATCCAATTGTTATTGTTGAGGTCGGAGTCACAAATGTTATTTACAATGTTATTGTGAGTCCAAGGAGTTCCATGTTATTATCAAATGTTTATTGTGAGTCGGAGGTCCAAATTGTTAATTATTTTACAATTGGTTATTATGAGTCGGAGTCCAAAATGTTATTTTTAAATGTTATTATGACCCTCGGACCTCCAATGCACATCCAATATTATTGCGAGTCGGAGTCCAATGTTATTATCCAATATTATTGTGAGTCGGTGTCCAATGTTATTATCCAATGTTATTATCCAATGTTATTGCGAGTCGGAGTCCAATGTTATTATGCAATGTTAGTGTCAGTTGGAGACCAATGTTAATATACAATGTTATTGTGCGTCGGAGTCCAATGTTATTATCCAATGTTATTGTGAGTCAGAGTCCAATGTTATTATACAATGTTATTGTGAGTCGGAGTCCAATGTTATTATACAATGTTATTGTGAGTCGGATTCAAATGTTATTATGCAATGTTATTGTCACTTGGAGACCAATGTTAATATACAATGTTATTGTGAATCGGAGTCCAATGTTATTATGCAATGTTAGTGTCAGTTGGAGACCAATGTTAATATACAATGTTATTGTGAGTCGGAGTCCAATTTTATTATCCAATGTTATTGTGAGTCAGAGTCCAATGTTATTATCCAATGTTATTGTGAGTCGGAGTCCAATGTTATTATACAATGTTATTGTGAGTCGGAGTCAAATGTTATTATACAATGTTATTGTGAGTCGGATTCAAATGTTATTATGCAATGTTATTGTCACTCGGAGACCAATGTTAATATACAATGTTATTGTGAATCGGAGTCCAATGTTATTATGCAATGTTATTGTGAGTCAGAGTCCAATGTTATTATCCAATGGTATTGTGAGTCGGAGTCCAATGTTATGCAATGTTATTATCCAATGTTATTGTGAGTCGGAGTCAAATGTTATTATGCAATGTTAGTGTGTGTTGGAATCCAATGTTATTGTTATTGTGAGTCGGAGTCCAATGTTATTTTGCAATGTTATTGTGAGTCGGAGTCCAATGTTATTATACACTTTTATTGAGAACACTTATATATATTGTGAACTCTAAAATGGATGCCACTTACTATTTTTAGTAGCTTAATTTAGAAACTAATTATGGCTCTGACTGGAGAAATGGGGCTTATGTGTTTTGACGCCAGTGTATATCCAGATCAGCCTATGCGTCCGCAGGCCCTGCACAGTTCGCATTCCGTCAATGAAATACACAACATGCGTATAAGAAGCAATTTTTATCATGTTCAGGCTACATAGTGGGTTCTGTTTGATCAGGAGCTACGCTGGTCATATATTCCATAAGCCCGATTTCTCCAGTTACATCCATGCTTCCTTGATATGTAAGGCCCAAGTTTTAAGAGTAGGTTCGTGGCTTCCGAAGTATCGTTCAACATATAATATTAATGAAGAAAGTTTGTATCCGACAGCGGACACGACGTGCAGCAGTGCCCAGCGGGCCGCATGTTACACCGGAAACACATGCGCAGTGGACACCGCCGGTGACGTCATCTGCGTGTGTGTCAAAGGCTACGCGCTGGATTCCAACAGCAACTGTCAAGGTAACGGACACGTAGATGTGTTAGTGTTTCACGTTGTTCGTTAGAGGTTTAGTGGTTGGTTTCAACGCGCCTTCCGAATGATGAGTCTTTATGGTATACATACCCTCGGTGTCGTAGTCAGCGTCTGTCAGTCCGTCTTCAGCAATCTGGAAACTTAACTCTCCTTAACCCTTTGAACCGGAAAGCCAGAAATAGCGGTTTAAACAAACACTGCAAATCAAGATGAGCCGGCCCATATCGAGACGTCTCATCAGGATCTGGGGCCCGTTTCAATAAACTTCGTACGACTAAGATGTTCGTAAGTGCACAATTGAAATCCACAATCATATTTGTTCTAACAGACGATTTTGGAAAATATTTGTGATACATTTAATGGCACGAAATGGTAGTATTAGAGAAACACGTTAATGTGAGAAGCAAATTCATAGAAATCATCGTACGAACATTTTTATCATACGAAGTTTAGTGAAACGTGCCCCTGCACTTTATGAGAAAGTAATTTTCATATTTGAGGATTCATTTGTTGATGATTGGGCTGGCTGCAAAATTAACATATCAAAATCCATACACGGCAAAATATGCCACATTTGCAATTCATATGAAAATAATTCATATGATGTAAAACATATGAAAAACATATGCCACACATTTTGTAGTGTAGGGGTGAAAGGTATAAATTCCTTCTATTTTCCGTTTCCACACACTTCACTGTCTTCGTCACTCGCGTATGTACCATAGTTGTTTTACTGGAACAGGCACCAGTCGTTGGGTTTATTATATGGCCCTTTCGAAACTCGGCCATTGGCATTGAAAACAAAACCGTTTGTAACTCAACAACAACCTGCAGCGTTTCTTTATCTTCTGACAACAACGGTTACTCGAAGTGTCGTTGACTGAAGTACGAACTGAAGTACGAACTGTGTATATCTGACCGAGAGCAGACTGGTCAGGATCTGCACTGACCGCTATTCTGTGTATGAAACATCCAGTATTCATCCAATGAGAAATGCGTGGGGTATTTATATTTGAGATGAATCCACGTGTCGTCCAGACTAATGAATATATATACCGTTATCGTAGGACATACAACTGGCTCAGAACAATGTTATAATGATATGTTCAATATTAACAAGCATACCGGAGCGAATATATGTGAAACGTAACCAGTCGAAACAATCATATTAATGAGACAGTTCTCATGTTCCACTAGTAGCTTCAACAGCTAATCGCCCACTAGTAGCGTCAACAGGTAATGTTCCACTAGTAGCTCCAACAGGTAATGTTCCATTAGTAGTTTCAACAGCTATTCTTCTACTGCAGTAGATTCAACAGCTTCTGTTCAAACACGGTGCTCCTGATGTCGGTATCGTCGGTACACCAGTCGGCGGTCGGCGTCTTGGTGAGGATCACACACCACGTCTTGTTCAGCGACTCCAGGTCGATATTGTCGAGCACGGCCAGCAGGATACAGCTCCGCCCCAGCTCCATCTGACGGCTCAGCGCCACGTCCAACTGGAACTGACACCATGGGTCGCTCACGAAGTTCCGAGAGATGATGGCGACGATATTGTCGCTGGCGTAGATATCGTCGGCGAGGACGCCGATCCGGGAGCCGCCGGCGGCCGAGTCCCGGTCGCGGACACACAGTCGCTTCCTGTGCTTCTCCTCCGCCAGTCTGCACAAGTGGTCGCGGACAAACTGGACATCGTCGTCTTCGTAGATCACGTAGGCATCATAGCGATGCCGCTCCTCGCCGTCCCCGCCGTTGTTCAGCAGTGAGTCCGGGTTTGTGCTCCGCCGCCGTCGCCGCAGCATGTAGAGCCAGTATCGTAGATACCAGCGCTGGCGGTACACGATCGAGGCCACCACCGTGAACAGTAGCAGGAACGAGCCGATGGTGACGTACACGATTATCATCTTGTTGTGATTGCGACACGACTCCGCCGTCGGCCGGTACTCGTTGAGGGCTTTCCAGTGCCATGCTGGCGGCGTGGCACACACATACCGCCGCGGCCAGAGGGTAAGGCTGATGTTACCCGCGGTTACAGTGGCGTTGATCCAGTTTCGGAACCAGAGGAGGTCGCAGGTACAGGCGAACGGATTGTGGGCCAGATTCAGTTCAAGTAACGATGCCAGCATGTTTGCGGGGAATTGTTCGGCGGTCAGTGTGTGGATATTGTTGCCTTGGAGACTCAGGCTACGCAGCTCGGTGACGTTTTCGAACGTGGTGCGATTCCAGGTGTAAATACCGTTACCGTCAAAGTTGAGTGTGTTAAGTTTAGGTAGACGTTGAAGTAAGCCAGTGGGGATAGCATACATGCGAATATCGACGCCTTCCAAGAGCTCCAGCTTCACCAGCGGTGATAGTAACGTCGTAAATGCTACCGGACACATCTTCAAGAAGTTATTGTGTGACAAACGCAGTTTTCGAAGATTAGGACATGCTCTGAATGTATCGTATCTGCCCGGAGTAAATTTCAGACCATTGTCGTTCAAATTCAATTCAACAAGAGATGTAATATTCAATGCGTTCGGCTCCAGTTCTTTTATGCCTCCCTTCATTGCTGATAGATTGAGAACTTCTAATGCCGTGAGCGGTGTGAACACGTTTTCCCGTATTACCTGTACGACGTTTCCATTGAGGGAGAGTTTCTTCAGCATGGGAAAACACCACCACCGGCCGTACGGTATGATGTGGATCAGGTTCTCGCGTAGGTCCAGGGTATTTAGCCGCGGGTAGGCCGTCACTGTCTCGTTGAGCCGGCATAGATGTGGCGGGTACATGGCGAACCCATTGTTGTCCAGAAACAGAGCCTTCAGACGTGGTAACCCAATTGTAGAGTACCCGGTGACGGCATTGATTCGATTTTTAGTCAAGTATAAATACTGTAGATTTCCCAGCTTGTCAAACGCCCGTTCGTTGTACGATTTGAGAAGGTTTTTCTTGAGTAGAAGTTTCACGACACTGATGTTGGCCAGACCCTCGAAAAAGTCTTCAGTCATCTGGTTACTAATCTTTATCTTGTTCAGGTTCAGTGTTAAATCTGCCGTTGTCTGTATACTTGTGAAAGCTAATTTTAATGCTGTCTTGTTTATGCTAACATTTTCGCTCATGTCCAGAAGTGTTAAGTTGTTCAATCCGGTAAATGCATCAGGCGCTATGTTGGTAATTCTATTATCCTTGATGTACAACTGCCGCAGTTGCAATTTTGTCAGGTTGCGGAACGTCTCGCGGGTAATATAGCCCAGGTGATTCTCGTTGAACTAGACCTTGACCGTGATGTTGGGCAGCTCAGGGATGTATGTGAGCCGCCGGCGGTGGCAGTCGGCCGTCGTACCGTTGCAGCAACACCATCCGTCTCCACATACATAGTACTGCTTCTTGCAACGGAAACCCCCGACCAGGGTCAGCAGGCAACATCCGACCAACAAAGTGACGGTGAACATACCTGAAACAACCGTCCCCGCATATAATTGAGACAAGCCATGTGATTGTGTACCTAAGAAGATTTTTGATTTTCATGAAATATATTTACAGAAACTGTGATATTTTCTATAAATGACCTCGAAAGTTAACGCAATGTTCGTACGAAATGCGGATTTCCATTTCTCATTTGCCCTGATCATTTCGTTAACTTAAGACGTCATTTACGGAAACTATCGTAAATTTGGTGAATATGAGATATCACACATCTTCTTAGATATATAATCACATGACTCATGTCCAGCTTCTTGAAACGATAACAGACAACATCCAACACAGTGATTATATCGTTTAACATACCTGAAAGTGTATCCGCCATCGTAACGTGCCTGGCTGAGACGAATCTGTACGGAAGTTAAATAAGATGATTCATAAGTAGTCATCGCACAAACGTGTAATAATAGGAGTGTTACCGTAAATCATATATGTACTGTTGGTATGCCGAAACAAATTGTTTACTTTGTCGTTAAGAGTTTGCTTCTGAAAGGTGCAAATATGTCTGTGGACGTATTAATAATATGCGCTGTTCGTGGCCTTAAGGCGCGAACATGTCCACAACAAACGAATACGTCCGCAGTGAGTTTCGACCATATTCGCGCCTTCAGCTTCGAATGATGGGTGTGGGCATTTGCTTACTCCTCCACTACATTCCACGTGTATCGCCTGCCCGACCGCCCACCCGCGACCGTCCAACCCCGCTGATCCCAAGGTCAAGGTCACATACTTAGTCTCTTTACAAAACTTAACATCAGAGAAATATGTTATAACTCCTATTTCTTTCATCGAAAATTCTTAATATTTCATGCATGCATTCCTCTAAGACTCTACTATCATGCTGTGACAAATTCCCGCTGATCTCGAGGTCAAGGTCACATACTTAGTCTTTACAATACGTAAGCCTCGTTTGCTGACCAATCTAGTTTGTACAGGTGTATAGAACAGCTGTTGGAAATCACGTGGTATTTTATGTTTGGTTTGTGTAATGGCGGCGTCCATGAGTTATGTGGTAAATTTTCATTTTCGCCAAATTGAATACGACTGTGGTTTCTTCCTTTTAAGGATGTCCATATTCCAACAGCTAACATTACGAGTCCGTCAGTGCACAATTTTGCAGCATCATTTTATTCTATAATAAGTCTGAACATTGTGTATACACGTATTTTGCATTTGGAAATGGAAACTTTCTCTACATAATGTTCGACTCACTACTACAGACGCGTAGATGGGACATGGTCATCATTACGAGGAAGAAGCCGCAGTACGTAATTTTGATAAAACATAAAATTTACGTCACAACTCATGGGTCTCTCCATTCCGCAAAACCAAAACAATAGACCACGTGATTTTACACCGTGTTATCGTGCTCTACAGTAAGTATAAGTTAGATCCAAGTGGGCACACGACGTCAGATAGACGTCGGACTGACGTCGGTTTCGACGTCGGATAGACGTCAAGTTCGAAAATGAAAGTTGTTTAGACGTCATAATCCGACGTCGAACTGACGTCGGAATACGACGTCGAACGAACGTCAGAATCCGACGTTGGATATACATCTTATTCTGACGTCATTTCAACGTCGGATTCCGACGTCTAAAAAAGTTTCATTTTCAAATATAATCCAACGTCTATCCGACGTCAGAAAACAACCTTTATCCAACGTCTGGTTCTGACATCAATTCAATGTCGGGTTTTATCGTCTAGAAAACTTTATTTTGCATTGATTACTTGATCTGCAGTTTCACTTTGGATCAACTAATCAATATCCTGGTTTGGTACCTGGTCAGTAATAAACACATATTTTGGCTGGCAAATGTATTTTATTATACTTTCACATATATTTTTGCCATAAATTTATGGTGCGATTCGTTACTCAATGGAATCATATAGCAGGGACTTAGTTCACTTTAACCCTTATCCTGCTGCAGACGACACTCATGCGGATGGAAATTACTGAATATTCGATCATTTCGCGATAAAAACATACCTTGGCATTGCATTAGAATTGTCTCACGAGACAATTCTAATGAAATGTCAAGTAATCTTTTCATGGAGAACTGGAACTGTGTCCGCGGATACGAATGCCCCCACAGGTGCATCGATGGTCAACCATAAACGTATCGTCCACTTCCACCTCGGGTTCCGAGTCCGCGTCGGTTCTACGAATGCGTGAATTGGTATCCTGAAGCGTCGCCGGCGATGACTTGGGGCGAGCTTGTTTCTGATTCTTTTTCATCTTTTTCATCGTGCTTCATTCGTCGCTTCATCAGTTCTTCGAGAGGATCCTTATTAGAATCCGGTTTACGTTTCACAATTTCTCTCTGCCTGTCTCTGTATCGTCTCAATCGTTTCTTCATCTCGTTCTGCGCTTTACGTATTTCCATGGCCGTACTGTGTTTCAGTTTATCCAAGGATGCCAGAGTGATTTCGAACATTAATTGTTCGATAAGATTGGCTCGTTGTGAAGATCGATCGGCTTAAATCTCTTCCATTGCTGTGTTGCTCTCGTATGTGTATGTCTTAGCGTTGTCTGAAATATACATAAAACAACACAATTATGAAAGCATACAAATGTTTGCATATATTTTAGTATTAGCCCTTTCCACCCCTATGTACGTATACGTCCATAAAGCCAACATGTGCAAACCATGTATATCCAGATGAGACGGCTCGTCGTCTCATCAGGATCTGCCGCATTTGCCTCTATTATTCATCTAGAATTGTCTTTTGTCATAAATGGAATAGTACAAAAATAGTTTGAAAAATACAAGGTAGGATAACCAGTGTTGAAATGGTTAATACTAATAATACACTAGTATACGTTAGGCCATCAAAAGTACTTTGGTTCTCAGATATCGCCGCGTCTGAATAATCCCTGCGCGTCTAGCATTTTATCGTCATGGAGAATAAAAGTGTACTATAAATTTGCCACATGATCAATAAAAAACACTACCATGAAAAATATGTTAAATCCAATCATGTCTGACAAAAATCTTGTGACTTTTCACATCTAAACAGTTTATCGTAACTTTATATAACATTTTCCTTTCGTTTGAGATGTTCGTCTCTGATTTTTTTCCAAGTTGCCAGATGCATACATGTATATGCATCTGGCAACTTGAAATAAAATCACACACGAACATCTAAAACACAAACAAATATATATATATATTTAAAAATAAGCCGTTCTCCCGCTGCACATTCTGCACACCCCGTGACTGCCATATTTGTATGGCCTAATGTATATGTTGTAGACCGCTACCGAATACATGTTCGATGAGCGTTACAGCTTCAAATCTCGTTTCCTATGAATCTTGTGGGAACGAATTGTTATTTCGTGGGAACGAATTGTTGAATTGAGGGAAAAAATTGTTAATTCGTAGGAACGAATTGCTAAATTGAGGGAACGAATTGTTATTTCGTGGGAACAAATTAACAAAAAAAAGAATTATACGTCCCCTGGGTGGCTCCGTACATGTACAGTGTGATGTACAATTCGAATAAACTTTGAGTATATGCGCCATTATCTAAGGCGAATAGTTTCACAAATACAGTATTTGACGATGACAAAATCTATAATTACTATAGCTGTCCTACAAGTTTTGAGAAAACGCGACCGCATAGACCTCCATTAAAGGCTAAGTTATATGATAAGGCATGCAGTTTGTAAATGGTGAATAAAATAGCGACAATATATTAACAACACATGAATAAGAATGTGCGAAGTGAGAATTTAAGGGGCTAAATAATTTCACGAATTGAAACGTGAATCAACTGATCACGGCGTTGTCATGTATTTTTGTATTAAAAATGATATTGAAAACATGTTAGCTGACACGCATGCATCAATATACTTACATAAGAACGTTGATTTCTTCAAGATTACGTCGATCTTTCCTCAATTTCAAATTAAAATCACAAAGAGAAAACGGAAATGGCGGGATAACCTAAAGCCAATTGGAGCACCTTGGGGATTATAGATTAACCAGACCTCCGCTTTGGCGAACAAATCCGAGATAGTTCCGAATGAGTCAGGTCGGCTGTTTACCAGCGTATTACTGTATTTGTGGCTACCGCTACGCAGTAGCGCGGGAACCAGGTCCAGTGGCCTTTGACACGGACGCTAATAAAGCATGCCAGTTGTCAACACTACGCGCGCGCACGAGAATCTTGACCTAGAATTCTGCGACGTTACTGAAATTTCACATACGCCCAGCCCAACCTAAATACATACGCAAAATTAATCGTCTAGGATATAAAATTATTAATTACATAGGCCTAAACATGTCGCAAATAAAGGTTAAACTGAATAAAGTTGGTGTGCAAATCAGATCAGCTGCTCTTCCATTGGCGTATCTATAGTCTATTCGACATCGGAAACGGACGTTTATCCGACGTCGTGATTCCGACGTCAACCCGACGTTGTGTTTGTGTCGCGACGAATTACGACTAGCAAACAACGTCAGTACGACGTCGTAATCCGACGTCGTTTCGACGTCGGGGTTTCGACGTCGGGCTGACGTTGGATTTGAGTCGCCAACGTCGTGGCCTGGATCCGACCTAGATCCAACGTCGTACCGACGTCGTGTGTTTGCTGGGATCACGGTTCGTCCGCATGTGCAGTGAAACCTCTCAACAGCCACCCACGGGAAGACGCAAAACTGGCTGTTGTAGAGAGGTGGCTGCTGTAGGGAGGTTAACGCTGAATTAAATTTTGTCGTCTGTTATTTATTTATTTTCTTCTATAATTCTAATCAAATACATACTTTGACAGCATTTTAGAATCATTGCCAATGGAAATGATTCTAAAGTGCTGTCAAAGCATGTTTTTATTGCGAAAGAAGGAAAAAGCAACAGCAGACGACAATTTTCGTGCTCAACAATCTAAGCGTTAGATATAGAGGAAATCTCCATTTGGGATATAAAATAGCGGCTGTTACAGAGAGGGTGTTGTTGTAGAGAGGTGGCCGTTCGGGGAGGTTCGACTGTACGATGAGACAATGCGCGAGCTTTAGCTCGTACATTCGGACAAACGTAATCTAACTTATTTATCACATCCTCATGTACATACCTTTGCGCACGAGCTGTTAAGACAGAAACAACACCCGGAAAGATGTGATAAGTTAATAAATCGTTACTAGAATCCCTCGTCAAATTCCCCAACAATGTGATCAACAGCACACCACCATGTTTTCTGAAACACCGTATATGTGTCAGGACTTGACAAACATCGTCACGTTTACCCCAGATAGGGCAATACTTATAAAGCCCGTGTCCGAAGTCGTATACATCTGTTACGTACGGTAATTGCTGTGGTAATGTCATGGTATGTGAATCAATATGGGCCGAAACACTCGTGTGCATTTGTGATGTGGTTCACTCCATCGCGTGTAAACAACTATGCCGATATTTACATCAATTCCCGCACACGATGTATTTATTCCATTTAAGCCAAATGTATGTGTTATTTATATTTGTTTGAAGACACTGTGTGTCACATAAGCGCGGAACGTGCGGAACGTAATGAAACAGGGGGGCGTTTCACTAAACTTCCTACGACTAAAATGTTCGTAAGGGCAAAATCATGATAGTCTGTAAAGTTCACAGCATGGGGTGGGGGGGGGGCGGGCGGACCCGGCGCGCGCCCCCCTAAAATTCGCCGAGTAAATAATTTTTACAAGTTACAAGGCACGTTTCATGCCAAGTGCCATGTATTCCATGCATTTTTCGTTCGTTGTCTTATTGTTTCAAAATTTAAACGTTTTCAATAAAAAATTTCCGGGGGGGGGGGGAATGCCCCCGGATCCCCCTAGCGCTATCCCGATCTCCGCTCGGTCGACTATTTTGCAATACTTGACTATATTATCGAACGAGCATAGCTCGTTCGATAATATAGTAGTCGTATATAGGGAGTCAAAATGATACCACCTACGGTGCTGAGACCGGTTTCTCCACATGTGTTTCACTCTGGCTGCTCTACACATTCTAGCGGATGGAGGTAATGAAGAGGAGGGGTCCGCGGTAACAGTCCAATGATGGGGTGGAGGAGATGTGAGCGTAACACACCTCGCTAAGCCTAAAAAAGAGAAGAGAAAAGATTTAAAGCGAAGGCTTAGCGGGGTGGGCTCAGAAGGGTTTTGCTGGCGCGAGTTTGAGCCTCGGTTGGACCTAAAACTTTTTTTTTTTTTATTTAAATTTTTTAATTATTTAAATTGTTTACTGCACCAATATAATTAATTTTTTAAAAATTATAAAATATCACAATTTCGGTATGGTGGTGCTGTAACATTTCCTCCGACTTTATTTCCAAGTTTTACCCTAAATTTATCCCAATCTGTACTCTCAATCTTGGGCATGGTGGCCCGCGCTTTGATTTTAATATCATTTTTTAATTCTTCATATCTCCCCATTTCTTCCACCACGGATTCAAACTCTAAATTTGATATTTCATTATCGGTCAACGCTTTGGACACTATAACGTCGATGCTATTTTTCTTAGACCTGGCGAGAACGGATATTCTATCATGTTTTCTACATTTTTTCTCGAGTTTTCCACCAGCCACCCTAATTACCATACAAAGTACTCCAGATAAAACTGTAATTCTACTCAAAACCCCAGCAATTGGAACCGTTACAATTGTAGATACCGTTGCAGCAGTCCCCGCACCTCTCATTACAGATAAACTTGCCAGAACCGTACTAGATGCTTCAGCTATGTTCGCCGCGCGCTTATATTTGTTAGCGTTTCTTTTTCTATTTTTACATTCTCTAACTAAAATATCCTGCATAGCGACGATATTATCAAACCTAAAATCTAAGCTTCTTTCGTGAATTGGATACAGTGTTGGTGGATTGGTATTGACAATTGGAAGCGTATTCGGAAGCGGTTATTCGTTCATGATTAAATTTTACAAATCAAGTTCAATTAACAATGTAACAACAGTGAACGAACTCGCTGGGTCAGTGATTTTCGTAACAAAGTTAATAACACTACCTTCGCATTGGATCGTCACCGGCGAACAAAACCACCGATGAACTATCTCCAGCGAGTTTATTGACTCCAATTGCCCGTTCTTCCCCATCCAGTACGAGATTTATCATGACCACGCCCACAGATTTACCATTAGCATTAACCGAGCAGACCGCCATTCGGAGAAGCGTACCTGGAACTGTCATGGCGTATCCCCCATATTTATTGCTCGCTTTGGCACCGAACGAATATTCATAGAGCCCCTCATTCAATGGGCCCCGCTCCTCAGCCCAAACTGTGATGACACGTTTTTGTTTTTTCAATAACTTAAACTGCTCTACAGATGTGGTCAACAATCCAGCAAGCCCCCCGATATAGGTATGGGCCTCAGCACGAACCTTTTCAGAGGTCTCCTCAAGTGCTTTGTTCGCGGCTCTACGAACACGTTTCAGTTTATCGTAAACATCCATAAACTCTGTATGGGCCTGTTCCCGAAATTCTGTTATTTTTCGCCTAGTTCAGTAAGTGATGCATGATCCTCTGAGCGCAACACCCTATAAGCCTCCGTAAGGGTCGCCTGGTCTTTCTCAATACCCGCTCGGACTCCCTCAATTCCCAACCGGGCCTCTTCCCCAACTTGTGCAGTCGCCGTCAGTACGTCTACTCTAAGCTGTGCTATACTCCTGTGAATCCCGTTGTGGCCTGCGATATAGTTTTATTGATCAGGGCCTTGGTTTTTCCGGTAGTTAAAAAGTAGCTCTCTGTCGGGATGAATCCCCCTTCTGCCGGTTCCAAATTCTTTGAATATGTCACCCAATCCCGATTGGAATTGGAAGAACCACCTGGTCCGTATATACTCATAATTAATTTTAAGAAAATTATAAAATTGGGGCACCTATACTCATTTGGAAATTTCGAGAACGACCGAAATATCGGGTAATAGTTATTCAACTTTCTCGCTTGATCATCAAGAATAGAGACCGTAAATTCGTGGATGTGCCCCGTTTCCAAAACTTTCATCTCGGGGTGTGGGAAGTCTAAGGTCACCGTCTCCCCAAAGAAACAGTCGCTGGCTTGCACGGTTTTTGGTAATGTGCTGGGGGATCCGTTTACCATGTTGTACGATGTGTTCACCCGATCCAAGTGCACCCTGAGAGTTTTCGTGAAGGCGAAGTCCACCGGGTTATCACCGACGTACTCACCCGAGACAAACACTCCTTTATTTGCGGAGTATGTCTCTCTAAACCCGAGTTGAATACCTAACGCCGGGGAGACCACTACCTTACTATCTGGGCCGATGGTCATTGTTGTGAGCCCGGTAGCCTTCGATATTGTGAGGTTGACTCTAACGTCAAGCTCTGAGGTGACACAATCTTTGAGCTGTCTAAAACTCCACAGTCCGTGAGGCAGCTTTAACCCTACTTGTTGTTCATCCTTCACATAGTAAAACCCTTCACTCTTCCCCACATTCTGCCACCCAACCGTGCAGGTGATTGATCTAAGGCCTACCCTGCGTTTTCCGCAGCAGTTGTCGATTGACTTTTGAAGTTCACAACTCTCTTTTTGAACATTAGTGATAGTAGCAAACATAATAATATATTTCAATGGATACCAAAGCATTTAGCTTTAATTATAATGCAAAGTACAAAGTTGGTGGTAAATACACGCAAAAAGACGTTGTTAACCCCCTTGTACACCCAACTGTAACAGATAGACCGGACAGTGGCTTTACCACCAATTTCCCTAACATGTTTGAGAAATATGTAGTTCCAAAGACTACTAGTCAAGATGTAATACTAAGATGGGATTTTTCCCTTATGAACTTCTGGCAGAATCAGCTAAATTTCGCTGTATGGTGTGCAACGGCCGGATGTTGAGTTTCACATCAAGACCATCTGACATCCAAGAATGTCATGCTCCGAAGTGTCTACAACTTTCATGTGTATTACACCATTAGGAGGATTCTCAAAGA
The DNA here is from genome assembly GCA_029237695.1 of Conchocele bisecta. Taxonomy (NCBI): domain Eukaryota; kingdom Metazoa; phylum Mollusca; class Bivalvia; order Lucinida; family Thyasiridae; genus Conchocele; species Conchocele bisecta. Next base: position 28,757,522 of record CM055275.1, on the reverse strand, counting down.
ACTAGGTATTCCACTACCTCAAGACGACGGCTGGGATCCCATTTCCAGCACATACGAACGTAATTCGTTCGAAAGATTGTGTAACGAATTTGGGGTACCAAAAGACGCGGACTGGAGACAGAAGTATACACCCCAACCAACAGTTTAGGGTTAGTTCACCTTAAAGGCTTAGTTAGTGGTGAGCATCTTAATAAAGTGCCCGCATATTTCTCAGGGTTGTGGAGTGCTCGCGGAGCTACCCCACCACCAGTTAGAAAAATGGCAACATGGACTAAATATAATTATAAGTTGAATACGATGACGTTCGGTGATGAAGTGCTTGGTGAGCTTGCGTGTAAAGACGGTTATTGTCATTAGCTACCTACTAAAGTAGCCCACGTGGAATACCTAGACCTGGGTGATACTCCACAGATGCGAAATACGTGGACCACATTTATGTTAGATAAAAGCACTGGATTTACGCAGGGCGGGGTTATTCGCCTCAACGACTCAATTCGCATATACGTATGGGCCATCCTCGCCTCACAGAAGCAAACTCGCAGTGCTATACTGGGCACGGGAACGGCGTTTGATGCACAAAAACAGTTCTTGGCACTTGTCGAGGACGCCATCTCAGCTAAGGTGGACCTCCAAAAGGCGATCCAGAATTATCAAGACGTTTTGCAGACTGCCCGCACCCCAGTAGACTACGCATTTGGAATAGGTCTTTATATGGCGCCGAGTAATATGATACTACGAGACGACCCGGTTGACGGTTACAATAATCAGATCATAGTCGCCACCACCAATACAAAATCGACTTAATTGGCCGGAAAGTGCCTCATGGTTAGTCGAGGCAGCCTCCAAGCGAGCTTCTCTTTCATCCCGCAACGACCGCAGGAGTTTGTTGATCCGCTCGATAGATTCTCTATCGTCACGGGCTTCCCAAAGTTTTCTTTCTTCTAGCGCGATATGTTTGTCCAACGCCGTGAGTTTGTTTGGAGAGGTTATTGACCAGTTCGCCCCGGACCGTTTGCATAGCCTTATCGAGTCCCAGGAGTTCGCGAAGAGGTAACGGTGGGTCATACTTCGTGCCATTTATTTCGTTGACCGTGGTTTCAATTGTGTGAATACCGTCGGTGGCTATACGAGGGACATCGCTGAGCTCGACTGTTTCTATCGCGGCGGCCGTCTTCGCCAGCGTTTCGTCGGTAGACTGTAGGGTTTTTACCATTTGTTGAGGCAGCTGCGATCGATCCTCGACCACTCCGAGAGCTCGAGCGAGGAGTGCTCCATATCGGTTCACGGAAGAGGGGCTGAGGAACCGGGTCGGGTCGTTCTTGAACGTCAGCAACTTCCAGTTCTTGCCCCATTTAACCCACAGGTCTCCACTTTTAGTGCTGCGGAACTCCAACGTGGCCTTGATGCCGTGTTTAGACACCTTACTCTCCCACCGTTTCACCAGAGACTCCGTTTTCCTGGGAGGCGCCAGCTCATCCTTGGAGATCCCCGCAGGAATCTCGGCACAGCCCGCCCATGCCGGAGTTGCGGGTGGGGCCTCCCAGGGAAACGTAGTCGCTGGTGAATTTCCCATTGGTATGGCTGTGAAGGGCGTAATTCGGGGGTCGGCAAAATTAGGACCTTCATCTGCTGGTGTCTCTATGAAGGTCGTTTCGTCAACGTCGTCGAGGTCATCATCATCATCCATGTAATCGTCTCGGCCTATTTCATCCATGTCAATATCGTAATCAGCCATCTTTATAATTATGTATTAAAGACAAAACCATACCGGTTTAATAGAGTAACTTAGTTTCACTACATTATGTCTTCGAGTCAATACAGTCGCAAACTCAATCCATACCGCAGACTGCGTGAGCCCCTCGTGGCAAAATGCGTGAGACAGAGTGTCGTTATTACGAACAACCCATCGACGATCGACCAGAGCCAGCAGCTCTTAGTCCGCTTCCCCAACCTCGGAGCTAGCGACGTCATTGTGCCGGGGACTGTTCGCCTCGCTTTCATTATTTCGCTGACGTCGACGGACGCGGACCGAACCGTCGTTCAGAACCTGGGTCGCGCCATCGTCAAGAAGACCATGATAAAGATTTCTAGTAATGAGGTGATGTCGATCGATGACAGCGACGTCTACCATTGTTATCAGGACGGCACAAGACGGCACAAGAGCGCGAAAACGCGGCCTATCAGGGTATTGACACCAGCAAACATAAGAACGTAACCAAACTTAGAATCGGGGCTGGTAACAAGGCAGATAACAACGCTAGTGACAACGCGATCGCGGCCGCTTACGGCAACCGCTTCTACATCCCGCTCGACTTTGAGTTGCTGGAGAGTCACATGACCTACTATCAGAGTGCTTTGGCTGACCGCGTCGAATACGAACTAACGTTCAACGACTACGGCCGAGTTCTCATAGCCACCGACATGGTATCGACGTATACGATCGACAATATTTCGCTGGAGTACGACATGGTCACGATGACCGAACTCGCGCGATTGATCAGATCCCAATACGCCGGGCGCGTTGCTATACTTTACGACCGAGTTCTTCGCCACCGCAAGATGACGAAAGACAAAAGCGACACATTGTGGAATATTAACGTCAACGTACCCGCCCGCTCGATGAAAGGTATACTGATGTTGTTCGAGGATGTTCGGTTCGCGCTCGGTGCTAGAAAAACCGACAAATTCTATAACCCCAAAATCACGATTGAGGGAGCCCCCAATCAACTCTACAGCGCGGGTCTTCGCGCACACCAGCAGTGAGATGAAGTCAGAAAGCAGTTTGCTGCCGGCTCTAAGCGCTCCACGGAGGTTACCGCGGTTGCCAAAGACCTGCAGCTCTCGGACGTCTCCCTCGCGGAGTTCCTGACTACCAATTACGCGTTATGGCTAGACATGCGAGCCAGCGACGACGACCAAATGCACGGTAGTGGACGCCAAGTTGAGAACGCTAGTGAGGATGTGACGATCCAGATAACCAAAGAGGCGGATGGAGATGGGCCATTGAACGTGTACTTATATATAATTACAGACGCACAACTCAACATCGAAGATGGTCGATACGTCTCAGCACTCTACTGATTTAATAAAAAAATCATCTAACGATTTATTAATAAATCAACACCAATTCAGGATTGGAGATTTAACTCTACCTTCAAACTTTAAAGTTTGTGATGCCCACTCTGCCATAATATGTGGGCAGAAAGGATGCGGAAAAACGGTTTTCATCCTCGACTTACTCGAGGGGTCCTACCGCAATGTCTTTCGACACATTGTGATCCTGTGTCCCACTGTGCGGCACAACGATACTTATCAGCGATGCCCGTGGATATGGACCGATCCTGAGGTATACGTTATTGACCCCGGTGATAGGCTTCACGATTGGCTGCGTGGTTTATACCAACTATTCCAGGGCGAGCCTACCCTATCACCCTATACGTGATTGACGACTGCTCGGCCAAGGCGGCGATGACCAAAAAGAAGGACATGCTCTCCGAGCTCGCATTTTCGGGCCGCCATTCGAGGCATAGCGTATGGATCTCCACTCAGAAGTACAACGCCGTCCTCAAGGATCTGCGCGAGCAAAGGAAATGGGTCGCCCTCTTTCACTGCAAGGACCGAGACTCATTCGATGACTGTCTTCGAGAGAACGACGTTATCCCAACGCGCGAGGAGCGCCTGGAGGTTCGACAGATACTTTCGGAAACTAAGCACGCCAAGCTTCTGCTAAAGACTGATCAACCCACAAATTATGAAGTTATCAATTAATTAGCAATTGCTGAACAATGCTTAACAAATACTTAACAATGCTGAAGAAATGCTTAGCAAATGTTGAACAAATGCTGAACAATGGTTAACATTGTTAACAATTTGGTGCTCCGCTGCGAGCTTTGTTGCGAGCATAACGGTGATCATAAGTATCGGGTGGTGCGCTTGTCAATATGTTAGACTTATGAGACTTGTCAGAATAGTTAAATTAATTTTAAGAAAATTAGCAATAATGAACTGCGACGAACTTCTCGATCAGATAATGGAAGAAACACTCGTGCCGACTGCCGACAAGACTGTCGACACGATATCTTTCCCGAAAGAGCAATCGGGGAGGATTGCAACGGCTGCCGGCTCGGTCCTGAAAGAAAATGAAAACGCGGCGCGACGCGAGCGGCTAGCTGCGCTGGTTGCTGGGGGACAATCGGAGCATTATCTTGGTAGGCGGCTCTCAGAATGTCAGGTGGATAAGATGTCAGATGTGGAGTTTGATAAAATGTATGCGCGATACGAATCCAAATTGGGGGCAGAGATGACAAAAACTCTTGGATCGGCGGCTATTCATTTGTACGCTACCACTGTTAGTATACTTCTCTCTATACCAAACACCGCGGGGTTGATTCGCGATCTAAAGACTGACCCTTTTATAGGACACACTCTTAGAACAGCCTGCTGCTCAATTTATCACAAGTTTGGAATGTACTTAGCTCCGCTGACAACCGCGTTGACCACGGGTAAACACTGTCAATTTGGACATATATGCCCACGAACTATAAGCTCAGAAAATGATCACACAAGACACACCTGCGAGAGTGACGGAACCCTCAACTCCCAATCGAGATTGGATGAACCCGATTGCTCCAACCCAATCGAAATTGGAGTTGAACCCGATTGCACGATATAAAATCCCAAAATGACAGGCAGCTGGGCGGACAGCGGCAGCCTCCCGAAAAGTTAAACAAGATAAAATACTCGCCGAGCTTCGAGAGGCCAAACGGTCGTTGCAATCCCCGTTTGCTGTTGAAACAACAAAACACCCGGTGGCAGCTGTTTCTCCCCCAATCGCGATTCGATTGGAATAGGAAGAGCAATCCCCGATTGCTGTAGCTCCTACCCCCTATTACCTCAACATTGTTGAACCTTATTGGAAGATCGTCCCGATTGCACGATATAAAAACCCAAAAAGACGGGCAGCTTGGCTGGCAGCGGCTGCCTCCCGAAAAGTTAAACAAGATAAAACGCTCGCCGAGCTTCGAGAGGCCAAACGGTCGTTGCAATCCCCGATTGCTGTTGAAACAGCAAAACACCCGGTGGCAGGTGTTTCTCCCCCAATCGCGATTGGATTGGAACAGGAAGAGCAATCCCCGATTGCTGTAGCTCCTACCCCCTATTACCTCAACATTGTTGGTTGGTGGTGGTCTGGAACTTATTGGAAGATCGTCCCTTGGGTTGTTGGTGGTGGTCTGGCAGTTGTGGGCACCCTGTGTGTGATGAAATACCCCCTATTACACCAATACAGATTGGAAAAACAACCCCCATCAATTCACGAATTGGAGTTGGAGGCGGTTCCGAAGAAAGTTACGAAACCGATTGCGCCCCATTTAATCATTGATCGCGATCCCTTTTATATGCAATAATTATACTTATCAACAATGCTGAAAACGATGGTAAAATGATAGTGAATGCGCTTTATCACGCCGTGGTAATATCAGGTCTCAGTATCGGGTATGCTCGACTATCAAAGATGGCCTTAGGAGGGTCCGCTCCAAAATTGGACATCCCTGTGACAGACGTAGGGCTCGTGACCTTAGATGTAGCGGCCGTAGTTTGGACCCGAGATTATCTAATTAAAGCTGGAATTCTACCCTCTAATATATGGAAATAATGGCTTCGATCGCAGTAATAGTAGGTGGTGCGCTTGTAAACGCATTGGCGTTCAGCGGTAGCAACTTTATATTCTCTAAAATGAGAAGCTCGAACGTGGATGAGGAGCGCAAGCGTCACGATTTAGCTGTAGAACAACTCCAGAGCGCAAAGGAAGTATGGTCGAAAAAATGAACCGCCCATCTGGACTGGATCAGCGAAGAGCTACGCCGCGAGAATCACGCCGCGCAAACTTTCCAGAACGTTGAAGAAGCCAACCGCGAGTACGCGCTGGCATATCCGCAGAAAATTCTCGCGCCGCTGGATCCCGAGCCCCAACTTTCAGATTTCTATGTACCGTCAGAGGCCCAAAAAGACCGCGAGATCGCGTTCATCGTCGTTGGAATGGGTGTGGTGGGTCTCGTCGGCTACTATATCCAATCGAGATTGAAATAAGCAAAAGCAATACTTATTTTAAAACTTTTTAAATATATATATATATATAGAACGATGTTAGTCGACGAACTTTATTTTGCTATGATCGATGTAGGCTACACTGCCCTTAAATACCGTTTAGCTGGCGCAAAGGGTATGATTCGTCTGGCCCAAGATTCTCTCGAGACGTGGCGCGAGGACGAAAAAGCGGCCACCCTTTTCGCAAAGCGGATGTTAGATTCCTCCATCAACTCCCAATCGAGATTGGATGAATTAGATTCCTCCGAGTTTCTTCAGAACTTAACCTCCAATTGTGATTGGGGTTGCAGCGACAATCGCAATTGTACTTCCAACAAAGGTTTATTATTAACGACGCAGTTACCGGACGATCTAGTGAGGGCATGTTGGAGATTGTCCAATCTATTAGAATACTTCGCATCCGATGAACAATCGAACCCTGGCTGAGAGACTGTTCGGTCACCAATATGCCAAAGAGATTGTAGACCCTCATACGCGATCGACGGAGTGGGTGACCAGGCAACCCTCTGTGGTCTTTGCACTGAATGGCGAGGTGACCAGATTGATCGGTAAGAAACCCGTAGATGCTATCAAGGCAAAAACGTTGTCACACAAACCATCCGCCGTCTCGCGCGGGCGCCCCGTTGGTTTAGCGGAGAAACGCCTTGCATCGGATGTTGCCGTCCGGTACCTCTATCAACCGAGAGAGCTCGAAGGCGGTCGCCGCCGTGCGACTGATCCCGTGTGGTCTCTCAATGTATATCATCTAGATCGATATATTACCAAACCCGATGAGCCCATGCTCTACTATTTGGATGATGGTCCATCTCGTGGGTTTGTTCGCGAAGAACTTCTTATTGTGCTTTCTGACACCCAGCTACCCCCGGATCGTTAGATTTAGTAGAGAGGTTCTGTATGTATTCCGTCTGATAACACGCGTCTTTTATCGTAGTACGCCGAGAGTCCTAATTTTTGTTGACAGTACGTTTTCATAACGCCGTCTCTCATTTTAAATCCTCTATTTTGTGCTACATCTATAATGTGTTTTCCATCTTCCGTAGTTTCGGTTAGTACTCGTTTATATCTATCCCAATTTAAATTGTTTGTTCTCTTGGACATTCCTTTCGCAGAGTTTTTATTTACAGAATTAAATTGTTCTACAAAATAACACTTACTAGATAGCGCTATCGCTCTATCTCCACTAAATACCATTTTGAAAAGCCCGGGCTCTCTTTCACTCCACTTATTCCAAGCCAACCATTTCTTTTTTTCTTTTTCAAACTCGTCTAGTAAGTTAGGTCTAATAAATTCCTCTATTGTTTTTCCACTTACTCCTATATACATACTATCCGTGTCCATCTGTATTAATTCAAAGTCTTCTCTTTTTACGTATTTGTCTAGAAATTCGTAGTAAAATTCCAACATTCTCAATTTAGCGAGTTGATAAACCGCTATTCCACAATGGAATGGTCTCTTTACTGAGCACCGGGGTTTTCGGGAAGATATTTCGTACGCATCTCCTATCTCTTCCAAATCATCAAAATACGCGGATCTTAATGCTTTGTCAACACAGGTTTCGTCTTGTGTATATGTCGTATTTAAATGTCTCTCTGTTGCCTCTATCATTTTTCCACAACACGAGTTTCCTAATAATTTCATTATATCCGCTACTGGTTTCTTATTTGGTTCTACATCGCCTGTTCGTCTTGCGGCTGTAACTTCATTTGCGAACCATTCGAATGGTTTTCCACTAATATAATCTATAACACGATGAACTCCCGTTATTTCTAGACCGTCTTTTAAATACCATTTCAATAACGGTGCGTACAGCAATACTTTAGTGGCGGTCATCGATCCCACTAATTTCCTTCCATTTCCTCTTGTTCTGCCAGTATCTTCCAAATATTTTATCATGTGTTCTGGAACCTCATCAACATCTACTTCTCTATTTATAAAAAGTGGAGACATTTCAGAAAACTTATCCACCAAGTGGCGGGGAACTTCTATATCCACCTCCTCAAACCCAAACCAGTCTCCGGGTAAAATCCTTTTACTAAACTTTTTAATAAGTTTAGTGTTATGTGGGGAATCTATATGATGTATAGTTTCTTTTCCACATGGCATATCTTTATTTAACGTAGATAAATATAACGCGTTTGCATCGTACCCCAAAACATCCTTGCAAGGTTTGGAACCTACTCTAATATTTGAAACACCGACTTCTGCATATCGTGTAAATACTATTGATGGACCGCCAACTAGAGCGTCTTTCATCATTTCGTATGTTTCTTCTTTTGGTGCATATAGAGCATCCTCCGGTATTATCGTCTTTGAAGATTTTTGTTCTTTAATGGTTCCTCTCAATACATATTGTATAGCTACTCCAGGTAGTGTTACAGCATCTTTGAAAATATCCACACCTCTGTGTTTATAAAATTCACACATTTTTCCACCGCTTCTAGGAACGGTGCTACATCTAAATCGTTATAATATTTCAACCAATCTCTGAAAGTTTTCATATTCTTTTCTTCGAAAATTCTACGACATTTACTTAATTCTGTTTCATCTATTAACATTTTCCCCGATAGTTTGGAATACCAATTCTCTATATCAGGCAGTCCTGGGTAATCCAGTTTGTCTGGAGAATCGAACCACTCGTAAGGAAAGAAAGATTTATGTCCTTTGCAGTCGTAGGCCTTTATCCAACTATCGTAACTTACACCCGGTCCTAGGTAAAGTATTACATCAAGAAATCTAACCTCTGGAGTAAATAGAAATATTGTTGCGTTTGCCCGTTTTCCGACCATTACTTTCTTTGTTGTTGATGCCAGTTTGCCTACTAGGTATTTCTTTATTAAGTTTATATCGTACTTACTACTGTTAAAGCCTATAACCGGTACTTGCTCTATCCACTGTTCGATCTGTGTAACTTGATTTTTACGTAAATGTTCTGTATTAAAACCCATCTCTCAACCATACTTCTCTTATAGCTTTTCCCCTGACTTTAAAATCTTCTACGAATGTTTCTATAAGTTTTGCAGGATCTTTATCACAAATAAGAGTTACTGTTCCTGAGAAATTATCTCCTATACTAACGCTTACCGGAACGTGCTCAGCTTCGTACTCTAAACTATTACCTAGCGTTTTAAATTCTGGGTTCAGATACGCCTCAAAATCATATACTATCTGATATGGATAAAGAGTAGTGTCGCAACCGATCTTTATGTCTTTACCCGTTCTTTGGAATTCGCATTCCCACATAACTACTAGGTTGAATTCTTTGCTTCTAATACATTTATCTCTTCTCATAGTGGATGCGCGTTCTTCTTTTCCATGCTTTGCATGAATCTCGCATCCGTGCCAGTAACAGCCGTGATATTGATATACTGTATTGTTTTCTTGACAGTATCCATCTACTGGAGCTCCTAAAATCCATCTTTCGCCCCGTGTCCGTACTGTTCGTGGTGAATGTGAATTCCCTCCTGCTTTTCCACAGAGTGCATCCAATCGATCGCCCCATAACTGTTAGAACTTTTTGGGTAGAACGCTTTCTCGAACGACGAACTAGGGCGCTCTAAATAATTACCGTCACATACTATTTTTGTCTCACCTTTCATATATTGTGGTCCGTGTCTCTTCATACTACTCGCTTTCGTGAATTTCTGTTTGCAATTATCGCAGGCGTAAATGTTAGATAGGTTTTTAAGGTTTTTTTTATCAGAAATGCGTGATTATTAAACAGTCCTATTGTCATTGGTTTATTACCTATTGCCTTATAGTGCGCTGGTACCTTTTTCAACCACCAAACACCACCTTGTGTCGGTTGATTTACTTCTATACCGATTTTAAAAAACTCTTCAACCTTTTTCAGATCTGAAAAAGGAATTGGTTTAACAACATTACTACCGAAATATTGCTTACTAAGTTCTTTCGCTTTTTCTGTACATCTGTCAGGTCTTTTCCCTGTTGTGTGCATCGCTAAACATCTGAACAGACAAAGGTCGTCATTATACTTATCTAAAGAATACATACCTTTTTTTATTCTTCAACCATTCTGGAAGTTCTCCTCCTGCTGCTTCTTTGGATTGTAGTCCCAAATCTATTCCCCTATTGCCCTGTATTAGCTTTACAAAAACATCTACCCATCTTTCAAACTTCCACTTTGTATTTGGTCTATCTATTTTATCGGACATTATTCGTGTTTGCTCCTTATCTGACAGCCATTTGTTAACGGTTTTCATTGATGATAGTGGTTCGCTACCACCGAGATTTTTGTGAAATATTATAGTTATAGGTTTTCCATTTTTAGTTTCCACCATATGTTCTAGCTTGTAAGAATATGAATATTTCAAATACAAATTGGTTGTTAGATACGGAGCGAGTTTATCGGACATGCGTTCAGACTCGTTAATGTCAATGTTTTTACGAAAGGATAATGTAACTACCCGTCTTCCCTTTTCTACCTTTTCCAATGTTTCATCATGAGCCCCCAATATTTCTCCATCTTCTGCCACTATCGCGCGAACGATATATTTTTTCTTATTCTCCAAAGTATTTGGTATTGGGTCACCTGTGCGTCTGTAATTAGTGCTTGAAGGTTTTATTACACTAGCCCTTAACCCCGCAATACTTTCTTTTTGAATTCTGTTACCAACTTCCTCTGCTAGTGAGAGGACATTAAAGGCGCCTCGTTTGTGGGCTCGGATAAATCGCTTCATAAACGCCTCATTCTTTGTCGCGTTTATCAGCTTTGTCAACCCCCTAACTCTCAACTGTTTACTATAAGTAATCCCTAGAGATTCGGCTTCTCTTCTCAAACTTTCTATTTCTGGCGTTATCATATTTTCTGTATATATAACCTATGGAATTTATCTGTTCAATTGGACCCATTTTAACTTATGTATTTATGACACCAATTGAACATTTATATCTCATAGTATAAATGGAGTGTGTTACATGTTGTAAAACTTTTGCACGACCGGTCAACCTGCGAAGGCATCTAGCAAAGAAATATCCTTGTGTCGCCCCACAATTTCAATGCCCCAGATGCCCTTGTAAATTTGTTAGTGCCCAAACTCTTTGTAGACATAAGCAACTGCGCTGTCAGGTGGCTAAAGGGGAACGTGGTAGACTAGAGCTGGTAGAATTAGTTGCTGATCTGTGGAATAAATTAGTTATATTGGAGGAGGAAAATAGGGTGTTGGAATATAAACTATCGCGCGCGGACGCATTTTAATTGCATTAATGATTTCTACTTTTTTAAAAAGTCAATTTCCAATATAATTGGGACTACAAGACCACTTTTTATCATTCAATACCACCACCAACTTTTGGTTGGAGGTGTCATTTTGACTCCCACTTTTCAAAATTATTTTCTCCAAAACACCTATGCCGAAATAATTCATAAATTTACTGTCGGGAGAGATTTTCCTCGTTAACCAATTTTTTGGTTTTTCGGGGGTGGTGGGGGTAGTGTAGAGGGGTGTGGAAATGATGGTATCATTTTGACTCCCTATATACTACTATAGTCAAGTATTGCAAAATAGTTACGCCCCATCCCCCCCCTAACCCGAAATCCTGGATCCGCGCCTGCACAGTAACACTGTTTTCTTGTAAACAATTACTGGATTTACATTTATTGAAAATAGGCTGCAATAAATATAAATCCATCAATTGAAATTTCCAGACGATCCTAATTTTGCACTCACGAACATTTTAGTCGTACTACATTTAATGAAACGGCACGCTGATCATTAAACAGTAATTTAAGTGTAGAAGATTTGTATCGTATTCCCAAACCAAATTGTCCCTGAAAAATAATAATCTGAATGTGTTAATCTGTAACGTAATGTGTACAATATATTTTCTTTAAACTCTTCAAACGGACGAATTGTGCTGATGTATAGCACTCAAAAGACGATGACGATGTGTGTTATGGGTGTTCTATACGTTCTGTATGATAATGGAAAATCTGGAAACGTTAGGAAACCAGGTGCTCCCAGGCACGTCGCCAGGCGGAGGCCTGAGGCCCGTTTCACTAATCTTCGTACGACTACAATGCTCGAAGTGCAACTTTCAATTGATGGATTTACATTTATTGAGCATAGGCTGCATATGCAGCCTATGCTCAATAAATGTAAATCCAATAATTGTTTACAAGAAAACGTTGTTAATGTAATTTACAGTCATCAGTTTGCACTTTCGAACATTTTTGTCTTACGATGTTTCGTGAAGTCCTCCTGGAAACCGGGGCTTCCACCTGATGTTGTCTTGTTTTAATATAATATGGATCTATTGGATATCATACTTATAGTATTGCTGTTGTTGTTGTTGTTGTTGTTGTTGTTATACAATCACATATTTTAGTTGCGAACAGTAACTCTTGCATTCTTTTTTTTTTTTTTTCTTTAGGTTTGAAAATATTTATTTTCCCCGTAATAGGTTTGTGGTGGGTCGGGGCCATCCCCAACAAACCGTACATAATATACATGTAATAGTCAGATACAAATACAAAATATACAATTACAGATATTCACCCTATTTTGCTCTTGCAGTACTGGGTAGAAATAAATCACTGTTCTATTAAGACTTCATGGTTGAGTGGTACATGAGAATCGTCATTAATGAGATACCTGAATTTTCAATAAAAAGTTGCACGTGTTATTAAAAAAAAGACAGTAATACTTATAATAAACCCGCAGATGACAATGTCACTCTCCAGCGCTGCAAGAGCCAAAGTTTGATTTAGCATATGTAATACATGTAATTGATTATATGTTATCATTCATATTACCCATGTTCCAACTGAACCAGCCCCACTCTGTAAAAAGTGAAGTTCAATCCTCTGTGCATCTACATGTTTAAATCGTGTATTAACCCTTTCAACACTACAGCCGTTTATATAGGTGTTTTTAAACAGTGTAGATCCAGACGAGCCGGCTCATCAGGATCAGCACTCTTTGCAAGTAATTTTCATATTTGTTAAAAAAAAAAATAAAAAAAATTATAAATAGATTATTTGAAAAGTATTTTGTGTTGAATGGAATTGACCGAAAATTAACATATTATATATAATCCATTCCAGTTATTTAGGGCTGAAAGGGTTGAATGTTAAAGTTGTTGGTAACATTATGTATTGACAAGCCAATGTATAATCTGTTCCGATCCCCACACTGATTATAAAACAAAACGCGGCAGGTTCCGTCAGATCATGGTCTTTGCTTGAACCTGTATTACTCTATGTATTATATTCTTCTACTAGATTCATATTTATAATGTCTTTATTTCCCAAACCTATAATATGAGGTGGAATGGGGAGTGGGGAGGGGGTGAGGAAGGGGTTAAAACAAAGAAAGGAAGACAAAAAAACGCTCAAAAGCAGAGATTTATTATAGCACCCGTAACTAGCTCAGCTGAAGATGAAATCTTATTTTGGTATTTTTGTTACATAAATTAAACTTTTGAAATGATAAAGTCTTCCCAAATGTTTGTAAAGTTTTCAAGTTTGTTGGCCATTATTGCTGCCTTCCTGGATGTGTCATACAATAGTTGAATTCGATGCTTCAGTACGCTGAGACTTGGTACTACTTTTGAACACCGGCAATAATAGAGATAGTATTTTTTTTTCTGATAGTATTAATTGTTTGAAGATACTTATTGTTTTTCGTAAATCCCAAAGATGAATGATTTTTCGTTAATTGTAATAGTTATATTTTTGGTCGCTAACCATTCTTGAAGTTCCCTAAATATGTATTGTGTAACCTTACAATCCCAAAACAAATGTTTTATTGTTTCCGAGAAATTCTTACAGAATGTACATAATGGACAACTGAGAATTTTAATCTTATTTAGGAAATCATTTGTGGCCAGAATATTGTGGTTTATTCGGTACTGGAACCATTTTCGAGTTGTGTCTTTTGTTATGATATGCGGCCATAAATATATTTTCTTCCATGTTTCATTGTTAAAATTATAGGGTTCCATTTAATTTTACCAGCTGGAGTTTCAGAATTGGAGTTTAGTGCGAGGTACATGTCTTTTGTCCCGGTTTTGTTTTTTAGGTATATTTTTAGTTTGTATGGAGTAAATGGCATTTGTAACTTTTTTTCGATATTTATAAGTTTCAAACTTTTACCCCAATCTTTAATTGCTTTGACAAGGCCATAATATTGAAGAAAGTTTATATGTATGTTGAAATTGTTTTTAAGTTCATTTTGAGAGGCAAAAGTTCCATCAATTTTGATAATGTCATTTATAAAACATATTCCCTTATCAAACCATGCCTTCTTGAAGAAGGTTGTCCTTATTAAAAATAATGGGCTAGAAAGAAATGCATCCATGTTTATCGGCTTAAGCTTATTTTGTAATTTTAGATGAGCTTTTAAAACATCGCGCCAAAAAAGGTTTGAAATTTTTCCTGTTTTTTGTTCTATGTACATATCTCCCAATTTAAAAATATTATCTGTATCAATTTCTGTACTTAAAATGTTTAAAAATTTGTATTTGTTGCACACTATTCTTCTTACCCATGTTGTTTTTAAAGACGATATATAGTCCTCAATATTTGGCATTTTTAGTCCGCCATCCTCATATTGTTTGCATGTGATAGTGCCTTTTACTCGTGATTTACCTTGCCATAAAAATTCATACATAATGCTGCTGATATCTTTAACACATGTTTGACTGGGGTTAGGTAGGGATATAAACAGGTGATTTAAAGATGGGAGAAGAAGAGACTTTATGACTGTGATTCGGCCTAATGGTGTTAAGTACCTTTTGTTCCAGCTGTTGATTTTTTCTTTTATGAGCCTCATTTTTTCCGAGAAATTGATGTTCACAATTTTTTCTAAAGCTGTGTCAAAAGTAATTCCAAGCAATTTAAATCTGTTATTTCCCCACTTTAGTTTCCATTTTGTTTTAATTGAGTCTTGGCTAAATTTTTTTGCCCCGATCCAAATAACTTGTGTTTTATCAAAATTAACTTTAAGTCCTGAAATACATTTCCAGTTCATTAAGTGTTTCATTTAGTGATTCACTTGATCCATCCAAGAAGGCACTAGTGTCATCTGCAAACTGTGTTAGTTTATATTCTTTTCCATTTATTTTAATTCCTTTAATTTTATGATTTTTGCTTATTCTGATTGCAAGTATTTCTGCGCATAAGATATATATGTACGGTGAGAGTGGGTCCCCCTGACGACAGCCTCGATGTATTGAAAAGAAAGGTGAGAGGTTACAATGTTGATTAACTGATAGTTGAGCATTTTTGTAGAATAATGTAATCCATTGCCTAATATTTGGTCCGAATTTAAAGTAGCGAAGTACTTTATGAATATAGTTCCACGATATAGAGTCAAATGCTTTCTCAAAGTCTATAAGAAGAAGAAGTCCTGGGATATTGTTTTTTTCAATATATTGCATACTGTCGTATACCTGTCTAGTGTTTTCCCCCATGTATCTTCCTGAAATAAATCCTGTTTGGTCCCCATTTATTAATTTGTCTAATACTGTTTTTATTCTATTAGCGATAGATGCTGATGCCATTTTGTAAATTGTGTTTAATAATGAAATAGGTCTATAATTTTTTAGAAAATGTCGAGATTTATTTTCTTTTGGGATTAGTGTTATTATACCCTGTCGTTGAGTTATAGATAGTTCACCCTTCTGATAGCTATAATTTATTGCCCTACAAATGAAATCACCCAGTTTATGCCAAAACATTTTATAAAATTCGCATGCAAATCCGCTTGTATCTGGGCTACGGTTTGTTCGTCATGTTTTTTAGTGCAAAGGCTAGTTCAGTTTTTGTGATTAATCCCTCTAGTTTTTCTGATTCTGTTTCATTTAATTTTGGTACATGCGTATTTTCCAAAAAAATACCAAATCTAAATCTTTATAAGCAGCTGTGTCTTTATTGCTATATCTTGCATTCTACTTCCGTAGCCACGGACGGTACGGGAGTAGATTGCAAGAGTTACCATTCGCAACTAATTAAATTTCATTTATATTTGCCTAAAAAAAAACCCCGTAGAATGCAAGATATTTCATCTAAGTTTTGAAAAAAATTCCGGGAGTGGGTAGTGGTGTTGGTGGGGTGTGTGGCATACCGCCGGACCACCAACCGCCTCGCTCACTTAATTGGATCCCACACACAACTGGGCATCCACGAGGCCTGACGACGTCCCTGACTCTCATACCTTGACATAATACTGCTACATACCGCTACAGACATTGACGAGTGCAGTACGGCCACTCACGCCTGCCATGAGTCCACGTGCACCAACACCGTGGGCGGCTATACCTGCACGTGCAACACGGGCTTCCAGTTCCGGCCGCAGTCAACCACCGTGTGTGAAGGTAAGGTATACAGTAGTTGCGGGCAGTAACTCTGAACAAAACCTTACTGTCCGTAGCAAACGTGATTTGTGCAGAGTTTCCGCCCGCGATTAGGTACACAGTGGAACCTCTGCAGTCACGGGAGTCGTTTCACTAAACTTCAATTGACTAAAATGTTGGTAAGTGAAAATGTAAGATCGTCTGGAAATCTCAATTGATGGATTTACATTTATTCAATATCGGCTGCATATGCAGCCTACATGTATGCTCAATAAATAATTTTGCACTTACTAACATTTTAGTCGTACGAAGTTTAGTAAAACGGACCCCTGACACCATGGATACATTCCAGTGTCCGGTATGGAGTGATTCCACTGTATGACTACCGTCTGTGTATACTCGTTGTTCCGCCGTTACCCACGGTGGTGAATGTACGTCACGAACACCCGCTATTGAGGCCCCCAGTAAGCGGTAATTTGAAAACCGTTAACATACACACACATTTCCCTACACTATACAGTATATGTTCTATACTATAACAGAAATGTGGTGGGTGGGGTAATTTTTTTGAATGAACTGTTTACTATGGGTCCTAGGTCCGAGTCATCCACCTGTGAGAAAATGAAGGCGGAGCTGTAGTCGCAATCGTCCTATGTCCGAGTCTTCCATCTGTATTTTCCTAGACATGTAACTGCTTAAGAAGTTGTAATGCGGTGAAGAGGAGATACACCTGAATATTGCATCACATCACTAGCAGAAGACGTCATCCATGTACCTACAGTGGAAACTCTCTAAACAGAACACAATAAAAAATCTGTGATCTTATTTTTGATGCGCTTCTTTGTTATTTATCTCGGGGGATAATGTCTGTTCATTATCGCATAGCACACAGATATGGCTCAGAATGATCAAATGCGTGATTTACAGTGCAACCTTACTAAACACCAGAGTCCGGTTTAGAGAGGATTCGCTGTATATCCGTTTCCTAGTTTATTAGAATGGTTTTATCGGCATGTGAATGTTCTCGATATCGAACTCCAAACATCCGATACAATATTTCGTCATCTGTTTTGGTCGGCAACTTTTGTTGTCGGACACTCACAAGAACTGAATGGACGAACTTACAGAGGGGCAACAATAGGAGGGTGAACAATAGGGGGTTCTACAAATTATACAGTCCTCCGATATGGTTACCCTCCCCTATTGTTACATTGTTACCTGGGTAACAATAAGAGAGGGTGAACAATAGGGGGTTTTACAGGGCAGGATTCGTGAAACAAACAGTAGACTGAGTTTGTATAAAGCACCACGATGAGCCGCCATTATGGCGTGTGTTGTAGACCGTGACGAGTGCAACAGCCCCGCCCTACACGACTGTACCAGCCCCGCCCAGTGTGTGAACACCCTGGGGGCCTACTCCTGTACCTGCCCGACCGGATATACACCCACACCCGACGGCCGCGGTTGCCAAGGTTAGTAGAGTTCGTCTATCGGTTGTCAGACAAATCGAAGTACATGTACAGCTGTGGCTGAGTGAAAGCAGAAATGGGGTTTATGGGATTTGTGACCAGTGTACATCCTGATCAAATAGCACACTCCTGTAGCCTGATAGCGATATATGTTTCAGGGTGCTTCATTGATGGTATAGTGAACAGTGCTGATCCTGATCAGACTGTGATGACGCACATACTCATCTGGATATACACTGGTCGCAATCGCCATAAGCACAATTTCTCAATTTCGCCAGCCACATCCACAGCCACATTTGTTAGTTGTGTCTAGTTTATGAGAGCCAAGCAAAATGTCGCCTTGTACAGGTGTAATGTAACCGTACGTGCAATATACATGCTTCTGATGGTCGTGCTCGGCCATTATTAATGATCCTTTGACGTTGTCTTGTCTATTTAAATTCTCATATTGATGAATTATCTTCCCGATGTATTATGAATGCTAGACATGGTATATGTACAATTGTATTTCAGATTCCTCAGAAATTTGTTCTGAAATGTGAGCCTGTTCTGAAATTGGGAAAGTCACTCTATGTACTGTTTGATCACACTGTACGTTTATTTATCCGGCGACGGTGACACATGTGTGTAGATTCTAGCGTCATGGTGGACACCTTTTACATTCAATGGTCTGTGATTGTAACTGGACGAATGTAGTGTATTGTCTTTGCGACCAGTGTAGACCAATATCAGCCAACGCATCCTGCGCAGTCTGACCAGGCTCTGCCATGGTCGATATTCAGATGTATTTTCTCATAACAGATGTACAAGAATGTGACGACCCGGCCAGTAACCTGTGTGACCATGATGAGGGACAGTGTACCAATACCCCGGGGTCTTACACCTGTAGCTGTGAGTCCGGGTATACGGGGGACGGATACTCGTGTACAGGTAAGTCAAATGTACCAATACCCCGGGATCGTACACATGTAGCTGTGTGTCCGGGTATACGGGGGACGGATACTCGTGTACATGTCAGTCATGTGTGTCCGGGTATACGGGGGACGGATACTCGTGTACAGGTAAGTCAAATGTACCAATACCCCGGGATCGTACACATGTAGCTGTGTGTCCGGGTATACAGGGGACGGATACTCGTGTACATGTCAGTCATGTGTGTCCGGGTATACGGGGGACGGATACTCGTGTACAGGTAAGTCATGTGTACCAATACCCCGGGATCGTACACATGTAGCTGTGTGTCCGGGTATACGGGGGACGGATACTCGTGTACAGGTAAGTCATGTGTACCAATACCCCGGGATCGTACACCTGTAGCTGTGTGTCCGGGTATAGGGGGACGGATACTCGTGTACAGGTAAGTCATGTGTACCAATACCCCGGGATCGTACACATGTAGCTGTGTGTCCGGGTATACGGGAGACGGATACTCGTGTACAGGTAAGTCATATGTACCAATACCCCGGGATCGTACACATGTAGCTGTGTGTCCGGGTACACGGGGGACGGATACTCGTGTACATGTAAGTCATATGTACAAATACCCCGGGATCGTACACCTGTAGCTGTGTGTCCGGGTATACGGGAGACGGATAATCGTGTACATGTAAGTCATATGTACCAATACCCCGGGATCGTACACATGTAGCTGTGTGTCCGGGTATACGGGGGACGGATACTCGTGTACATGTAAGTCATATGTACCAATACCCCGGGATCGTACACATGTAGCTGTGTGTCCGGGTATACGGGGGACGGATACTCGTATACAGGTAAGTCATATGTACCAATACCCCGGGGTCTTACACCTGTAGCTGTGTGTCCGGGTATACGGGGGACGGATACTCGTGTACAGGTAAGTCATGTGTACCAATACGGTAACCCCGGGATTGTACACCTGTATGTGTGTTACGCGCAAGAATTACAACTCTTGCCTCACTATCTTTTTAGTTATCTCTCTTTGATTTTTCGCGCACTGATTTCTTGTCTGGAGCATAACTCAAACATCTTTGGAATATGTCAAGATACTTCACACATAGACCACGACCGAAGAGTGTGTCGCTTGCAAGAATTGTATTTTTTTTTTAGTGATATCCCTTTTTTCGCGCACGTAATGCTTGTCCCGATCACCCTTTGGAATATTTTCACGAATCTTCAAACATGCATGGACCACGACCCAAAGGTGTGTTGCGTGCAATATAGACAACTTTTGTAGGCGAGGAGGGGGATAGAGCGTGATTTTCTAGTTATTTAGTAATATTCTACAACATTGGGTCACCTGGCTAAAAATAGATACTGCTATTTCATTATACTCCCGGTATAACGAGTTATGCCGAAATGTATGTAGTTTTCGCCTTTCTGGCTGGGTCTCCGTCGGTTCGTCCCTCCGTCTGTTCATAACATACCATTTTTTATTTTGTTTTGTTTTGGTTTGTCGGTCCAGGCGGTGGCCCTTATCGGTGGTCATTGAGACCCTTATCATTTGCTCTAGTGTCTGTTCTCCGTTAGCTGCCGACGAAATGTTGGCTTTTAAATGTAATCAGTATTTAAATGTTAATACTTTGTCATCAATAACTAACAAAGCTCACTCTCCCCGAAAAAAAATGATTTGATGAAATTCCATCAAATATTGGTTTTATTGATATTTTTAAAAATAATTTTTGAATTTGCGGACCGATTTTCTTTTGCTCCATGATGTTAAATTCCCGCAGGAAAACTGTTCGCAATAAAATCAAATGTGATGGAATTTAATATAGAAAACGTTTGGTATAGCGGGACACTGTATTGTCGACAGATCTCAACGAGTGTAACGAGGCGGGCCGCGGTGGATGTGACCAGGGGTGCCTCAACACCAGGGCTCCTACCTCTGTTTCTGTGGCAACGGATACACGCTCGACGCCGACGGCATATCCTGCACAGGTGAGGCTCAGTGCGTGTAATTATTCTGTATGATATAGTCGTATAATATACGACTCGTGTGGCGCTTATTGCGTTTGCTGCCAACTCATTATGTTGATCAGCGCAGTCTGGTAATGGCATACATTGTCCACTAAAGGACACGCATGACAATCTACAGACTGGTCCATGCCAGGTTTCAAGACTGCTAGGAGGCTGATCTAGACTGATCTGAAACGTAATACACTTATATAGCCTGCCCTCTGACAAAATATACTTCCCGTGATTTACTGATATGCAATTGTAACATCTACTTTATACCTTATAATGTTTGCGGCCAGCGTAGCCCCAGATCAGCCTACATATCCGCTGAAGTAGGCTAGCTGCCATCAGCAATATGATCAGATTATAATACTACTCAATCAATGTACTATATTGTGAACAGCGTAGCACCAGATCTACCTACCTATCTGGTAAGCTGATCTGTGGCTACGATGATTCACATTCAATTTCAAATAACCGGACTTCCGTCATCAAAACGATTAGGTTATACTGCTACTGAATGCATGTGGTATTATTGAACAAATAACTAGCATTAGCCACGCAAATATAGCAAGCATTCACTTTTCTGCGGACGTAGTCACATGCCAAAATGAATGAAATAAAATAGTGTTTAACCCTGTCACCCCTAAGTAACCGGAAGGATTTTGATATGGTTATTTTGCAACCAATCCGACCGTCAGTAAATGATTTTCAGACTAGTCCATTTATGAAGAAGGGGGTGTCTTGTTCTCAAAAATATGAAAATTACTTGAAAAAAGTGCAGATCCTGATGAAACGGCTCGTTACGGCTCATCTGGATCTACACTGTTTGCCAATACCACTATACAGGCCTGTGGTGTTGAAATGGTTAAATCAATCGAGTGTTGTAAATGTCGCGATGTACATGTACCGTATGCATATGCAGCCTGTGCTCAATAAATGTAAATACCTCAATTGAAATTTCCAGACGATCCTAAATTTGCACTTACGAACATTTTAGTCGTACGAAGTTAGTGAAACGGGCCCCAGGGCCGGCGGTCCACCAATGCACGACGTGTATTTCCAGACAACAACGAGTGCCTGTGGGCAGTGGAAAACCTGTGTTACGACAACGCCCACTGTACAAACACCGCCGGCGGGTATAGCTGCTCCTGTCCCGTCGGCTTCACGCTCAAGATGGACGGCAAGACGTGCAAATGTAACATTTCCTTTCGTTTCTCTTTGCACAATCACGCTCATGTATATTGTATATGAAGCCATCATACATGTGACAAGTAAATCAATTCCGTCATACTTAATAACTGCTAAAATATATTTTGTACGTGTGTGGACCGATTTGCAAAATATATCATTTGTTTTCTTAGTTCAATTTCTGGCCATTTTTTGATTGATGTCAGTTTCCATCGCTTCTATTTCAGGTTTTCACACCTGGTAATCGCTTTCTCCCTAGTTGTTACTTTTATTTCGGCAATACAATCAATATTTAACAGAATTTCACAAATAAAGATAAATGGGACAGGGAACAGTTTTCTTATTTTTAAAAGAAAATACTCGAAGTAATATTCGCCCTTGCGTATTTGTCAAAGCGATGGAATAGACAGTAACCATTGTTCACGCGGTGTTGTCCATTTACAGCGGACGCGGAATGCACGAGCGGCCACACATGTGATTACGACTGTAACCGCGTGGCCGGCGGGGACACATGCACGTGCAGTGACGGGTACGAATACAGCACGGTGGAGGCCGTGTGCAAAGGTAATGCATG
The DNA here is from genome assembly GCA_029237695.1 of Conchocele bisecta. Classification (NCBI taxonomy): domain Eukaryota; kingdom Metazoa; phylum Mollusca; class Bivalvia; order Lucinida; family Thyasiridae; genus Conchocele; species Conchocele bisecta. Next base: position 28,734,932 of record CM055275.1, on the reverse strand, counting down.
GAGTGTATAATATTACATTTTCATATCTGACACCGACTGTTCCTTCAAATACTTGGACTTGGTATTAATCACACGTGATGTGAAAAATAATCTGATAGTCGCTCAATGTACAAATATAATAATATACATATACTATATATTTTCATGTGATTTTGTCCCGTCAGCTGTGGTATTAATACAGAAAATGAATATTTTAGACGACCCCAGATTTGATTGCTCGAAGAGGTTAGCTTGGCAACGGCGGATTGTGTCATGTAATCTCACAATAACTAATGCATAACATAAAAACAATATCCATCTTAAAGGTACATGCCCACTCAGTAGGCACACACTGTTAATTTATGAATTAAATAAGTTTACAATTGCGTCACTATTCAACCAGTTCTAAACATTACTAGTTCCCGCTATACAGATATAATCATTTAGTAACATGTATTTTACTGATAGTGACTCGCGGTGGTATCAGGCTATTTTCATATGCAAATGAGGCATGATATTCTTTAATTATTTATACAATTAAATGTGTCACCTGAAAAAATAATATTTTCGACAGATTATAAAGTATGATCATTGCACATCAAAAAGTAAATACAGATAATAAATAGTAATGACCGTTAACATTTTAAGGAAACACGGTTATCGCCCCTGATATCAGTGAGGAAATTCACGTCTGACATAAAATGTATAATAATGTCAATCAATACGTAGGGTAATGGTGAATGAATGTTTATTTTGCTAGAACATGTCCCAGATGATGTCTCTGATATAAAGAACATGTTGTGAGCATGTACCTTTAATGGGGGTCAATAATCTGATAGTCTCTCATTGTACAAATATAATAATATTATAAGTTGTTGTGATTCTACACAGGCTATATGGTGTAATATTGCCTATCTGGAGGTATGTTCATACCTCAGATCCTGTATTTGGCCGTATAAACATATCTCTTATTTTGATCTTTGCGTTTTTTTCAGGAAGAAACATAATCCGAGATTCGATTTTCTACCGTCCGTCTTAATATAAAGGCGTAAATGAACATTTTGTTTTTTTATTAAACGAAAACAAACTAAATATGGAGTAAGAAATCCATCGAAAACGACTTTATGACAGTTTTTTTATATCGTGTAATTTAATTTATATTCCACTGCTCTATCGATCAGAGCACCCTTTGGCGCCTCTAGAATAATGCGACTGGTTCCCAAACATTCGCCGTCATTGCTACGCCGCAGTTTCGTGCGTGGAACCCATAGTTTGTGACCTAAATATAGCCGTGTCACGAAGCAAAGCGTGTTGACATTTGAAAAGCAATTTTCGTTATTTTGGCTAATTTTTCGCTCATATTTTGATGAGTGAAGAATATTTATGGAAAAATAAACAATGAAGACTGGTTTTTAGTGTACAATTTGTTACTTGTATTGATCAATTCGGGGTTTTATTGTGTTTAGTGAGGAATACAATTCGCAATCGCTAGACGCTTTCAAAATGTGTCTTCATTGGACGCGAGGCGCCGTATGGGAATCGCAATTTCTCTATGTTCGACGGCCTTGGTAGGTCATATAATATATATGACCAGGCAAGCTAGCCAATCAAAAGCCAAGAAACTTATCTGCGGTATGACAAGACTTGATGCATTGTATGAGCGTCAATGCCTGATACAGCAGGTTGGTATCAGGCAGCACATATTTGCTCAATGCACAATGTGAACAATGCACAGCGATATATATACACTAGGTATCTGGTACATGAGAACGCCACGTCGTATCTAAGAAAATGTGAGATTTTTCATGAAATATATTTACGATCTCTGTAAATTACGTCGAAAGATGGCGACACTTTCCTAGTAAGTGTGGAATGGAATTCGGCATGTGCAAATTTCGTCAATCTACGCTGCCATTTACGGGAAATAGATAGAGAATAGTAGGTTAATGCCGTGAATGGTAAAACTATCTGGCATCCCGTTTCCGTTTCGCGCCAGATAGTTTTTTCCCATTCACGGCACTAACCTACTATTCTATTTATCATGTCAACACCTCAAAATGGCTTTTAAATGCAAAAAAGTAACCGCACATATTCATACGCAGTGATTAGGTCGTATTGACAGGATATCAAAGATGTTTCACGGAACCGGGTTTCACGGCACATACGCGCTGTGTTGACGGAATAAAGTACATCTTGTAAATATTTTCCATGAGATGTCGCAGATGCTCTTAGGTACCAAGTCACATGACTTGGCTCATATATATATATACATGCGATTGATGTATTGCAGACGTGAACGAGTGTGACGCGGCGGCAGCCCGCCTGTGTCCGGCGGCCAACCACGTGATGTGCCGGAACACGCCGGGCAGCTACACGTGCGTTTGTACCGACACGGACCACTACCGCCAGGTGGAGGACAGCTCGTGCGTCGGTAAGTCACGTGGTTGGGATTCGGTCTGACCGTGCCAGGTACAGCAGGTATACCAGGTAGAGCAAATGTGTCGGCAAGCCTGCGCTGCCTACGACAGCAGTATGTCGGAAACTCCATAGGCATTTTGCGTATTTTGCCTTTCTTCGGTATTGCTAATATATATGAACAACTATTAATAACAAGTAAATTGGCAACAAAAATAACAAGACTTTAAGGGAAGTAATCATTGTAATCTATACAATATTACCAAGCCGTTCATAGACAGCAGGCAGTACCGACGAAAGCCGAAACACCCCAAATACATGTGGGTAAGTCGGGAAGTTGAGACCGAAGGTGGCACAGCCAGAAGGCCCTACCTCCGAATTTTCCACCGAATGGACTTAATTACGACTGTGACTGGCGAAATGGTTTTATGATTTTCGCTACCAATGTAGACCCATATCAGCCTGTACATCTGCAATGTCTGATCAGGATATGCATTGTTTGCCATTTCATCAATGAAAGACACGTGATGTTTGTAACACGCAATGTTGATAGTTATTAACCTACATGAGTGTTCTATTTGTTCAGGAGCAAGACTGGTCACAAATCCCATAGGCCAAATTCCTCCAGGCACGGCCGCAATTAGGACGTGTGTCACAGTATTTAACCCTTGTATATCTCATGATACGTCCACTCACGTGTACACCACGGCCTAAAAGCATGTCGGATGTAAGTATGAAATAAAAGTTAATGTCGTTTGAACGTAGTGAATTAGAAATAAATTATTTTTCTCTAACGGTCGGCGGGACAACCTTATACAATGTTAAGAATATTGCTTGCGCGTGTTCGGTCGTGCGCGTTTTCGCGCCAAGCGCGGTCACTATGTGTGACCACTGGCGGAATCTTGTCATTCAAGTATTGATGGACACTAGAGTGACACGTATTTTTGTCGCAATGATAATATGGTAGGAATCAATTTAAAGGAAAATGTACTCTTTTAAAATTGGGAACAACTAGATATAACACAAATAAATGGTGCAACAATAACTTATATACATGGTCTAATGAACAAGCCTCAACTCTAGGAATAACTTTTGCAAACGATAAAACAAAACTGCAACTACTAAATCTAACACCCAAAATTAAGTCATTCCAGAACTGCCTAAATAGTTGGAAAAAATGGAACCTAACACTAATAGGAAACATAGCAGTATTAAAAACATTTGCATTCCATAAACTGGTATATCCGCTGACAGTACTAGAAAATCCGTCTGATGAAATCATTAAAGAGATAAATAAATATATGTTTGACTTTCTTTGGGATGGAAAACCTGATAAAATATGTAGAAAAACAATTTTTCAAAACTACGAAAATTGTGGATTAAAAATGATAAATATTCAAGCTTTTTTGCATTCATTAAAAGCATCTTGGATAAAAAGATTAAAGGGATCACAAAATCAATGGAAAACAGCTTATAACAATGAATTGAACAAGTATGGTGGTGATTTACTGTTCAAGTGTAATTTTAATCAAGTTGATGCAAAACAGATAATAAAAAGGTATACATTTTTAGGTGAGATTATTACATCGTGGAGTAAAATTAACTTTAAACATATACACCCTTGTCATATCAAATGAAATATTATGGCATAATACCAACATCAAACAAAGCAATACATTATTTTATAAAGATTGGCACGATAAAGGTATAATGTTTATAAAAAATATTTACGATTATAGAACAAAAAACTTCTATACATTTCATGAACTAAAGAATTTGTACAATTTAAGCAATGGAGATTTCCTAAAGTACTATACATTAATAGGTAATATCAAAGTTGCATGGAAAGAAACACTTAAAACAGAAAATATTGACACTGGCACACCTGAATATCTAATTTCGAAACTTTTAAAAAATAAAATGGCCAATAAGATGTTATATGACATACAAATCGATACAATGCGATTAACTATATTAAAACACACTGTCAAATGGGAAAATGAATTAAATATTCAAAATATTAAATGGAAGAAAATGTTTATCTCACCTATCAAAAATACTATAAGCACAAAACTAAGAGCATTCCAGTACAAATACCTAATGAGAATAATACCAAATAACTCCTTCCTATTTGTATGTAACTTGAAACCATCAAACTTGTGTGAATTTTGTAATATGAACGTAGATTCAAATAAACGTATGTTTTGGGAATGTCAAACTATCCAAACATTTTGGTCGGAAATATATGAATTATTGAAATCGAAACTAAATTACAATGCACATCTAAATTACGAACACATATCATTTTGTAATATTAACGTAATATCTAAACAAAGGTCGGTTCTAATTAATTTCATTATCCTTCTAGCAAAATATTTTATATTCAAATGTAAATGTTGCTCAACACTGCCAACACAAAACTCATTCAACATGTATCTACAGAAAACAATCTTAATTGAAGAGACAATTGCGACAATGAAAGATAAACTGTTGCAATTTAATACAAAATGGAATGATTTTCACTTCAACTAACAAAACGTATACCAAAGTACCCACACATAGATATATATATATACTAGTAATGCCAAAAACGTTCTCTCTTTTTTTTTGTTGCATTAACCAAGACCCAAACCCCCGCACCCATGTATACCCACAACACCCATACACATTATCATATAAAAACTCGTTGTTACATGTCACATATACTAAGACAAAAAAATGTTGTACACATAAATTGTAAAATTGTGTATGCACATGTATGTATTATATGTAACAAAGAGAATAAAAAAATTTGAAATACAAAAAAAAGGAATCAATTTAAGCATGTAGTTATTTAGGACAGGTTATTGGATTGTATGTGTTTATAGTAAAACATGCGTGTTTCTCAAATGTCGCGTCGCATGCTTGTCTAAAATACTATACAATGATGTATTTTGCTTGATTAAATGCTAAATATAAGTGAGTGTCGTGTTTTGTATAAGGTTGTTTCCGGGGGGATTGCCAGAGAAGAATCTGGACTTTGTACTTTTGGAGATGGACACATTTTTTCCGGATGTGCTTTTGTCAACAGTTGTATACATTTCAGCATTTTCTTCTGGTATTGACACGACCGTCATATATCAAGTATCTCTGAAACACGCGCGTGCGGCACTCAACATTGGTCAACTTAACTCAAGTCAGTTGACCAAAATATGAAATCAGAATATTCCGAGATTGATGATCTGCAATGTTTTTATACGCCTATTTGTAAAACCGGGTCGTATTATGTAGTCACTTTGCTCGGGCGCTACACAGATTCTCCACGCAATAACTATAGTTCTACTTGACGGGTCATAACACAATTCGGTATACATTTTAGCAGTGAATATCGGTGCAAAAGTGTTTCTTATCGGTATTCTCTCGGCCATTGCTCAAACCTCAGATAATCCGATACTATAATCAAGCCTTCAATGGTCTTGTCCTTAGGAATGCACAAACTAGAATGGGTCTTCGCCGTGCGTCGTCCAATCAGATGTCCCCATTTGGTCACATGTCCGATCGCTGGCGGCAGTTTGTGTCGTTTACATCTGCAGGGTGTTTGAGACGATCAGACGAGCTCGACTCGATTCGTCCAGATTACCACAGCACAATATAATTCGCTGATTTATCTCACCTGGGCAGCCATTTTTAATGTTGACACTCCGCATGTTTGTCCACGCAATACAAGTTCTACTTAACGGATCGGAACTAAATTCGGGATACATACTTCTCACGGCAAGACGAATAACTCTATTTCGATTTTAAAAAAATATGCAATGACTTATCTCCCCTTAGCCTTTTAATGTTCGCATTATGTATCCTTGTTCATGCAATAACTCAAGTATTGCTTGACGGATCGGAACTAAATTATGAAAACATATTTCTCACGGCAAGACGAAGAACTATTGATTTTCGAATAATTATGATTACTTATCTTCCATTGGGTTCTACTTGATGGATCGTAACCAACTGTAGTACACATGTTTATCTTGGCAAGATGAAGAACCCTATTAATTTTCAGTGAGTTATCTCCCTTTGTTGACTGGAATGCCTCGACGGGCGTATAATGTGTCCTTCGGCACTATTGTTTGTGAATGAAATCGAAAGGTGTCACAGAGTGTAAATCACGCAAACAGTTTTACATTTATCATACCTGAAGACTCAGAGAAACATCACTGAACTGCACACCCTATGAACCCCGGGTTCCAGTCTGGCAGAGTGTCTGTTTTAGAGAGGATATTCCGAATTTCACGGAATGTTCCACTTTCACTCTCTTGATGACAGATATTGACGAGTGTTCGACAATCGACAACGTGTGCGGCAGTAACGCCGTCTGTGTGAACCTGGAGCCGGGCTACAGATGTGACTGCCGCGTCGGCTACACGCTCGACAGAGCCTCGTGTGTCGGTAAGTACCTTGCAACCACACCAATCCGGATACCCTGAAAACCCTGGTGGTTTTGTCTACATGCGGGCACATGATTCCAAAAGCTACCGTACCGTCTGTGTGTACAGGATGTACGGGCGGTTTTACATTTGCAGAGTAATGTACCCGCAACACATGTATTAAGTGTATGGTTTTGACGCTCATGTGACTGAATACAGTGGAACATCACTAATCTGGACAGACTGAAAATCATAGAGCTTTCTTTGTGTCATTTATTTTAGATAGTAACTCGCTATCTCATTATCAGATGTTTAAACACTATATGATTAATGGAATAGTCCCAGAAATGAGCATGGAACTGTCAATGTCAGATGTTTAGGGGTGACATGATTAACGTTCATAGGTTTCACTGTCATTTATCTCTGATGGACATACCTGCACACACACATGGATTGGTGTGCTATATAGATGTAATTTGACACACATGTAGGACACTCGTGATTTATCGAGAAAGTCGAAGATGGGTGCAACAAGTCATTGTCACCGTGGTAGTTTACTTGATATTGTATTATTATATGAAGTGTGTGTAAATCTCTGTTTGATTTTATCACTGTAGATGTGAATGAATGCCTGACGGGTGTACACAACTGTCACGTGACCCTGGCCACGTGCACCAACACCGCGGGGGCGTATATGTGCACGTGTAAATATGGTTACTATGGAAACGGTATCTCATGCACCGGTGAGTGGTACTTATCGCTTACAATATTGGACGAATATGTAGTGTATCCTCTTTCAACCTGGAACTGTTGAACGGCATGTTACCACCTGTTCGTGCATATGTTGGCATCTAGTTCTTACACGGGGCTACCGCTTAGTGCATTTTACTTTTAATTCGCCGCCGTATATACTTAATGGATAATATGGACAGCTGCGTTTACTGGAGTATGGAAAGCATTTGGTCAGAAGGACTCCTCGCAAACATTAAACAGACCAACCGTTTTTTCATACTACAGTAAACGCAACTACCCATGGTTTTATTACTTAGAAGTTAGAAGTACACTGCATTTTCGTATAGTTTCAAAGATGTAAATAACCATAACGGTGTAAACATTAGGATCTTATTGTCTAACGTCGTTTTGTTGCAACGACGTTGCCGGTCGATAGCGTGACGTTATTGACAATGACGATGAACGTCATGTAATCTAATGATGTCAAACAAACTTTAGCGAATCAACAACGTAGCGCGACGTCACGTGGGACTAATACTGGGATATAAACGCAATACGTTGAATGGGCGTTTCCATTATGCATTTAAGGACATTCTAAATATATTCACATACATGTAATAGCTTATTTAACGACAATTTTAAGTGCATGTGTCCCTGGCCTGTTTGTAACTCCGATAAACAAACGAGTGTGTACGGGACTTACAAAACATTAACGAGAATAATTTAAATACTGATTTGAATATTGATTCTTGAATAAATAACATAATACACCTTAAATGAATGACGACACGTGCAATTGCCATTTATATCGACTAGATAACGTCTTCAAGCAAATAAAAATGTACTTTGACAACAATTACTTCATAAGAGTACATACATGGCGGCACGTATTCTGCTGGTATACATATGAACACTGGCACGTATTCTGCTGGTATACATATGAACACTGGCACGTATTCTGCTGGTATACATATGAACACTGGCACTTAATCTCAGCAATTATATCATCACTGTGGCTGTGACTGGAGAAATGTGGCTTATGGTATACGATTAATGTAGCTCCTGATCCTATACTACACTCCTTAGACTGATCACGATCTTTATTGTTTGCCAGAAGTATGACGGATGTTTCATGGATGGAAGCGCCGCGAGCAGTGCAGATCCTAATCAAACTGTGCGAATGCACAGGCTGATCTGGATATATACTGGTCGCAAAACCCATAATGCCCATTTCTCCAGTCACATCCACAACCGATGGTAATCCACATAGTAGTAATCCACATAGTAGGTGCACTATACAGACATTATGCCCGTTGTATGTCCGACAGACCGGGACGAATGTGGTGAGGGGAGCCACACGTGCGACAGTGTACGCGGCGTGTGCACCAACACGGCGGGCTCCTACACGTGCGGCTGTCCCGCCGGCTACCAACTCGCCCTTGACGGCAGCACTTGCCACGGTGAGTGTACAGTCATCTACACGGAGTCTCCACCAATCCTGGGGCCCGTTACACTAAACTTCGTACGACTAAAATGTTCGTAAGTGCAAATTTAGGATCGCCTAGAAATTCCAATTGATCAATTTGCATTTATCGAGCAGAGGCTGCATATGCAACCTATGCTCACTAAATGTAAATCCAATAATTGTTTACAAGAAAACATTGTTAATGTCAAATTTACAGACTATCATATTTAATATTGTACTTACGAATATTTTAGTCCTATGAAGTTTAGTGAAACGGGCCCCTGTATTGGGCGATACGTATACGTATACGTATCTTCGGATGTTAGTGGTAATTACTACTTAAATATGATTAGTATATTTCAATTTGGAAATTACTCTGGTGCTCCACACAGAGTGGAGGACTGTTGGACGCGGTGTTAACCATACTTATCACATATTTTACATACTTCCGGATGTTGTTGCTGTATTAACACAGCTCGTGTGCAAGGTATATACATGAGGATGTGCTAAATAAGTTAGATCACGTTTGTCCGCATGTACGAGCGATATCCTATCTTCGTACATGCGGACGAATCGTGACCTAACTTATACTAACACCACACATGCACATATTTCCGACGGATTCAATATCTACTTTAGACAAGGACGAGTGTACGGACGGGATGGCGGACTGCGGCGACATATGTGACAACACGAACGGCGGCTTTGTCTGCCGATGCCAGCCGGGATTCCGGCTCAACGCCGACCAACGCACCTGTGCAGGTACATAGTCCATATGCAGTATAACCTCTCTAAACCGGACACCGATGTCACCTCCGTTTGTTCAATTTTGATAGCTATCGCTGCCATTTATCTGTATTGGTAATTCTAGTTCATTGTCACATGTATTGTCTTGATTGTGGTGCTCATCTGCAATGATTACAGTGGACCCTCTCTAAAACGGACACTCAGTGAGATGACACTCAGCTCTACATAGAGCTATTGCATAAAAGCATTGTTCGTCTAGTAACCTGCCCAAATTTCTTGCGCTGGTTACTAGACGAAATACGTTTATGTTTTGCCTTCTGCATGTAGCTGAGTGGTAAATCGACAGGAATCCGGCGTGGTACATTGTATGCCAGCGCGGAGTGCAGCACCAGTGATAGTAGTTGACCCCGCATATCAGCTGGTGCTTACTGGTCGTGTAAATATACATTTTGAAAATGCTTTTAGAATGCATTACAATGTATTTTACAGGTGCAGCTATACATTTACAGGTGCAGCTATACATTTACAGGTGCAGCTGTAAAAAATGCAGGTGCACCTGCATATTTTTATAGCTCCACCTGTAAATTTAGTTTTGACCCCGAACTGTGCAGCTGTATTTTTACAGGAGCATCTGTATTTTTACAGCTGCACCTGTATATTTGCAGGTGCACCTGTCTATTTACAGGTGCACCTGTATATTTTTATAACTGCACCTGTAAGTTTAGATTTGACCCCGTTCGTACACCATAGTATTGGTCGAACGCCGTCACAAGACGTTACCGAATGACATCGGTGGCATGACGTCACAAAAGCATTTTCAAAGAAAACCACGTCATAATTGTCCAGCCTGATACATAGAATACCAGCTTAGTGTCTGTTGATATCAAGTGTATCATGCTCGGCTTGGAAACGGTAGGAATTCCGCGGCAAGCCTCGGAATTCCGACGCGTTTCCAAGCCTTGTGTGATACACTTGGTATCAAAAGACACTAGCCTGGTATTCTCCATCAGGCTCGGTTGAACCTCAGAATTTCCACACGTCTCCGAGCCGAGCATGATACACTTGATATCAACATACACTAGCCTGTATACTGTATCTGTAGTGGAGAACGAGTGCCAGCCCGTGTTTGCGGCCACGTGTCAGCACGACTGTGCCCGGATGACGGGTGTCGACACGTGCGTCTGTACGAGCGGGTACGAGCTGGCCGCCGACGACAAACATTGTGAAGGTATGTACGTGTAACAGACAATATTGATACAATGGACGCTACTTACCATATATATATATATCTCTCTCTCTCTCTCTCTCTCTCTCTCTCTCTCTCTCTCTCTCTCTCTCTCCGCCACTGGTTTGCACTCCCCACAAGTTGTTACATATAGCATAAATGGACTCATACAAGTTTGCATTATTACAATGTAACTCATGATACAAACTACAGATTACTCTCTCTCAGACTACTGTCTGTATACATGTACTCATGATACAGACTACAGACTACTCTCCTCTCAGACTAACTGTCTTAAAATATACAAATGTACTCATGATACAGACTACAGACTACGCCTCTCTCAGACTACTGTATATTAAATACAATTGTACTCATGATACAGACTAAACAGAACTACACCTCTCACAACTACTGTCCTATATATACATGTACTCATGATACAGACTACAGACTACTCTCTCTCAGACTACTGTCTATATATACATGTTAACTCATGATACAGACTACAGACTACTCCTCTCTCAGACTACTGTATATAATTACATGGTACTTCATGATACAGACTAAACAGACTACAGTCTCTCAGAACTACTGTCCTATATACAAATGTACTCCTATGATACAGACTACAGACTACATCCTCTCTCAGACCTACTGTAATATATACATGGTACTCCATGATACCAGACTAACAGACTTAACTCTCCTCTCAGACTACTGTAATATAAGCATGTAACTCATGATAACAGACTACAGACTACTCATCATCTCCCATGTCTAGCTGTATATATACATGTACTCCATGATACAGACTAACAGACTAACTCTCCTCCTCAGACTACTGTCTATATACATGTACACATGATTAAACAGACTACAGACTACTCTCACTCCAGACCTACTGTAATATATACATGTACACATGAAAACAGACTACATACGACTCTCCTCACAGACTACTGTCTAATCCATACATTAACCCTCATGATACAGACTAACAGACCTACTCTCTCTCAGACTACTGTATATATTAACAATGTACTCATGATAACAGACTATAGACTAACCTCTCTCACAGACTACTGTATATATAAACATCTACTCATGAATACAGATCTAACAGACTTACTCTCTCATCAGACTAACTGGTATATATACATGTTACTCATGATAACAGACTACAGGACTAAACTCTCCTCTCAGACATACTGTTCTATATACATGTACTCATGATACCAGACAACAGACTACTCTCATCTCAGACTACTGTAATATATACATGGTACTCATGCATACAGACTACAGACTACTCTCTCTCAGACCTGTAAACTGGATACCTGAACAACATGATACAGACCAACAGACTACTCTTTCTCTCAGACTACAGTCCAAATACATGACTCATGATACAGACTACAGACTAACTCACTCTCAGACTACTGTATATAACATTGACTCCATGATACAGACTACAGACTACTCTTCTCTCAGACAACTGTCTATATACATGTACTCATGGATACAGACCTTACAGACTAACTCTCTCTCAGTACTACTGTCTAAATACATGTAACTCGATGAAACAGACACAGACTACCACTTCATCAACTTACTGTTATATATACATGTTACTCATTGATACAGACTACAGACCTACACTCTCTCAGACTACTGTCTATAAATACATGTAACTCCATGATACCAGACTACAGACCTACTCACTCACAGACTAACTGAATATAATACATGTTACTCATGATACAGACATACAGACTACTCTCTCTCCAGTACTACTGTCCAAATATAATACATGTACTCATGATACAGACTACAAACTACTCTCTCTCAACTACTGTATATATACAAGAACTCAATGCTACAGACTACCAGACTACTCTCTCACAGACCTACAGTATATATTTACCATGTAACTCCATGATACAGACTAACAGAACTACTCTCTCTCAAGAACTACTGTCTATAACATATACTCATGATACAGACAACAGACTACTCTCTCTCAAGACTACTGTCTATACTACATGTACTCTCATACAGACTAAGAACTAACTCTCTCTTCAGACTACTGTCAAATACAAGTACTCCATTGATACAGACTACAGACTACTCTCTCTCAGACTACTGGTTATATACACTGTACCTCATGTAAACAGACTAACAGACTACTCCTCTCTCAGAACTACTGTATATATACATGTTACTCAAGAGTACAGTCTAAAGACTACAACTCTCTAGACTACAGTCAATATACAAGTACTCATGATACAGACTACAAGAGAAAACAATCCTCTCTCAGACAACTGTCGTTATAACATGTAACTCATGATACAGACTACAGACTACTCTCTCTCAGACAATCTGCTATATACAGTACTCATTTGAAACAGAACTACAGACTACTCTCACTCAGACTACGGTATATAGACAAGTACTCATGATACATACACCATACTACACCTCTCAGACTAACTGTAATATATACCACATGTACTCATGATACACGACTACAGACTACACTCTCTCAGACTACTGTAATATAATTACATGTAACTCATGATACAGACTACAGACTACTCTCTCCTCAGAACTAACTGTCCCCTATATACATGTAACTCATGAATACAAGAACTTACAGACCTACACTCTCACAGACTACTGTCTATATACATGTGACTCATTGATACAAGATTACAGAACTACTCTCTCTCAGACACGTCTAAATAACATGTACTCAGATAACAGACTACAGAACTTACTCCTCTCCATTCTACTGGTATATAGTAGCATTAACTCATTGATACAAGCCTACCAGACTACTCTCACCTCAACTACTGTATAAATACACAGTTACTCAATGATACAAGGACTAACAGACTACTCGCTCCTTCCAGACTACTGTATATATACATGGTTACTTCATGGACACAGACTACAGACTACTCCTCCACTCAGACTACAGTATATAAACAATGTAACTCATGATACAGACAACAGACTACTGTAATATATAACAATGTACACATGATACAGACTACATACTACTCTCTCTCCGAACCTACTGTATATATACAATGTACTCATGATACAGACACAGACTACGCTCTCTTTCAAACCTACTGTCTAGAACATGGTAACTCATCGATACAGACTTACAGACTACTCACTCTCAGACTACTGTCCTAATATACCTATTACTCATGGATACAGACTACAGACTACTCTCCTCAGTCTACTGTATATATATACCATGTACTCATATACAACTAACATACTAACTGTCTATATACACATTACAAATTGATACAGACTACAGACTACTCTCCTCTCAACTACTTTGTAATATACATTTCACATGATACAGACTACAGACTAATCTCTACTCAGTCGACTGTCTATATACATGTTCTCTTGAACAGACTACCAGACTACTCTCTCTCAGACTACTGTATATATACATGTACTCATGAGTACAGACTAACAGAACTACTCTCTCTCAGAACTACTCGTACAATATACATGTACTCATGAAACAGGACTACAGACTACTGTCTATCAACTACTGGTATATATACATGCTAACATCATGATACAGACTACAGACTACGCTCTCTCAGACTAACTGTATATATAAACATGTAACTCAGTGATTTAACAGACTACAGACCTACTCCTATCTCAGACTAACTGGTCCCTATATACATGTACTCCATATACAGACTAACAGACTAACTCTCTCTCAGACTACTGTCTATAGAACATGTACTCATGAATACAGACTACAGACTAACACTCTCTCCCAGTCTACTGACTATATACATGTACTCATTATACAGACTATAGACTAACTCTCTCACAAGACTACCTGTATTATATACATGTACTCTAATACAGACTACATTTTTTTAACTTTTTTTAACTTTTTCTCACTCAGACTACGGATATATAAACAAGATTACGAACATGATAACAGACTACAGTACTACGTCTCTCTCCAGACTACTGTAAATATAAACATGTACACATGATACATAATAACCAGACTAATCACTCTCAGTCTCACTGTCTTTATCATAGTAACTCATGATACAGACCTACCAGACTACTCTCTCTCACAGACTACTGTCAATAATAAACATGTACACCATGATACAGACCTACAGACCTACTCCCTCTCCTCAGACTAACAGTAATATATACATGTACTCATGATAACAGACTACAGACTATCTCTCTCTCCATCAGACTACTATTCTATATAAACGCATGTACACATGATTACAGACACACAGACTACTCTCATCTCAAGACTACTGTATATATACTTGTACTCATGATGACTAAATACATACTACTCTCACTCAGTCTACTGTCTATATACATGTACTCATGAAACAGACTAACAGACTACTCTCCTCTCTCAGAACTTCGACTATAAATACATGTACACATGATACAGACTACAGACTAACTATCTCTCAGACTTACTGTACCAATATACATGTACTCATGATACAGACTACAGACTACTCCTCACTCAGACTACTTGACTATATTAACCAGGTAACACATTGATACAGACACAGACTACTCTCGTCTTAGACTAACTGTCTATATACATGTACTCATGATACAGACTACAGACTACTCTCTCTCAGACTACTGTATATATACATGTACTCATGATACAGACTACAGACTACTCTCTCTCAGACTACTACAATGATACATGTAACTCATGATACAGACTACAGAACTACTCTCACTTAGACTACGTCTATTACATGTACTCATGAAACATACAACAGACTACGTCTCTCAGACTACTGGTCTATATACATGTACACATGATTACAGACTACAGACTAACTCTCACTCAGACTACTGTATATATACATGTTCACCATGATACAGAACTACAGACTACTCTCTCTTAGACTACTGTCTATAGACATGAAACTCTTGATACAGACTACAGACTACTCTCTCTCAGGACTACTGGTGCTATAGAAACATGTACGTCATGAACAGACTACATACTTACTCCTCACTCAGACTACTGTCTATATAAACATGTACACCATGAAATACAAACTACAGACTAACTCTCTCTCAGACTAACTTGTATATATACAATGTAACTCATGGATACAGACTCAACAGACTACTCCTCTCTTAGACAACTGTCTATATACATTACTCATGATACAGACTACAGACTACTCGCTCACGACTACAGTCTATATACAGTACTCAATGATAACAGGAAAACTACAGACTACTCTCGTCATCAGTCTTACTGTATAATATACATTTACTCATGTTACAGACTACATACTACCACTCACTCAGACAACTGTCTATAAACAAGTACAACATGATAAACCAGACTACCGACAACTCTCTCCTTAGTACTACTGTCTGATATAACATGTTAACTCAATGATACAGACTATCAGACTTACTCTTCTCTCAGAACTACTGTCTATATACATGTTACACAATGAAACACACAAGACGTACAGACTAACACTCTCACAGCACTAACTGTCTAATTTATACATGTAACTCATGATACAGACTACAGACTACTCTCTCTTCAGACTACTGTCTATATAAACATGTTAACTCATGATACAGACTACAGACTACTCCTCACTTCAAGACTACTGTCTATACACATTGTTACTTCATTGATACCAGACTAACAGAACTTACTCTCTCTCAGAACTACTGTCGATATATACATGTAAACTCATGATACAGACTACAGACTACTCTCTCCTTAGACTAACAGTCTATATACATGTTACTGCATGATACGAGAACTACACGACGACTCTCTCTTCAGACTACTGACTATATAACAATGTACTCAAGATTACCAGACTAACAGACTAACTCTTCACTCATACTACTGTATATATAACATGTACAACATGATACAGACTACAGACTACTGTAATATACTGTTACTCATGATACAGACTAACAGACTAACTCTACTCTCAGACTACTGTATATATAACATGTACACATGAAACAGACTACAGACTACAGACTTACTGTATATATACATTCCTCATGATTACAGACTACAAGACTACTCTCTCTCAGACTACTGTCTATATACATGTACACATGATACAGACTACAGACTACTGTCTCTCTCAGACTACTGTATATATACATGTACACATGATACAGACTACAGACTAACTCTCCACAGTCTACTGTATATATCCAGTACACATGATAACAGACAACAGCCTACTCTCTTCTCAGACTACGTATATTATACATTTACTCATGATACTGACTACAATACTACTCTCATCTCATCTACTGTATATATACACATGTACACATTATTACAGACTACATTACTAACTTCTCTCTCAGACTACTGTATATTATAAACATGTACACAGTGATACCAGACTACAGGACCTAACACTCTCCTTAGACTACTGTCTATATATACAATTTTTTTGTTATCTCATGAATACAGAACTACAAGACTACCTCTCTCAGACTTACTGTATATATACATGTTTACTCATGAATACAGACTGTACAAGACTACTCTCTCTCAGCACTACAGTCTATATATAACATTGTACTCATGATGACAGACTACACACTAAATCTCCTCTCAGACTACTGGCTATATATCATGTTTACTCATGATACAGACTACAGAGCTACACTCTCTTACAACTAACTGTAAATATATACATGGTACTCATGATACAGACACAACAGGACTACTCTCTCTCAGACTACTGTCTATATATACATTACACAATGATACAGACTTACTGGGTATATATACATGTACTCATGATACAGACTTACTGTATATAACTGTACACAATGATACCAGAACTACTGTTATATATACAATGGTACACATGATACAGACTACTGGTATATATAAGCAAGTACACATGATACAGACTACAGACTACTCTTAGATATACATGTACACATATACAGACAACTGTATAATAAATGTACTCATGATACAGACTACAGACTACTCTCTCCACAGACTACTGACTATATACACCATGTTACACATGATAAACAGACTACAGACTACACTCCGTCTCAGACTACTGTCTATAATATACATGTACTCATGATACAGACTACTACAGACCCTAACTTCTCCTCGTTTCAGACTACTGTCTATATAATACATGTACTTCCATGATACAAGACTACAGACTACTCTCTCTAATACTACTTCTATAAACATGTTACTCATGATACAGACCTACAGACTACAGACTACTGTAATATAATACAATGTAACTCATGATACAGGACTAACAGACTACTCTCTCCTCAGACTACTATATATATCTACACTGTTACACATGATACAGACTACAACTACCTCTCTCAAATACTACTGTATAATACATTGTACCATCGAAGATAACAGACTACAGAACTACTCTCTCTTCAGAACTTACTGTATATATACAATAGGAACACATTGATACAGACTACAGACTAACAGACTACTGGTATATACTACAATGTACTACCATGAATACAGACTACAGACACTCACTCTCATACTACTGTTATATAAACATGTACCCATGATAACAGACTACAGACTACAGACTAATGTATAGATACATGTACTGATGATACCAGACTACTACTACTCTCTCTCAACTACTGTCTATAAACATGTACAACATTATACAGAAAACTAATACAGACACTCCACTCTCAGACTACCTGTATATATAAACATGGGGGGGGGGGGGGGTTACTCAGAACAGACTAACAGACTAAGCTCACTCTCAGTCTACTGTAAGATATACAATGTACACCATGAATACAGACTACAGGACTTACCTCTCTATCAGACTACTGTTATAAATACATGTACTCATGAATACAGACAACAGACTACTCTCTCTCAGACTACTGTATATAATACATGTACTCAAATGGATAACAGACTTACAGACGAACTCTCTCA
Organism: Conchocele bisecta; assembly: GCA_029237695.1. NCBI lineage: Eukaryota > Metazoa > Mollusca > Bivalvia > Lucinida > Thyasiridae > Conchocele > Conchocele bisecta. Next base: position 28,715,937 of record CM055275.1, on the reverse strand, counting down.
GACTACTGTATATATACATGTTACACATGATACAGACTACAGACTACTCTCTCTACAGACTAACTGTCTGAATATATCATGTCACCAGCCTGATACAGACTACAGACCTACTCTCACTCAGAACCTAACTGTATAATATAAACATGTTACTCCATGATACAGACTACAGAACTACTCACTCCTCATCCCTACTGTCTATAATACATTACTCAGATACAGACCCTACAGACTACTCTCTTCCAAACACTACTGTCCAATATACATGGTAATTCATGATACAGAAACAGACAACTCTCTTCTCAACTACTGTATATATAACAATGTACACATGATAACAGACTACGACTACTGTAAATATACATGTACACCCCCCCCCCCCCATGATACAGAACTACAGACAACCTGTATAAGTACATGTAACTCCATTATACAGAACGACTGTATATATACATGTACTCATGAGACAGACTACAGACTACTGTTATATATACATGTACAACATGATAACAGACCGACTGTAAAAATACATGTAACTCATGATACAGACTACAGACCAACTGTATATATAGCATTTACTCATGATACAACTACTGAATATATACATTTACTCATTGATACCGAAACTACAGACTACTGTATATATAAACATGTACTCCATGATACAGACTAACTGTATATATCAACATTACACATGATACAGACTTTACAGACTACTGTAAATATACAATGTACTCATGATACAGGACTAACTGTATATATACATGTTACACATGAAAACAGGACTACAGACTACCTGTAAATATAACAATGTTACTCATGATACAAGACTACTGTATATATAACAAGTACTCATATACAGACTACTGTATATATACATGTTACACATGATAACATACGACAACTAACTGTAGATATACATGTACTCAGAT